>JAYEVE010001380.1:0-230986 GCA_036346375.1 Guadua angustifolia | reverse complement strand
CCAAAGTTTTTACTGGAGGCAGTACACTAACTGGATACCTTATTAAAAATCCTTGACAAATTGGGCAGTGATTTGATGGCTGTCTTAATGCAAACTTGTTCAAAGAATTTCCAGCCAAAATATCTAGTCTCCCTTTCTCACCGACAAGTGGGACCCATGAGTTGTGCTGGCCCATTCATCGACGCAAGAAGGTCTGAGCTTATCTCTCACTACCAGTGGCCCAGTCCCCACCGGTCACCCTCGGCCCTCACCTTGGCCTTCACCTTCTTCTTCCGCTTGCTGGACCGACTTTGCCTTCTCTGCTCGACCACTTCGCGCCTTCGCCCAACCACTCCGCGTCCTTGCAAAGATCGCCGAGCAATCGCCTCACCACGCTCATCCTCGAGTTTCTAACCATACCGCTACCGCATCAGAGCCACGAGCTGCAATTATGCACCGCCATTAATCGTCGTTCCGCGACAAAGATTCCGTCACGGCGTTCAAACGCCGGTGCTCCTTTCCGCGGCTATAAGTAGCGCAATAGCGCCGCAATTGAGCCTCCTCTCCTTCTTAGCTATTCTCCAAGCCGAAGCACGGTGCTTGATTTCGAGCCAACTCGACTAACTCGACTCGACTCGTTTTCTTAACGAAATGAAAACTCAACTCTTGCTCGACTTCGTTAAAAACTCGAGTTGGCTCGAGTTAGCCTCGCTTAGCTCATTATGATGCTTGTCGGTGGAGGAGAGGAGCACAAGGGCGGCGAAGGTGTCGGAAGCAAGGGCTAGGTGGAGACGCAACCAAGCCGGGAATTGGGGAATTGCAGATGTGAAATGGGAAAAAGAATCGATTTGAAGGTTGAAGGAACGGGTTAGGATTACGACTTATAGTGTTTTTTTCGACTCATTAAGCTCGTTAACTCGCTTCGCTTAACTCATTACCTTAACGAGTTCAAAACCCAACTCGACTCGACTCGTTATGAACGAGTTCGAGTAAAGTCGAGTCGAGTTTCCGAGTACTCGTAAACTCGCGAGTTTCAAGCACCTAACTTCTTGCCGCTCCACCATTGCCGAGAGAACAGAGCTCCGAGGGAACACGAATCCAACTAATACCCTGCGTGGTCCCCTAATTGCTTCACGCCAGTAGCATCTACGACCTCTACTCATCAAAGGCCCTCTCCTACCTTTAAGAATTCTCAATCAGAGCTCACCGCCATCGCCCTTCTTCTCCAACTCCGGCCGCTAGGTGGCGGAGCTCCTGAGATTCTCCTTCCAAGAACCTCGAAAATGGAACCTCTGTCACTCCTCATGCTTAATCCGCTACCCATTCGAGCTCTATCAAGATAGTTCGTCCACTCCGACTAGCCACCGCCATGATTGCCGCTGAACTCGGCGATGTCTCTCGCTTGCCTCCGATCAATTGATTACACCTTCGGATGCACCTCGCCGAGCTCTTCCTCCCCATGTCCTCGATCGCCTTCGCCGGAACGCCGTCGCCGGAGAGCCCTAACCGTGCCCCTATTTTGCCTCACTGCCGAGCGGGCCCCTCATGTCAGTGTCTCAAGAGAAACTCCAATGAAACAGTAAAAGACGCTTTCAATACAAGAAAACGATTTCTCATTTTCAATGCATTTTCCAAATCTTAAATATTCAAACATGAATATCTTTCACATTTTCAATCCAAATAAGATGAAATAAAATCCTATATTCATATAAAATCAGTAAGATTCTAAATATACAAAAATATGTAATTTTTGAGCTACAGGAGAATTATTTAAATTAAACTTTTTAATAATCTAAATATGGTCTTTATTAGTGGACAATAAGTCATAAAATAATAATATAAATTTTTATATGATGATAAGACCAGAATTAATTCAAATCTATAAAAACATTTAATTTTTGGGTCATAGAACAATTATTGAAATCAAGAATGAAACAAACACACTATTATGGACACTATTGCACATATGAAAAATATAACTTCTAAAAACCATAAAATAAATGCTTATGAGCTTCTGGAATTATAATAAACCTGATCATGCAAAGATATTTAATTTTTGAACTAAGTTTAATATATTTGCTTTACAATTATTAGTAAACTCTAATGTGGCCATTACTAAAGATAAACACATAATAGCTCATAAAATAATAAAATAATTTGTATCAAGTTCCTAGAATTAGTAAGGACCTATGTGTATAAAAATATTTAAAATAAAACTTAGATTACATTCTTTTAGTAAAAAGAAAAGCAGTTCATAACAGCAAATAAATAAATAATCGATCATGGGGAAAGTCAAAATAATGTAAAAATAGTTTTAAAACACTTCTAGGGTTGCACCCTGCTAATACCTGAAAAATGAGTAAAGGATCATGTATAGAGTAGTCGCAAACTTAAAATGAAACATGACCGATTTAGCATTAACATTGTGATCATTTAGACTATTTCAACAACAGATAAAATAACTCGTCTAAATGCTAAGATTTGTAAAAATAGTTTAAAGACACTCTACAAAGTTCATACTACCATGTTATAGAAAAACATCTTATTTACCACTAGCTTTTCAACTAGATCTAGCTAAATCAAAACCCTTAAGTGTTAACCTTGTGTTTCATCTCGCCGATTTCGTAAACGTAAATTTTATAATGCCACATAAGCTTTTTCAACGATGAATTTAATGTCTCGTCCAAATCCTAAAACTTATGAAATTAGCCCAGTAGTGCTCTCCAAAGTATAGACTACCCTATTATGAAAAGATAATCTCACTTCACGGTGATCTACATATTAATCTTGTTAGTTTTATAACCCTAAGTGTTCACATTTCTGAAGACCGTAATATGAATGAATAAACTTTGAGTATAAATGAGAAATCAATACTTATGAAGTTTGTATCACCGTAACCATCTTAAAAAGCACAAATATATTACCAAGAACTTATCATAACCATTCCAAAGATTCCTGAACAAATTCTTGTGCAATGTTAATTAAGAAATGAATGCTATTCACATACATACATTATACAACAAAGACTAATGTTTAATTCTTTTAATCTAACCAATTTTGCATCTTGAATTCAGTAATCAAAATTAATAAATTCATTAAAGAGCAATCCTCGCTCCTTGTGAAGAGTTTTATTTGTTCTTGCTATCTATTTTCTTTTTGCCCTTATTGAAGTCTTTTATTTGTCAGATTTCCGCTGATCGACGTGTAGAACCCGACGCTTTCTAACTCCGTCGTGCCTTCATCACCGTAATCCTCGACTTCGTTGTAAACAAGGATTAAGCAAGGCAAGCATCCCTTTGATCATATTGATCCCGTATTTAATTTTCTTTTGTTTTACTAAACCAATTTATGCATGCGTTACTTTCTCGTAAATTTGCTATTTTGTAGTATTGGTAGTTATACCGTTGTCCGATTTAAACTCCTTTGATAATTATGGATATGTGAACCTTGATAACCATAGATAAAGGATAGACATTACTTAATGTCATCATGGGTATATACGTTCATATTATTCATGCTTAGCCATACTTTAGAATCATCAAGGTAAATGATCAAATCAAAATTGTTTCTAAAATGATTGGAAATGACACTTGTTGGTTGCTGGTATTTTGATTAAAACCCAAAATAAAACTATGGTTTTGACGCTGGTGATTATTGGCAATAGCCGGTTGTGTAAAGGAATTGCACATAGTGTAGGGTGAAGTGTTGCTCGTCGGTTTAATGATCGAGCAATGGGACGTTATTGATCCAAGAAATCCGTGCAAACCACAAGTGTTGGGATGGGGCAACCTTAAACCAATTAAGTTACTTGGTTTAACTTTGCATTTATGGAAGGCGGAGTTAGCATAGGCATTCCTTTCTAGGTTTGCTTGTAGGGTTTTTACTTACCAATGCAATCTGCACGCCATGCTATGGGAGAGTTCCGTCATTTCTATGCTCGAGTTCTTGTAACGCCCTAAATTTGGCTTAATTTAAATTTTTGGAGTTATTTAAAATTATGAATTATTTAAAATTTATTTGCATTTAATTGAATTTATCTAATTTTTGGGATTTTATTTGGGATTATTTGATTTTAATTTGAATTTATCTTCTTCTTGAATAATTAAATAATATAAAAGCATTTATCAAAAATAAATAAAAATATTTTATTTAGGCTCAAAATGCTCAAATATTTTCTAGAATTTTTCGTATTTTAGTGCCCTAAATAATTACTTTGATTTACTAGATTTATTTTATTAATTAAATCGGAAAAATTCGCTTAGTCATAGATAATCGAGCCCAAAGATCGTGCTTGTGCCGAGTAACCTTAGCGCCGCGATTTCGCGCCGACGATCAGTGACGGACGGTCGCGCTGTCGCTTCGCGTTGGCCGTCGATCTTCAGAACCGCGCCATACGATCACGCCACGTGTCGAAGGGAACCGAACCGTCGCCCGCCTGTGACCGTGGGATCTTGATCGAACGTCAGCGCCTCTGCCGCGCCATCGCTTATCAAGCGCCGTCAGATCTTCGAGCATCGGACGGCCCGGACGTGTCGCGCCAGACGGAGGGAGCATCGCCGCATCATTGCCGCTCGCTGTTGGCTGTGATTAGCGTGGATTTGCGCGCGCTCCGAGGCACCTCGACGACCATGCTGCGGTGCATTTAACTGGTCCCTTCGCCCCGCTCATTTGGTCTGTTCGCTCGTGCTCTGTCGTGCTCTCTAGCCTCCCCAGTAGCTCGCCGTAGTTGGCAAACATCTCCGCCGTGGTTTCCTTCACCTCCCGTCGTTGTTCGCCGCTCCCCGCCGTCGCCGAGACCCTCACCAAGTTCACCAAGCTGAGGCGCACCCGCTGGGTTACTTCTTCCGACCAAAGACGCACAGAAACGCCGTCGCCCACTGCATCTTCTCCAAGTTTGGTGACCAACGCCGCCGCCCTTCTTCGAGCCAGAATCTCGGCCAAATCGCCGATTCCATCGGACGTCCACCAGAACGCCACGATTTCTTCAGAGCGCTAAGTTTGAATGCTTCGGTTAATGATGGCCATTAGATCTTAATCGGACGATTCCGTTTAGGCCACGTAGGCTTGGCAATAGTGTTTCGCTTGGGTAACGGCAGCCGTCGGATTCTCATCCAACCGGCGACGTTGCGCCACGTCTCCCCCGTAGAGTTGAGTTGATTATGCACGGTAGATCTCGCCGTTGATTCTCATCCGACCGCTCGTAAGTCCACGATAGGCCGGAATAGTAAACCGTCGCGTAACCGTGAGTGAGATCTCCAATCTAACACGCCTGGCGCCACGTAGGCTTAGTAGCGGCAGTACATGGTAACGACCGACCGTTGGATTTGAATCCAACGGCCGGGAAGAAATGCGCCGCGTGGCTTGATGCTTCCTCGCGTGTCGATCGGCCGAGTGGTCAGTCATCGTTTCGTGGGGCCCACATGTCGCAGTGATGACCCACTTGGCCGACGCTATCCGCCCACCGTCGCTGACCGAGAGCGACGTGGCTTATTCCTGTGCTGACACGTGTCGCCGAGGAAATTAATCCGGATTTTCAGTAGGAAAATAAATAAAGAAATTCGGTTATATATTTAATTGAATTTCAGCAAACTTAAAAATGCTATAACTTTTGCATTTTAACTCGGATTTGGTGATTCCAGTGCCCAAAAATTTGTAAAATGTAAGCTATTTAATGGTGATTTTATTTTATTTTTGGTGTTAATATTGCTGTCTGTATTACATATTTATTGTGTGCTTGCTTGTACCGATTAGACTCGAGTCGCGGAATTCGCCGAGGAGAATTCAAGACCCATCGCAGACCTCGGACCGTAACCAACTGCTATTTGGAGGCAAGTCATGCTTTGACCATTTTTGCCTAGTTTTAAAAGTATATTTTGATTTCCATATCGCATGCTATGTTAAGTACAAATACTATTGGTTAAATTGGGAAATGGTAGCTAAAAGCCAAACTTGTTTATGCCACCTTGATTATAATGAATATATGCCCCAAATCCTTGTCCACCCTAAGATGTTTAACATGTTGGATGCTAATATGATGCCAACACGGGAGGCTAGACCGTGATTAGTCGCTAGCCCGCTTATATGCGTTGAATGTCTTTCAAATTGCAAACGAATGTTGACTAAACAATTATGGAACGCATTTTGAAATAATGCAATGATGTCATGAAATGGAATTGAGGGTAGCGACCTGTGTGGTTCTACTCGTGCAATGAAGTGGGCATTGGCATGTGTTGCAATAATGCAAACGGGTGGGAAATGATTTGGACCGGGCAAGTGGCAAGAAGGCTTGTGCAGTGGGCCTGTGGCAACGGGTTGTATGAAAGATTGTGAAGGCTGTGTGCCGAGAAGTATAAAGTGGATGTCTTGCCCGGGACAATTAAGGACTTAACCTTGCGAGCCTTTGAACTGAGTTCCGTGTACAACCACTTGTCCTAATGGGACGGACCTAGTTAACTAGGTTTCTAACCTCTTTCCTTTGAAACCTCGGGGTGACAAAGGCACACCAAGGTAATCAGAGGGAAGTGTACTGTATACGGCTTGGTACCCATTCAACAGTACTTGCTCTATCTAAACTTCGCTCGAGTGAGGGAAGTGTTAGAAGGAAGTATCGAAGGGTTCAACGGTTAAATGTTAGTCTCTGAAAGACTTTGTTGCAATCAATCGCTTTGGTGGTGAGCGATCAGATCCTGTGGGTAAAGTGTACACCTCTGCAGAGTGTGTGTGTAAATCTATTCGAATAGCGCGTCCATGATCGACATTGCTCTTGATAACAAATAAGGGTTAGATTTTAAAAATAAAAGATGTGGATTGGGTGGATGTGTGCCAAAAGTCGATGAATGAAACTAGGGTCAGTGTGCCAAACTCGAAAAAGAATTGAGAAATTAATCAATAATAATATTGGTTTTATCGCTTTTAATCTAATAGGATTACCTATTTAAAAGAAATGCTACTTTAAGCAAAATAACCAATTAAGCCTTTCTTTGGACTAAGCCATGCATGTAGTAATAGAACCGCATTGTGCATGACTTGTTGAGTATGTTGTATACTCACCCTTGCATCGACAAAACCTCGAGAAGAAGAAGCTGCTGCTTGGGAGGAGGAGTTTATCGAAGGCCAAGAGGACTAAGGGGTTGAGCCGCACTCAAGAGCTTTGTGGATATGAAGGGTTCATTGTTTTACTTTTGCTTCGCCGATAAACTTGTGCTACTTTACTATTAATCGCCTGCATGAATTGATGTAAGGCGACCATAAGGTCACGTAACTCGTTATTATTTATGCTTGAAGTACTTTATTATTAATTCCGTTGTGTATGATTGTGGTACTTCAACCTGTTTATCCTGTGTGTACTAGCGTGATCCTGGACTAGTACAGAATACACAGAGTGTCCGAATCCGTAAAATTCAGTGGCACGGCGCTTCTTTCCCATAGTATGGGTTAACGCCTGGTCAAAAGCGGTTAACCCAGATAATGTAAATGTTTTTGTCATGAACATTCTGGCCGCCCGCCAAAGAGGGCCGGGAAGCATGCGGCAAAATGAAAAGGCCATGACTTGTGGGTAAAGTTGTACACCTCTGCAGAGAATAAATCTAATCGATTAGCCACGCCCGCGGTCATGGGCATTTGGTGAAGTCATTCCAATGCTAAACTTTGGTATTTTTTGAAAATGGATTTTGGTTTGAACTTGTTTAGCAACTGTGCTTTATGTCAAAGGGCCGACATTGATGGATTTCAGGATTTGGATTATTCGTCGCTCACGTCATAGAGGACTGTGAGTGTTACTTATACTTTACTTATTTGTTATCAATTAAACTTGCTCTTATAAATTCCGTTTGCGAACAACTTGATTTTCAAATTCAATTTTGCTTTATGCAAATTAACTGTAGTAGCCTCCTTTGACTTGGCCTACATTTATGCATTTGCAAATACCATCTTAAGTCTTGCGGAGTACGAAAGTACTCACCCTTGCTTAATTTGTTGTTTTTAGGTGGTAAGTTAGCGAAGCTTCGTATGTTTGTTTTCGTCGCAGGATGCAGGATCTTCATTGAAGCGTTCTTTTCTAGGGATTTATGTCTCGTCGCTTGCTCAAGGGATGGATGGGCACACTACCGTGCTTTGCTTTTTGTCGTTATATATACTCGAGTTGTAAGATTCTTTGTATATTAGTTTCCGCTAATTAAAATAATGTATGGTTGTGATTCCAATTGTTGTAAATGTGCGTACTAGTTACTGATCTAGGGACTAGAACTGCAAGCACATTAGATTTCTATTTTTGCATTCTGTGTAAAAATGGGGGTCACTACATGCATCTACGTAGCTGGCAAGACTTTATATCATTCTCGAAAGTGATACTAGTTTAATGTAAATTTTAGTAAAAGTCTCATGCTTCTTGGCAGTAGGGTTAATAAAATCGATTTAAAATCGATCAGACGAGTTGGTTTGAAATTCTAAACCGATCGGTAAACTAGTCAAACTCAAAAAAAATAAAAATTCAGAAAATTTTATGTCAAGTAAACCGAAAATCAATGAAAATCGATCAAAAAATCGGCCGCAAGAAAATTTCAATTTGCCTGTCGATTTTTGGTCAAAAACCATCAATTTTCGATTTTTGTTTTGAATTTTGTAAAACCGTTTGATTTCAAAACCCTTTGATTTTTAGCGATTTTTGTTTAATTTTCACGATAAATCAATGCTGTCAGATCTTCAATTTTTAATCTCGATTTAGTAAGTTCGAGTTGCTAGAGAGTTTAGAATGTTCTGCCAAACTGTTGTTAATCTAATTAACATCGTGTTAGGGTAACTCAATGTGTTGTGTTAGGTCTGTCAGCTACAGTCGTGGTGTAATTTGTTGGGCTCATAGAAATGACAAATTCTTGGTCGATTAATTCGGTTAGTTACTACGGTCTGAGTCCTGTCTCCTTCTGTCTTTTACGTAAAATTGGAATCCGCCTTCACGCGGCCGCCGTATAAAGCTGCTGCTGTTTACCGCCCCCATCCACCGCCGCTTCCCATCCCTTCTCTTCCCGCCGTGTCATCAATGGCCTCGCGGCTCCAGCTCCACGGCCCAAACCCAGACCCCTACCCCGGCGAGGCGACGGGGGAGGGAGAAGCGAAGAAACCGGAGCCGCGGCGGGAGGTGACGGACCTGGGCGGCGGCAGCGAGGTGGTGCACGTCCCACGGTTCGTGGCGCGGGAGACGGCGTGGGAGTGGTTCGACTACCTCGACAAGCGCATCCCGTGGACGCGCCCGACCATCCGCGTCTTCGGCCGCTCCGCCGTCCAGGTCGGCGCCATCTCCATCTCCCATTGACCATTTCTTGCGCCGCGTTCGGTTAAGCTTGGGGGGTTCCTGGCGTTAACTTTGTTGGATTCTAACATTGAAACAGAACATTGTTGGATTCTAATTCTTGTGCGCAATTTGGTGGCTCTGCTGTTTTTTTTTTACATTCTTGAAGAAATTAAGTGCTAATCTTGTAAGATAAGTTCTTAGGTCTGGTGCACGATTGGTGTTTATTGGAGGAAAAATAAGATCTTGCGATGATGGGTTGGGTCATCGGTCTGGTGGTTCAGCTCTTCAGCAGTGGTCCATGCTTTTGGGTAGTGTACGTGCGTTTTTGGGGCAAGCAATACAATATGCAATGGTGTGTTTAGCTGTAACAAAACTGATTATGTCAAGTCGATCAAGGTTGTTTCCATGCGGCGTTACTGTTATCTGATTGTGTATTGTGGTTTAGGACTTGAAATTTTATTTCAGAAAATTACTGTGTCTATGTACAGCTATTGCAATTCATGTAAACTGGATTGTCACTGAAAACAGAACTAGTCTATGGGCAATTGGCATAGCAAAGCAGAGTCAGCAAAAATATCAGGAAATGGGATCATGCAAGTAATCCATCGTCATATATTAGTTCGTCGTATCAAAGTTAACCATTGGTTTGTCTATGTGGAATTGGTAGTTCGTTTAGTTTTGACAGCTGACGAGAAGTGCAGGATGACCTTCTAATTTGCTTGCCAGAATGCAACTTGGCATAAATAAACAGATACCGATTCTAGCGGCTCTGACGTGCAACGATGGCTGACTATTGTTGGTGGCTTGGTGCCACTGTAATAATGTTTCCGATGTGTTATGTCTCCAAAGCTACTAGCCCCACTAGCTCTCTGATGTTATTCTCATTTAATGACAAGTCAAATTGGTAATATAACCCTTGTGACAGCTTTTAGCCCAAGTATCTGATCCTTTTACTATTCTGCAGCCTAGAGATACATGCTATGTTGCAGATGAAGGCCTAACAGATTTGAAGTATAGCGGCCATCAGCCTCAGGCACATTCTTGGGATGAATTCCCTGTGCTCAAGGATATCTTGAAAGCGGTAAGAGCGGTGCCAAAGTGATTCTTTACATTGCTATATGTAGTTGGCAGAAACTAGCTGGCTGTAATATTTAAGAACTATCCGGTAGTTTGCGTTTGATGATGATTCAGCCTTTCTAGTGCTTTGCTGATTCATGTATGTTCCTTAGGTTCATGAAGCCCTCCCAGGGAGCTATTTTAACAGCTTGCTCCTGAACAGATACAAGACAGGTTCAGATTACGTTTCATGGCATGCGGATGATGAGCCACTCTATGGACCTACTCCCGAGATAGCATCTGTCACATTTGGATGCGAACGCGAGTTCTTACTAAGGAAGAAGCCTACCAAATCACAAGGTATGCTGCACACTAACGATAGTTCTACACAGGCAGCCCCATTAGCAGATTTTGGGGTCTGGACTGTAGACCATCGCAGCATCAAAATTGATTCAAGTTAATCATCTACCAGCTGCTACTGCCTCTGGAGAAGCTGCTCGAAAGCGGCTCAAGGTCAGTGCCCCTCAGCAGTATCCTTTTCTTCTGAAGCATGGTTCCTTGCTCGTGATGAGAGGCTACACTCAGCGAGACTGGCAACACTCGGTTCCCAAGCGTGCAAAAGCGACCTCACCAAGGATCAACCTGACTTTCCGGCGTGTGCTACCATAAGCTTTGCCCTGTTGTGGCAACATTCACTGGTTGCTTGCTGGCGCCCATATCATGTCCCTAAAGGGTTTTGGTCTTGTAAATGTATCACACACATTTTGCTTTGGTGTTAGATGTGTGTATCATGTTCTAGTGGTCATGTAAATGCATCATACACATCTTGCTTGGGGACTAGAATTGTGTGTATCATGTTCTAAGGGTGGTTGCATCTGAGAAATTTAAACTTTGAACTTTTTTTAACTGCTAAACTTTGAGCTACATCTCAAAAAAAAAAGAAGAAGAAGAAAGTTTGGCATGTATGACCAATTTGTATTTTTCTAAGCCCCTAGGCATCTAAATCCTACCAACCTTGCTGCAATGCATGGATTAGAAATACGTACATTTTGAACTCAATTGAATCAAGCTCTAAAGCGGATCGAGTTTTGTGTGCTTGAAATATTTTGAGGTTTCTACGCAGATTCGGGTAGGGGATGGCAACCTGTCCCTATTCTGGTCCGATCGCTGGTTGGATGGCCATACAATTGAATACCTTGCCCCTGCTCTTCTTTCGACGATCTTCAGAAGAAACATGCAAGAGAGAATGGATCAGAGATATTCAAGAGGGCCACACTGCCCAGGTTCTCGTCCAATACAGCAGACTTTGGGAGTGCCTTCCAAGTGTCCAGCCGCATCCCGAAATCGAGGATATGTCAGTACTCCGCAAAGTCAGCACATCAAAGCCGCATCCCGAAATCGAGGATACCTTCTGTGGCTTGGAATTTTTTCTAGGTGGCAAGACACTGCAAAGTGCATGTTTTTTGTACGGCTTTCGCTGCAGCGCAAAATCTGGACGGCAGACAGATTACAGCGCCGGGGATTGTCGTCGAATCATGGTTCCTGCCCATTCTGTCAGCCTGCGTGGTGAACTGCAGATTACAGGATTTTTTTTTTCTTTTGGCTCGCGTTAGTTATACAACCCAAGATCCATTGGTTTATTGTGTACAACATTTCTACATGAGTTACACATAATCACTATTTCTGCAAAAGAATGCTAACAGAGATATGTCACAACCTCTGGCCTTCCCAAGGGTACGCACCATGAAATTCGGGGGACACAAGGCCATACTGAGTTGGCAACAAGTTCTACCATCTAATAACATTACAAGCAAATCCTATTCCACTGCTCTTCTATACTAACCTGTAGCTATTGCAAAGAACATTTTCTACATTACAACTGTCAATAAATGAGATATCCACATTCAGTGGCGATCCAAAAACTTAGAAAGGAGAGGGCTAAATTGAGACCTCTAAACTAATATATATAATATATTAATATATATAGTTTTTTTCATGACATAGAACATGACATAATGATATATATAATATAAAAATATCAACACTTATCTAACAATCGCATATAATATAAATACGTAACATTACAAAGAAAAAAACGCATCGATCATTGCTTCTTAAGAGTTAATAGTTGATATTTACGGTTTTTATGTTTTGAAAATGTTACAAAATATCTTCCATGTCTATCTTGGAAAATATGTCTCGTTTGATGTAGTATACCATGAGATCATTTAACCAGTCATCACTTATCTTATTACGCAAATCTGTCTTGATAATCTTCATTACCGAGAAAGCTCTTTCAACTGTAGCTGTACCCACAGGTAAAACTAATACTAATTCAATAAGCCTATAGACTAATGGATAAACAACATGCTTTTTTGCTTCAACCATCATCACCGCGAGACTAGCAAATTCATCACAACTTGAAAATTCTTCTCTTCTCAAGTCATCAATGAATAAGTCAAGTTTTGCTTTCAAAACCACACGATCATATGATGAGAAATCATCTGAATAAATCTCTGAAAGCCGAAAAAATCTACTATGTTCAAAATTTGCAAATGAATTTCTTAGGTCTAGACAAGTAATGCATCTCAAAAGCTCTATCAAAAATTTACTGAACCAATTGTTTAACTCGGTAGCTTCTCTAAATTTATAAACGAATTTTTCTTAAATTTATCTAACTTAGAGGGGAGGGGAGGGGGGGCACAGGTGGGGCTCTAGCCCACCTACGCCCCCCTGGTGCATACGCCTATGTCCACATTCCCAAACGACTGCCTGTGAAATCTGCATCCTACGAAGAATAGTCAACTGAGAAAGCAAGCCTATGTTGCTTTAGTAGTGTAGGATCATACATGAAAATTTTCAAAATAATTGAACTTCATTTATTATCTTTAAAAAATCAAAAACAGAATGAACATAATTGGGACAGTAACCTTGTTGGATTTTTATAAATTTTCTCGAGTGTGATCATGATCTAAAATTTTTATGAGAGATTAATAATTAACTCAGTACCATTCTATAAAATTTTTTAAAAAAATTATACTTTGTTTGTTTGGTCAATCAAATCTATGCAATCACTGAACTTTATTTTTTATTATATTTCAAGTATCAAAAAGAGAAAGAACATAAATGCTACTATTCCTTGTCGAATTTTATAAATTCATTGAAGTGTCATGATTCCAAATTTTTATGATATCTTTAGAATTTTCTTATCACCCTTCTGTAAAATTTTTATAAATTTTAAACCTTCTTTTATCGCTAAAGCAAATCTATGTAATGATTATCGGTCTTTTATCGTGACATAGCATCGCCGAAATTTTTGGAATTTCTTTAGGTATGATAATCATATGAAACTTTTATAAAAATATTAGTGATACATCAAGACCTTCCACAAAAATTTCCAAAATTTGCTAACGTGGTTTGGACTATTTTTCATTCTCGCTCAAATTTGCCAAGAAGGCTTTTATCGTGATAGTAGCACTGCCCGAATTTTTAAAAATGATTGATTCTTGATTACCATCTGAAAATTTTATTAAAACATTAGTTATTCATCAGAATCATGCACAAAAAAATTCAAAATTTTCTAACGTCGTTTGTACTATTTTTCATCCAGTTTAAACTTGTCGGTCAACATTTTATCTGGATAGTACCAATATTTGAATTTTTAAAAATTCCACAAATCTGATAATTACTTGCAAATTTCATAAGAACATCTCTGACATGTCAGGAACCTTAAAAAAAATTTTAAAAATTTTCTAACATCGTTTGAACTATTTTTTAATCAGTTGAATTTTATCGAAATTTCAGAAATTTCGGCCAACATTTCAGATTTTTTTTACTGAAATTTTGGTAATAAAAAAACCGGAATTGAATTTTTCTTTTTAAATTTTGAACAGATTTCGTCCGAAATAACGAAATTTCACCGAAATTTCGGATTTCAATCACCGGCGAAATTTTTTCCAAAACGAAATTCGAATCCTTGAACATTACTAGGTAGATCGTGATGGTTAACTAATCATAAATTTTTTTCCAACGGAGATACAAGGAAACTACACACCCACAGTGGATGAACAAGAACTACTAAAAGCACGTCCAGAAAAAGGAGACACACAGCAGCGAGGCAACTAGGTCGGCGGCGCGGACTTGGACCGGTCGATCTTGGCCTGCTCGAGGATGAGGTGTGGCACGGACAGCGCGCCGCCCTGGGCCGCGTCGTGCACGCACGGCACGTGGACGACAAGGCTCCAGATCTTGGGCAGGAACTGCGCCGTGTAGACGACGTAGAGGAAGACGACGACGGTGAGCACGATGATGTAGATGGAGGAGGACACCGTGCGGGGGCAGCCGGCGATGTAGGCACCCATGAGGCCCACCATGTCGAGCACGACGATGATCTCCAACGCCTCCACCTTCACCTCCGAGTGGTAGAAGGACTCGTTCATCAGTAGGATGATGATCACCACCGACGTCACGAACGCCGTCGCGTTGAAGTAGAAGAACAAGTTGTACCTGTAGTAATAACATCTCTTTTGTTAAGGTGTAATTAAGCGAATTAATACTCATCCTAATGGTAGGGTGCAAAGCACATTAATTAGATGAATTTTCCTTTAATAAGTCAAGTTCTTGTGGTCAATTACCGTTTCGGGAACTTGGACTCGAGGACCGGCGTGCCGGCGACGTGGCCCTGGTCGTCGTCCTGCTGCCAGAAGCCACCGGGAGGGTTGAGGCCGGCCTGGTAGGTGACCGAGGCAGCAAGCACCGCGAGCACCATGAGCCAGCCGCGCATCTCCTTGAGCCACTTCTCCCGCTTCTTCTTGGGGTCGTCCATGTGCTGCTGCCCCAGCGGCGACTTGTGGTGCAGGTACAGCACGCCGGTGTACGCCGGGGGAAGCGCCGTGGTAGCCGCACCGTCAGCAGCGACGGGTACGATGGGAGATATGAGGACGGGGACTGGATTGGCCACGGCCGACGGCTCCTCCGTGGCGTCGTCGATGGCGCCGGCGGCCGGAGGCGGGCTGCAGGTAGGAATAGGATCCATGGGTATTTCCACGGACATGGGGCCAAACTGGACGGGATTTTTTTTTTTTTGGGATGATTCGCGCGGCGGAGAGCTGGTGCAGAATGGATTTGGGAAGTGGTACTGATCTTGCTGAAGTGTTTGATTCAACTGGTCTTTCGGCCAAGGTTATTTTTTCCACTGAAGTGAAGGGAAGCTTCGTGGTGAGTTGCTCGCGCTGCATAGCTCGTGATAGTGCAGAACCAGCGTAGGTCGCCGTCCAATGCAATTAGTTATGCCAGACCGTACGTGCATCGTAGAATCTTAAAATCTTCTCTCCTGTGATCCCGTAGAACCATTTGGATCAGATGGCAACGGAACCAGACCAGCCCTCCACTTCAGCCCGAGCGAGCTAAACTTTTCGCCTAGTCTACCAGTACCGGGTTGAGGTAACATACTTCGTTCGGAGATATTTTGCTATTCTCTAGGTGTACTAAAATATATATGAGATTAATATTAATAGGCATAAAACATTAAAGAATAGAGATATAAAAATTAAAAATAATTTAATGATACCTTAGTATAGTCCTTAGGAATAGTAAAAACTCTGCCCACATGTTTTCTGCCGTCTGGAACATGGATGGATGCATCAATTTTTGAGGTAGAGGCCATCACGTCAGGGGCAATCAGCTATTTTTTATAGATAAAAGATTAAAATCCAAATTTCTACATTTGCAGACACCGTCGAGCTTCTTACAAATATCACATCCATTTGTGAAGTGAGAAAATTAAAAGCAAATTCAGAGGCAATCAGCTATAGACACGTGGACTAGCGACAAACTACTACTGCAAACAACATTGGCGACGAGACGTCACGGACTACGAAGCCAACTAGCGCACGTGCTGTAGCCTGCAGCTTGGAGAATTTTTAACGAAGTAGCCCTTCGGCGTATTATTTTTGCAGAATTGGTATCCGTGCAACTAGTTTTTGTAAAATTGGCCTTTTATTCAAATACAAAAGATTAAATAGAGAATATATGTTACCTATCACGATCATGTAGTTCAGAAGTAGGTTGGCAGTGTGGATAATGACCAGGAGCAGAAGGCAGTCGGGCCCACCACGTTGCCGTGGCTAAGCAGTATGGGACTTGCTTCCGCGTATGGCAATTGCAGCAGTGACACACTTCCACACACGGCAATTGCGACAACGACACCCTTTCGTGCACGGCGAGCGTGGAGCTTGTAGGCGAGCGCACAGGGGCAGGCGATCTCATGCAGGAGCAGTCGTGCGTGGGCCTAGGTGTGCATGGCACGTTGGCATATGCAGGTGCGTGTGGGCTTGTGTAGTCACTAATGGGCGAGCAGCTGAGCGCGACAACTCATCTTCCCGCTGTCGTGCATGATCCCACAGTGCTAGCTAGAATTTTTTTTTAAATAATATTATTTTTATACAAATTTACAAAAATAATAGATCGAAAATAAAAATTGCAAAACTACCTCTCTGTCGCCAGTCCATTTGGCGACAAAGGGTTTGTCGCCATTTTAAATGGCGAAATCTCTCTGTCGCCAAATGGATTGGCGATAGAGGCTTGTCGCCTTCTCTGTCGCCATTTCATTTGGCGACAGAGCGACGCGACAGAGACCATTAAAAGGGGTCCCGCGGCTCTTCTTCTCCATTCGGGCGAAGGAAGAGCAACAGCAGCAGCGGTCGTGCGCACGAGGGAGAGAAAGAGGAGGAGAGGAGAGGAAGAGAGGAAAGAGGAGAGGAAAAAGAGGAGGGAGAGAGGGAGGAGGAAGAGAGGGAGGAGGAAGGAGGAGGAAGAAGAAGAAGAAGAAGAGGGGAGGCAAGAATTCAGATCTGCCACAGGTATGATTTTTTTTGTGTATTTTAGTTGTAGATATATAATGTAGTGATTAGATTAAATAGAATAGACTAGTTGCATATTTGATGACTTAGAGATCAATTTAATTAGCATTTTAGAGTAAATAGTTGTGGACTAGATGATTTAGGGCAAATGCAATTAGGGTTTTAGAGTAATAGATGAGTTATCGATTAGATGATTTGCGAGCGATTCAATTTTATTAGTTCTGCAGAGGAATATTTGTTGTCGATTTGATAATTTAGGATAAATGTAATTAGGTTGTAAATAAGATTTCCATTTAGATGAGTTATTCTACAAGCCAAAAAAGTCTTAAGTGACCTAATTTTGTGTTTACTTAATTCATGAAGGTCGTTTTAAAGAAATGATATTTATACACGAGTAAGTTGTAAATAGAATATTTTTCCAGATTATGGTAGTACATATGATGGAGAGTGTTTATGAACTAATTTCCCTAATAATGTCATTTAGACGAGTTATTCTACAAGCCATCGAGAAGTCTTAAGTGAGTCTAGTTTTCAACGCGACTAATTCAT
The DNA here is from genome assembly GCA_036346375.1 of Guadua angustifolia. NCBI lineage: Eukaryota > Viridiplantae > Streptophyta > Magnoliopsida > Poales > Poaceae > Guadua > Guadua angustifolia. Next base: position 213,256 of record JAYEVE010001380.1, on the reverse strand, counting down.
GAAGGTCGCTTTATGAGCATTATTTATATACGAGCTAGTTATAAATAGAATATTTTTCTATATTATGGTAGTACATGTGGTGGAGAGTGTTTCGAACTAGTTTGCATAATAATGGCATTTAGACGAGAAGTTTAATGGATAGCCTAAAAGGCTTAAATGATCACAAATTTGACATTATCGGAATCGGATTTGAATTTAAGTTTACGACTACACTGAACAGGATTACTTATTCATTTTTCTGGCATTAGCATAGGATGATCTTGGAAGTGTTTTAAAACTACATCCGTGATATTTCACTTTTATGTGCGATGTTTTTCATATAAATGAACATTAGTGACCTATATTAAAATATTTTAAGACAGTGTATGTATGAATTATGGACGCACTTCTGGAACCAATGCAATTAGGTTTTTGATTAATAATAGTTGTGGATAAGAAATTTATACAATACCTAACAGTTATGGATGAACGAGTGAAATTTACAATATTCTACGGAGAAGGGGTTCCTCACATGGGTGTTGGAGGGGTAGATCTAAGTCATTTTGCAAGTGTCGAATCTAGCCTCATTACGCGTGAGATCGCTCATGGGGCACGGTTATGAGATGATTGTACCATATGTTTTCTCCGGATGTTGAATTGCATGATCTGAAGTTGCACGGAGTGGGTTCCCGGAGAATGGATTGCACATATTGGGAGTTAATGGAATTGAGAGGGCCGAAATCTTGGAGTTCATATGTAAGAATTGCAATTGATAAAGGATGGCCACTAGTATTGTTGGCACAAGCATTTCAAAAGGGCAATACTAGCAATATGACGCCACAAAGAAAGTTGTTGGTGAAGAACCGGAGGAAGTTGGAGAGAGCAAGCAGAGTAGAGGAGGCTTCAGAAGGCATGATGAAGATTCAGGACAAGACGGAGTGCAAGGTGATGCAAATTGATGTCGCAATGGCAGAGGTTCAGGAAGCAATGGGTGTGGCAGACGAGGGGGAAAACAATGAGGCTTTGGTGCAAGAGATGGAAAGAGAGAGTCAGGACTACGCGGCTTTAAGTGATGAAGAAGACGATGAAGAGCCATTCCCTGCAGAGTGGGATGAGTGTCCGTTCAACAGGCTGGTGATCGACAATGGTGAACATTTCGCTTGGGAGTATGATGGGAATGAGGTGAGGCAAGGTGCAATTTATAAGAATAAGAGTGAGGTTCAGGAAGCAGTCACAGTATGGGCAGTGTCACTGCGCAGAACCTTCAAAGTTGCAAAGTCCGATCAGCGGGTGTATGATGTCATATGCCAGACAGAGGGTTGTCCGTGACGTGTCCATGCATACTAGCCTAAGTGGGACACCATCTAGAGGTGTTCCATAGTCGTCCCACACACATGCGTGCTAACGGAGTCCACGCAGTCCCACAGGAACTTGTCATCAAGCTTTGTTGCCAATGCAATGTACGGAGAGATTGTGGGTAATCTGAATTTGGAGCCACATGCCATAATACTCGCAATATAACAGAGGTTCCAGTACACCATAAGCTACGCGAAGGCATGGAGAGCAAAGCAGAAGGCATTGGAAACTAGGTTCGCAGACGCATTTAAGACTCCTACCGAACTTGCGTGTTTGCTTCGGTGATAAAGGAAAGAAATCTCGAACTTATGTGGACATTTGTGAGATTCCATCCGAGCGCTTCCTCGAAAGATAGTTTTGAAGCGAGCATTCTTTGCTTTGCATGCATCAACGCGTTTCGGCATTGCCGTCCGTTGTTGTGCGTGGACGGAACATTTCTGACTGGTAAATACAAAGGGCAGATTCTGACTGCCATAGGAGTGGACGGTAACAATCGTTCTTCTTCAGAAGCGCTTGCATTCGTGGAGGGTGAGAACACGCATACCGGTAATCGGTTCCTACTGAAATGTCAAAGCCGGTGTTGTCGATCACCGCCTAGAGTTTGTGTCATACACGATCGGCATCCCGGGCTTTTGAGGGCAATTGTTCGCTTGCAAAGAAGGTCCGGAAGAGGCTCATCCATGGCATGATCTCCGTAGTAGATGGTGCAAGCGCCACATGGGTGCTAACTTCTATAAGCGCCAGAACAAGGAGCTAACAAAACTTTTCAAGAGGCTTTGTGACCGAACCAGCAGAGAAAATTCGATGCACTCGAAGAAATTGGACGCCCTAACATCGAGGCACACAGCAGAGGCAATGAAGAGGGCAGCCCGCCACGTGGGAGGCCCCAACAAGGCCGAGGAGTTACCCAACGACCCTCCACAGCTTGGTCCGAAGGAATGGTAGGGCCACAAAATGCTTCTCGAATGGATGAAGCATGAGCCGAGGGAGAAATGGGCTCTGCTCTATGACACTGATGGTGCGAGGTATGGGGTTATGACAACAAATCTTGCGGAGGTTTACAATTGGGTGATGCGGGGTTGAGACCCTTCCTTGGTTGCTATAGTGGAAGGTGTTCTTCGTGGCATCACAAAGTATTTCGTCGATCGTCATTCAAGGGCGTTCAGCAGTATGAATGATCCTGTTGTGAAGTATTCGGAGATGATCTCTGCATACATGGAAGACAAAGGCAAGAAGGGGAGATGCACGCAACAATGAAGATGGGCACGAGGGAGCTTCGCCGAGGTGTCAGGTAAAGAGAAGGCTTGGTCGTGGGACGAACCGACGAAAGGTCGCTCACGAATGCATCATACACAGCAAACTTGTGTTCAGACCAGAATAAGCCTCTCTTGTTACGTGGGCCATGCTCCCATGTCATGGCTGCTTTCCGACGATTCGTATGGATCCGTGTATATTCTGTCCCAATTCTTCAAGAAGGAAGTTGTGGTCGCAACTTGGGGCGCGAAATGTACTGCTTCCGAGTTGTGGGTTTATTCACGAGCATCAAAGATGGGAGGACACACGCTGGGTTCCAGATATCAATAGGCTCAAGGAGTAGGAAGAAGGCAAACCAGCGATAAGGAACGATATGGATGTTGCCGAGAGTGGTCGTCAGCAGAAAGAAATGTTCGGTTTGTAAGGAGACGGGCACACTTTCAAGAATTGCACGAATGTTCGTGAGGCCGTGAAGTGTTGTGTAGCCTTTCAAGAATAAATTGTAGCCTTTCAATGCACTACAATTTTAGTTTGTTGCATCCCATTTGTATGCGTGCAAGAAAAACATGTACTACGATGTTCTCGCATCAATTAAATTCGTAATTATTCTATTCTTAATTGTTGTATTCATATTTATTGTATTCGTATTTATTGTATTTGTAATTATTGTATTTGTAATTATTGTATTTCTAATTATTCTATTAATAATGATTTGTACTTATCGTATGTTAGTGTGCACTAACATGACCTTATTTATTTGCAGGTATGGTGGACGTGCGGCAGTACGAGTTGATCGACCCGGTGGTCGATCAGACTCACCGGAGCCACTTAGCAACCTTGCCTCCACAGGATGGGGAGGCGGCGATCGAGCTTGGCGCCCTTCGCTTGCACACTCCTATGAGGGCATGGCGTATCGATCCACGATGGTTACCGAGGTTAGTTCAGTTTCATCGCAATGTAGTACTCCTGTATTGGGCATGTGCCGCAATTATAACTGTTATTTTGGTTTCCAGGTTGAGAGCGGCTGGCTTACTACCTGTCGCCCGGATGGTGGAGGCGACGATCACGACGCGGGGCACCGACGGGTAAGTCCAGAGGTTCCGTCTGACGACAGAGCTTGCTCACGGCTCTAGTGGAACGTTGGCGACCGGAGACCCACACCTTTCACCTCCCGTGCGGTGAGATGGCTCCGACACTAGAGGACGTGAGCTACCTCTTGGGTCTGCCTCGCCAGGGATGCAGTGGTTCCTGCAGACGCCGACCCAGAGTGGCAGACGGATATCCTCCACCGGTTCGAGGGCATGCTACCACCGGAGGCTGGGTACACTCCTTTCGCGCATCCGCACGGTCCGACGCAGCGTTGGCTTCTGCAGTTCTACGTAAGTGTTATATTTCCCTCTTGATATGTGATTTTCATTCCAATTAACCAACTAATAATTATTTTCGCACCGAGAGGATGGCAATGAGCCGAGACTACGTCGTCACCCGACACTTCGAGGCGCACCTCTTGTGGTTGTTCGGTGGGTCCTCTTCGCTTGTCCCATGGTGACAGCGATGCAGACACCGATTTAGTTTGCGAGGATGATCCCCGACGCGAGATAGAGGAGATCCCGCACTGGCTTGGGACCCGTGGTAATCGGCCAGACGTATGGGGCCCTATGCGCGGTGTCGTCGCATAGGAGACGAAGTCGACTCTCACGGGTGCCCTCTCGCTACTCTAGTTGTGGTCGTTCGAGAGGTTCCAGATTGGACGACCACAGATGGACTTGTCTCCTTACTTACCAGAGTTTCTACGGGCCCCCTGGCGATGAGGTTGATCGTCCCACGATGGGGACATTGTGGTGTCGACGACGGGTCAGTATAATAAAACTTAGATTCCCTTTTTTTTTAGTGTGCACGTGTTAATCCAACGTTAACCTCTCTTGTTTTTTTTTTGCAGCTGACGTTCACTCCGGTTACGTCGTACGCTTAGTACCCTGAGTACGTAGCGATTTTCGACCAGCTCACGGATGACCGTGTCATTTGGCGCCCCTACCTTCCTGAGCTCGTCGAGGCACGCGCACCGCACGGCCACTCGCTGCAGTGCACTGCGGACGCCACAGATCGGGTTGACACGACGTCACCTGGTGTTCGACATCTTCATCGAGACGCACGCCGGCACCGCGCTTTTGAGGCGCTTCGGTCGCGTAGGCCTTCCCAGCCCCATCGGCAACATCGTCCCGGTCGGTGCACTCGACGTGTTTCGCCACTACCTTTTTGTGTACTAGCATCAATCTGTATGTGATGGGTGTCTTCGGAAGTTACGTTGCGATTTCTTTTTTTGCAGGAACACACGGAAGGGGTTTATCAGCACACAGAGCTAGGCAGCACGCATGGTACCTCATGTGGTGCAGTGGACGCAGGCTCTTGCCGACGTGGTCGATGAGACTGCCCCCTACGACCACGACACGTACGACGCATATATCCAGCAGTACAGCCGCGCAAGACACGCTGCTCGAAGTTGTATGCGGTCGCCGAAGTCGCCTCCTACACACGAGCCCTCTCTACACGACACGCACCCCACACCGGACACGCTTTTCACCGCCGCCGCGCATTTCTTTCCATTTGTTATGCAATGTGACGTCTTCAAAATTGTGTTAGCTAACTAGTCTCCTAACGCTACATAGAGTGACTCGCCAGGAGGCACACGAGGCGCACGACCGTCCTCCTCCAGCGCTTGGTACCACCCAGACGATAGGGGTGACACCAGACGACCTCCGAGGAGCGTTGCACCGTATACGAGACTTGACTTCCCGTATCGTATGGCTCACGTCGTGCAGGCGCCCTAGGTCGGACGACGTGGCACAGGCCCCTCCTCGATCGTCCTCTCAGACGGGTCGATTCGCGACGACAGCAGCGCATCGCGCCTCCAAACGTGGCTGGGAGCTCCAGGTGGTACGGTGCCCCAGCACCGCCCCCATGACCACGCTTCCTCCCGACGTTGCTAGGGGCTCCAGCTGGTACGGTGCCGTGGTACCGATCCCCATGACGGCGAGTAAATCCTTTCCTCGATCGACTAATATATTATATTCTTCATAATTATTATCGTTCTAACTTGAAAAGTTTGTCAACAATGACCGACCCAAAGACCTAACGAGAGTGCGAAGCGCTCGGGAGTTCAAGACACTCATGACGAGGACTACGACTACTTCGTCGATCAAGACCAGCAGCAGTCCACAGGTGTAGTCCTCGGACAGTCGTAGCTCCCCAACGCGCCTGCCCCTGTTCAGACTACGGAGTCGATGGACGTCTATGCTACTCCGACGGCACCATCGCGGCCGGCTAGGAGTACTCGTGGACAGCCCCCTGACCAGCTCACGTATCCATCTGGACATGTGCAGCGCCGTAGGAGGCCTGGGGCCACGCGAGGAGTAGCACCGCGTAGGGGACCTAGCTAGCTCTTTTGTTGAGCTTAACTCTCATTAGTCTCTTTTGGATGAAAAAGATGGAAATATCAAAGGTATGCATTCGAGCTCATATTATATATCTTGTTGCATTTCTTTGATATAATTTTCATGATCATATTGATAAATCTAAACATGAGACTAACTCTTTTATTGAGTATATCTTTGATTAGTCTCATCTCATTGAAAAATGGAAAACCCAAGGTATGCACTCGTATTCATTTTATGATATCTTATTGCATACTTAGGACTCAAGTTAAAAAATGAACTCTTACATTACTTATACATTAAAAGATATGCATTATGTTTCCAACTTCATCCATAGAATGCACATATCTAGGGGGAGTTCACAATTTAACTTAATGTTTCAATAGTATTGATCCATGTCCTCCTGCCAAACAACATATAGGATTAAGACTTTGAAACAATCCATTGAGTATATGAAACTTGTGTCATTAATATATACTCATGACAATTTAAATTCAATTTAAATTGTGTTCGGTTGCCATTAAATCAACAAAGAACTAATCATGAGTTGATGGTTCACTTTGTTAATCATAGGGCAATCGAAAGCTCTTGAGTGTAATGAAGCATAGTTGCATTAGTTTACTCAAGACACAATTAATCTTTCAATCAGTTGTCTTTGGGTTGTGCTCAATCAATCTCGGGAGCATCCGTTATGTGTTAATGGAGTGCAATTGATGATTGAGGCAACCGTGTTTGTTGGATTAACGATCTTCCATGAGTTGTGAAGTAGGTTGAGTCCAAGACGATAAAGAATCGGGAACAAGTCATCATGTGTTGATGAGCTTCAAGAGAAGATCCCAAAATGAAGAGAAGGGCTAGAGAAGATTCATCATGTGTTGATGAACAAGAAGAAGAAGAAGATTCGATCTTGGAGAGAAGATGATTGGAAATCATAAAAGCTCCAAATGGATCGCTAAAAGCAAAGGTATAACTAGATAGGGCTAAGAATGTTTTTCCTAGTCTTTACCGGTCTCGGTGTTTGGATGGGAGACCGGATTGCTAGTTAGGTGCCGTACTATTAAGAGGGTTGAGTCTTTTAGCTTGAGCTTCATCATGTGTTGATGAACTCAATCCGGTTCACTCTAGCTCACTCTCTTGTTTGGATTTTACATGAGCTAAGTATTTGCATGTGTTGCAAATAAGGAGCTCATGCTTGCTTCTTATTGAATCTTAATTGATTTGGTTTTTGCATAGAGCTAAGTTTTGCATGTGTTGCAAAAGGTGAGAGCTCATGCATTGGTGTTTTAGCTTGTGACTTGATCATGTGTTGATCATCACAAAAGCTAAGTAAAGTTTATGTTTTGTGTTTGCAAAATGTTGATTTGTTATTTACAAATGTGGTTTGCAAATAAGCTAGAGGTTATGGGTTTCAATCCTAAAGCATGTGTTGGCATTTGCAAATGTGTTTTGCAAAGTGTTGGGATCATGTGTTGATCCTTACATGGCTAGAGGATTGATCTTGTAGCTTTTGGGTTATTTGCAAATGGGTTATGCAAAATATTGGTGTTCATTTGATCTTAGAGCATGTGATTAGAATTTATGAATATGTTTTGTAAAAATTGTTTTGATCATAAGTAGATCATCACATGGCTCAAGAGTTGATCTTATTGACTCTTGCTAGCTTGTAGTCATGACCTTCATCAAGTCTATGTGAGGGATTTCGAAAAATCAGATTTTAGACTTGAATAACTACATTAGAGTTTGGTTTTGGTGATATTTAAAAATATCTATGGTTGCTTAAATCTTGAAAATGGGTGGAGATTGTAGCCCTCGTGATAAGCTTCGAATAGAATTAAAGATCACCTAAATCGGAGTTCGGAGTAAAAAATTATGGCCATTTTAGTGGCTGAGACAGAGGTAGCACCGCCCCTACATGGGCGGTAGCACCGCTCAGTGGTACTACCAGCCCTAGATGAGCGGTAGCACCGCCCGGGACGGTACTACCGGCCGAGAGGCGGTGTAAAAACTCCAGAGAGGTGTTTTTTGGTTCAAATGGGCGGTGCTACCGGTCCTAGATGGGCAGTAGCACCGGGGTACTGTAGCAACGGCTAGTTTTTTATCTTTTAATGCACGAATGTGACCGTTGGTTTAGAGGCGTGCTACACGCCCTAGTAGGGCGTAGCACCGGTTTTCAACGCTTTTACCCCATTTTGCCCTCCAACGGCTAGTTTTCTTTGGGGAGGCTATAAAAGGTGTCTTGGGGCTGACATTTGAGTGTGGCTGGAGCATTTGGGTGTTTGTAGAGGTTGTGTGCATGTGTTGCCCTCTTCTATTTGTCTCTTGAGCTAAGAGTGAGCACTAATTGCATGTGTTGCAATTAGAAAGTGGATTGAGAGTCTCTTGTGCGTGTGTTGCACTTATGGGAGCCATTGTGCATGTGTTGCACTTGGTGATCACCGGAGTGCATGTGTTGCATTAGGTGAAGTTCAAACGGGAAGGCTTGGCTTGTTACTCTTGGTGTTTCCCGACGCCTAGACGGCGTGGAGGCGTCGTGCGCGGTGAGCTTCTCGAAAGGTTGTGAGAAGCCCGCAAGTTGTGAAGGTCGGTGCTCGCCTACCCGAGCAGGAAGAGCAACCACTAGTGGATTTGAGGCGGTGCTCAATTCGTGAGCCGGTCCAATTCATTTGGGCTAGCCTCAACGTGGATTAGGGAGACCGGCAAGTCTCCGAACACCACGGTAAAAAGTATCGTGTCTCTTGTCTCATTTATATTCAAGCATTTACTTTATTGCTATATTATTGATTACTTAATTGAGATAGAATTGCTTAGTTTAACTTGCTTGTTCAATCTAGCAATTATTGTGTAGAGACCAAATTTAGTTAGTGCACTAGTGAGCCTAGTTGATTTAGGCTTTAATTGTCAAAACCTAGTTTATCACTTCCGCATTATCTTTGATTAGGTTTTGACATAGGGGTTGATTAGAGCGAGTTATTTTAGAGAGCGATTAATTTTGTAAAACGCCTATTCACCCCCCCTCTAGGCGCATTCTCGATCTTACAAGTGGTATCGAGCTTGATCTCTCATTTTATTAGACTTAACCGCCTAGAGAGTAAAGGATGGCGATCATGCACTACACCACTTCACAAATATTTGATGGCTCAAATTATGCTTCATGAAAAATATTTATAATTTCTCATTTTAAATCCATGAGCCCCCAAATATGGTGGATCGTAGATGTGGGCTTTTTCTTCCATTAAATGAATTTACTCCAACTAAAGCGAAGAGAAATGTCTACATCTCGACGCTCAAACTACTAACGCTTTATTTAGCGTTGTGAGCGAGATGTATTTAATAAAATATGCAATCTCAAGAGCGCCACGAAATGTGGACAAAGCTTCAAGAATTATATGATGTGTCCACATCCCCTAATGAGGGTTGCATAGAAGAATGGGTGTCGGAGATGAAACTTCAAGCTCCATATCAATTGATGAAGAACCGACTACATCTTCTACCTCAACTACCTCCCCAAGCGACGATGAACATTCAACTCTACCATCTTTAATTCGTTGCTTCATGGCTAAAGGTAAAAATGAGGTATGTGATGACGAAGAGCCCTCATATGATAATTTAATGGATTTGCTAGAGGAGCTCAATGAATTTCTTGGAAAGGAGAAAGCCAAATATAAAATTTTAAAGCTTGAACATGAATCACTTCAAAATGATTATAATGTGCTCAAGGAAAATCATGAATCCTCCTTCTCAAGGAACATTAAGCCAAGAGTGGATATAGGAATCCAATGTGATTTAATTGATGATTTGCCATGCTCAAATGTTAATTCTTGCATTTCATCTAAAGTCAATATGTCCACTTCTTGTGAAGATTTAATTGATATACCTTGTTGCTCTAATGAAATTATTTCAAGTTCCTCTTTGTGTTTAGAGACTAATCTTGTAGAGGAGAATAAAGAGCTCAAGAAACAAGTCACTCAATTGAGAAGTGACTTAGAAAAGTGCTACAAAGGAAAGGCCACCTTTGATGATATCCTAAGCAAGCAACGAGTCTTGCAAGATAAGAGAGGGATCGGCTACATCTCCAAGAAGAAGGAGAATAGCAAGACAAGGCACAACGTAAGACACTCGAAGATCATCAAGTGCTTTGCTTGCAACAAGAAGGGACACCTCGCCTCCGTGTGCCCAAACAAAGTGGAGATCAAGCCACAATCATCAACAATGAGGCAAACCGGCAAGGAGCAAGTCAAGACGGTCAAGAGAGGGCCAAATAGCATGACATGCTTCAATTGTCGGGAAAAGGGACATTTCGTAAGGATTGTCCGAAGGTACCACCCTAAGCCTATGATATATAATGATCATTATTTGCTTAGGAAGGACAAAAATGTCGATGTGTTTGCCAAGTTTATCGATTTTTCTAAGTCTATGCATAATAGTGACAATCATTTGCTTAGAAGAAATAAATCTAGAAATGTGTTTACTCAAAATGCTAGATTTCCTAAGACAATGAAAAATCATGTTGATTATATGCTTAGGAAAAATAACTATAGCAAAACATTTGCTAGAAATGCTAGATCCTCTAAGCGTCCTCAATATAATGATTATTATGTGCTTAGAAAGGATCAAACTAGGAATGGATTCGCTAAGAATGCTAAAACTCCTAAGCCTTCTCAATTCAATGCCAATAAATTGCTTAGGAGTAATAACAATTGCAAATCCACTGCTAGTCATGTTATTTCACCTAAGACTATTAATGTTAGGGCTATTTGGGTTTCTAAATCTATTGTGACTAACATTGTCGGACCCAACAAAGATTGGATACCAAAAACCGCCTAAAAGGATTTTTAGGAAATATGAGATGGATTGGACGTTTGGCTTCTTCAAAAGGGAAGAGGACTTCATCAATTGCAAAATAGAGCCAAGCATAAAGACGATCGCTTCCAATCACGAGCCAATGCCATCTCGGGTAACAAGTATTTAAATTGATAGTTTTAGCTTATAGCCTTGTGTAGATTATAGTGCATTATCATAAAAATCAATTTAAATTGTTTGTTCATGTTCTTGCTCATGCTTCTTAATTGAACTTATTGCAACCTTGAGCAAGTTGGGTAGTGGCACATTAAGGGGGAGTGCTAAATCATAATCATGTATATCACATCCTTATGTGTGTCCATATTTATATAAGTGCTAATATATTTTTAAAATCAAATCATTTAGCCAAAAGTGAAAAATCTCAGTAACTATTAGTAATCTTGTGAAAAACTAGTTGCAAAATGTATACAAATGCTTTCAAAAGTATTTCCAAGAGTTTTGGCTTTATAAAAACTAATTTCGAAAGAAAATGAGTTTCAACTCCAAAATCTAGTTATTAGTATCTTGTTTTTGCCTTAAACTTGTATTTTCCTCAGAACTAATTATAAAATGATTTTGAAAATAACTCCAAAATGAAAATCATAGAGTTGTCATTTTTAAAAAATTTTGGTTTTAAAAAGATTTTCAAAAGACCAACCTAACAAAAGTTATTTGATTTCGAAACTCACCCAAAAACTATGCTTGACTTATATTGGTCATATTCTAGCACTTTGTGAGTTTCACCTCTTTGACCGGATTCTTGGCCACATCTTGGTTCCAAATGGTATTTCAAACTCATACATACTAACTCCAATCTAATATCTTCTCGTTTGCTTCTTTTGATATTTTTTGCAATGTTGTTGTAAACTATATGCATGCATATCCTTTTATATGAGCCTCTTTGGTCAAAAGGCAAAAATGTATTCAAAAGGCTAATATTTGTGAAAATCTTTATAAAAGTTCTCAAATATGTATTTCAAATGTTTTACAATACTTTCGGAGTAAAAATTCCTATTTTAGAAACAAAATAGCAAATTTGACCTCAAATGGATCTTATAGGATCTTGATTCTGGATTAAATGAAATATTTTCATAAGTTAAAATCTATTGAGTTTTTGAAAAAGTAGTCAATACAAAACTCGTAGGGTTGGTCATTTCAAGTATTTCTTTAGTTCAAAATTTTTCCAAACGACCAACCATTCAAAAGTTATAGCTATTTGAATTTGGCTAAAATCTTTCATTTGACCCAAAATGACCTATTCTTGCATATTGTGAGTTTTACTATTTCGATTGGATTTCTTTGTGTATCCTTGCTTGAAATAGTATTTCTAACTCATTCAAGGCTATGAAAGTTCAAATCTCCATAAATTTTAAATCGGATTGCATTTTGAGCATTCGATGCAAATTGACTTCTTTTCATACCTATAAAGCTTAATCTGCCATATCTTTTGAACGAAATGTGCTTTTAAGGAAATTATTTTGAGAAACCTTCTAAATAGTCTAAAGTTAATTTCTGGAAACTTTCAAATTATTTAGACTTTATTTGAGAAAATTTTGACTTTTCTTCTCTTTTAGTAAAATTCATACCTATAAAGTAAAATTTGGCATATCTTTTGATTGGAGACTCCTTTTTAGAAAATTCTTTTTGAAAAAGTTTCTTAGGAGTCCAAAGTATGTTTCTGCACAATTTAAAATAATTTCAACTTTATTTGAAAAAGTTATGGGCTTTTCTCTCCTTGATCAAGTTTGAAAATTCAGACTTTTGCATGATTTTGAGCTGATTTATGATTTTTGTATCTCCAAATTAGAGCATAATTTGAGGGAATCATCTTTGCAAGAATTCATCCTCAATAGTTGATATATTATGTAAAATTTTATCAGATTTTTTAGACCTTATTTGAGTAGTTTTTCAGCTCTCTTTTAAAGTCTAAATGAAATGTCAAAATCTGAAAATCTGAAATTCTAGTTCATTGAAAATTTGTGGTTTTTATATCTTTAAATTGGTTTCAAGGTGGAAGAATCTCTCAAAACAAAACTTGAGCATGTTTAAATGTATTAGCTCCATGATTTACCTTATGATCCGTTTGGAGCTTGTTTAATCGAGTTTTGTGTGTTTGAAAGAGAGACTCTTTTTGACTATGTCATAATATCAAGTTGATCTTGAATTGATATGTAGTGCTTATCTTTGAGAAAATGAGCTTATTTTTAAAACAAATGGAAATTTTTTACTCAAAACTGGTATCCTCATGCAAAATGATCTTTACAAGTGTTATCTCATTTAAATAGTATCATTTGAAAAACAATCTTTACTTCTGGTATCAATTGAAAAATGAGCATTTCAAGTAGTATCACTTTAAAATTGATATTTATAAACTTTATGTTTTCCTCAAGTGGTATTATAAGTAATGCTTCATTAAAAACTTTTTACAAGTGGTTTTATGAAAGTTCAAGCTCATTTCGATGTTTTCCTCGCTTAAGCGCTTATTGGGCTCTTAAGAACTCCTTTTATGAGTTATTTGCAAATTGAAAAGCCTAATAAAATGAGGAGCGTATTTGAATGTGCTTCAAATATCTTTCTCATGCTTAACTCAAGATATGGCCATATTTCCATTGGTTTACTATTTTGGGCCATATAAAGAAGTTTGCGGAATTCTTGAATCTTATTGAAAATTCTTATTATTTACAAGTGGTATTTGATTTAAGAATTCTTGTGAACTTAAATAGGTCACATATATTCATTTCAATCTTGTTATGACCTCATTTCAAAGAATTTCTTGCCAAGCTCTCTCTTCTTCAAAGTGATATCTCCTTACCAAGCTCTTCACTTTAAAAGTCTCCTTTTTATATTCATTTTCCATTTTTGGTGTTTAATGCCAAAAGGGGGAGAATTTGTGGGAGCTTAATACCTCATTTGGTTAAAAGGGAGTTTGTGGGACTTAATACCTCATTTGGTTAAAGGGGAGTTTGTGGGAGATTAAATTTGGTTAAAGGAGAAAATTATTTGTCTAAGAATCTCTCATATGCATTCTCAATTGTTAAAGCTTATATTGCTCAAAGACATGCTTATAAGTTCAAATAGTTTAAATTATCTCAATATGATGATTTTCATCCAAATGTGTTATTAAGCTCGGATTTATCATTAATCACCAAAAAGGGGGAGATTAAAAGTTCAAGCTCCATTAATTTGGTTTTGCTGTTAATGACAAATCTAATATTGAGACTAACTCTTTTAATAATCATAATATTGATTAGTCTCAATTGTTAATTAATGATAAATCTTTTTATGAGACTAACTCTTTTGTTGAGCTTAACTCTCATTAGTCTCTTTTGGATGAAAAAGATGGAAATATCAAAGGTATGCATTCGAGCTCATATTATATATCTTGTTGCATTTCTTGGATATAATTTTCATGATCATATTGATAAATATAAACATGAGACTAACTCTTTTATTGAGTATATCTTTGATTAGTCTCATCTCATTGAAAAATGGAAAACCCAAAGTATGCACTCATATTCATTTTATGATATCTTATTGCATACTTAGGACTCAAGATAAAGAATGAACTCTTACATTACTTATACATTAAAAGATGTGCATTATATTTCCAACTTCATCCATATTATATGAATGCACATATCTAGGGGGAGTTCACAATTTAACTTAATGTTTCAATAGTATTGATCCATGTCCTCCTACCAAACAATATATAGGATTAAGACTTTGAAACAATCCATTGAGTATATGAAACTTGTGTCATTAATATATACTCATGACAATTTAAATTCAATTTAAATTGTGTTCGGTTGCCATTAAATCAACAAAGAACTAATCATGAGTTGATGGTTCACTTTGTTAATCCTAGGGCAATCGAAAGCTCTTGAGTGTAATGAAGCATTAGTTGCATTAGTTTACTCAAGACACAATTAATCTTTCAATCAGCTTGTCTTTGGGTTGTGCTCAATCATCTCGTGGAGCATCCATTATGTGTTAATGGAGTGCAATTGATGATTGAGGCAACCGTGTTTGTTGGATTAACGATCTTCCATGAGTTGTGAAGTAGGTTGAGTCCAAGACGATAAAGAATCGGGAACAAGTCATCATGTGTTGATGAGCTTCAAGAGAAGATCCCGAAATGAAGAGAAGGGGTAGAGAAGATTCATCATGTGTTGATGAACAAGAAGAAGAAGAAGATTCGATCTTGGAGAGAAGATGACTGGAAATCATAAAAGCTCCAAATGGATCGCTAAAAGCAAAGGTATAACTAGATAGGGCTAAGAATGTTTTTCCTAGTCTTTTACCGGTCTCGGTGTTTGGATGGGAGACCGGATTGCTAGTTAGGTGCCGTACTATTAAGAGGGGTTGAGTCTTTTAGCTTGAGCTTCATCATGTGTTGATGAACTCAATCCGGTTCACTCTAGCTCACTCTCTTGTTTGGATTTTACATGAGCTAAGTATTTGCATGTGTTGCAAATAAGGGAGCTCATGCTTGCTTCTTATTGAATCTTAATTGATTTGGTTTTTGCATAGAGCTAAGTTTTGCATGTGTTGCAAAAGGTGAGAGCTCATGCATTGGTGTTTTAGCTTGTGACTTGATCATGTGTTGATCATCACAAAGCTAAGTAAAGTTTATGTTTTGTGTTTGCAAAATGTTGATTTGTTATTTACAAATGTGGTTTGCAAATAAGCTAGAGGTTATGGGTTTCAATCAGAAGCATGTGTTGGCATTTGCAAATGTGTTTTGCAAAGTGTCGGGATCATGTGTTGATCCTTACATGGCTAGAGGATTGATCTTGTAGCTTTTGGGTTATTTGCAAATGGGTTATGCAAAATATTGGTGTTCATTTGATCTTAGAGCATGTGATTAGAATTTGCGAATATGTTTTGTAAAAATTGTTTTGATCATAAGTTGATCATCACATGGCTCAAGAGTTGATCTTATTGACTCTTGCTAGCTTGTAGTCTTGCCCTTCATCAAGTCTATGTGAGAGATTTCGAAAAATCAGATTTTAGACTTGAATGACTACATTAGAGTTTGGTTTTGGTGATATTTAAAAATATCTATGGTTGCTTAAATCTTGAAAATGGGTGGAGATTGTAGCCCTCGTGATAAGCTTCGAATAGAATTAAAGATCACCTAAATCGGAGTTCGGAGTAAAAAATTATGGCCATTTTAGTGGCTGAGACAGAGGTAGCACCGCCCCTACATGGGCGGTAGCACCGCCAATGGTACTACCGCCCTAGATGAGCGAGCACCGCCCGACGGTACTACCGCCGAGAGGCGGTGTAAAACTCCAGAGAGGTGTTTTTGGTTCAAATGGCGGTGCTACTAGTCCTAGATGGGCAGAGCACTGGATACCAGTAGCAACGGCTAGTTTTTGATCTTTTGATGCACGAATGTGACCGTTGGTTTAGAGGCGGTGCTACCGCCCTAGTTGGGCGGTAGCACCGGTTTTCTGCTTTTACCCCATTTTGCCCTCCAACGGCTAGTTTTCTTTGGGGAGGCTGTAAAAGGAGTCTTGTGGCTAACATTTGAGTGTGGCTGGAGCATTTGGGTGTTTGTAGAGGTTGTGTGCATGTGTTGCCCTCTTCTATTTGTCTCTTGAGCTAAGAGTGAGCCCTAATTGCATGTGTTGCAATTAGGAAGTGGATTGAGAGTCTCTTGTGCATGTGTTGCACTTGAGGGAGCCATTGTGCATGTGTTGCACTTGGTGATCACCGGATTGCATGTGTTGCATTAGGTGAAGTTCAAGCGGGAAGGCTTGGCTTGTTACTCTTGGTGTTTGCCGACACCTAGACGGCGTGGAGGCGTCGTGCGCGGTGAGCTTCTCGACGAAGGTTGTGAGAAGCCCCAAAGTTGTGAAGGTTTGCTCGCCACCCGGAGCGGGAAGAGCAACCACTAGTGGATTTGAGGCGGGTGCTCAATTTGTGGAGCTGGTCCAATTCATTTGGGCTAGCCTCAACGTGGATTAGGGGAGACCGGCAAGTCTCCGAACACCACGGTAAAAAGTATCGTGTCTCTTGTCTCATTTATATTCAAGCATTTACTTTATTGCTATATTATTGATTACTTAATTGAGATAGAATTGCTTAGTTTATCTTGCTTGTTAAATCTAGCAATTATTGTGTAGAGACCAAATTTAGTTAGTGCACTAGTGAGCCTAGTTGATTTAGGCCTTAATTGTCAAAACCTAGTTTATCACTTCCGCATTATCTTTGATTAGGTTTTGACATAGGGGTTGATTAGAGCGAGTTATTTTAGAGAGCGATTAATTTTGTAAAACGCCTATTCACCCCCCCCCTCTAGGTGCATCCTCGATCTTACAACGCCGCACGCGAGGAGGCACGTAGGAAGGAAGCAGAGGAGGAGGCCGAAAGAGAGACGAAGCGAGAGAGGGCACGTCGTGCCAGAGAAGCCCCACTAGAGGCATGGGCGAAAGGGAAATGGCCTCGATGCACCCAGTAGATGTTAAGTTATGCCAGTCCTAATTTTAAGTTGTAATAAAGTGTGTGGGCTATGTTATTTTCCACCGTAACATCTTATTTCCGTAGTATTATGTAACTTATTTCCATAGTATCATTTTATCATATGTTATGTACTTGCGGGAATATTGGACCTTTATCATATTTATGGAATGTCGTTTGTCGAATTATTTATGGTCTGTGGTTTCTGTATCCTTCATGTTGTTCACATACTTATTACGCTTTCTAATATAAATGATGTATTCACTGTTTTAATATGAAGAACAACTAAATTTGCATTATTCATTAGCTCAAATTTTGACCAATAATTAGTTAAATTATGTGCATATTTAATTTACAAAAGATGTATCAATTGATTCATATTTCACCGATCTTTCAATTATTGTTTGTTTCGTAACAATTCATAATATATTATAACATAAATTAAAGGCCAAAGTTTATTTCAAAAGACTATTTCGAATTCTAATACGCTCTATATTTTCGAATGGACGGAGTACGAGAGGGCCGACACCATATCCTGAAGGTTGCGTGAGTTGCACTCAATTTTTCACAGGCTAGAGAGGGCAGTTTTTCATCGAGAGCGACATAGCAGACGAGGGAGGTAAGGTTACTAATTTGTGGCCCCATTATTTTCTGTAATTTTCCACACAACTTACATTATTTAAAAAAAAAATTCTCTGTCGCCATTTCATTTGGCGACAGAGAATCAGAATGACAGTTCTCTGTCGTCAAATGAAATGGCGACAGAGAGACTGTCGCCAATCCATTTGGCGACAGAGAGATATTCGCCATTTAAAACGGCGACAAACCCTTTGTCGCCAAATGGATCAAGCGAGAGGGGTAGTTTTGCAATTTTTATTTTTGACCTATTATTTTTGTAAATTTGTATAAAAATAATATTATTTAAAAAAATTGTGCTAGCCACCTCCTACACTTTTCAGGTGCAACAGGACAGGTGACGCGTCTACCACATCTTCCACGACGATGGAGGAAGCCATTTTGTAATTATATACGTGAAGAGACTAGATTTGTAAAAAAACAATTAAAAGGTAAGTATACTGTTCCTGCTTGGAAGACGAAGCCAAAAACAACATTACTCTCTGAACATACATTAAGAACAACAACGTTACTTTCTGAAAAAGAAGAAATAGTTTGAAAGTCAAGATTGAAATCATTTGATGATTCCATAATGTACCTTCTAAGGTTTTAGATAGTATCGAGCAGATTTTCATAGAGTTCAGCGAGTTTCATAGAGTTTCAGATAGTATCAAGCAAAGTTTCATAGAGTTTCACAAATTTAGAGCTTTTCAAGAAGAATTTCATAGAGTTTCAGACAAAAAATTTAGAGGGATTGAATGAATAGGCTAAATTTGTTGATTGAATTGGTTTCGATTTTGGTGGTTTGGGATTTTTAAGACTTTAGAATTATTTTTATTATACTTTTAGTAAATTTTAAATATATATGTTGAATTTATAATGGTACGAAATCATTGCACAAGACTATAGAGTTATACATGTAAAGTGTGCACCTCTATCAAAATTTTTCTAGATCCACCACTGTTAACTAATTCAACCAAAATCATTACATGTATATGCATGAAAAAAAGCAAATGCATGGCATTTGAAACCTACTAGGTGGGAAAGCGCTACGTCAACGGTTGAATTTCGATAGCATGCGCCGAAAATAAACTTTTTTATTTTCGCAAAACCACTAACCGGTCAAAAATAGTCCAGAGGAAAAATAGGAAAAATTATCGAGATGACAACATTCTTTTGTCGAGCCTAATACTCTACATGTTCACCGAGTAATAATACATGTTCGCAAAACCACCCACCGGTGAAAAATAGCCTAGAGGAAAAGGGCTAAAAATCTTCGATGAATCTTTTTTTTGTGACCAAAACATGTTTTCCGGTTTTTTTGGACGAAAACAATTTTTTCGAAGTTTTTTTGTTGCGCTTTGTTAAAAAAATGGTCGTTAGGACGCCACGGCGAATCCTCTGTCGCTATAAATCTCCGGACGAATCTACATATTTTTAAAAAAGACACGCTACATTTGACCGCTGGCAAATACATAAGTTGCTATAAACCTTCGATTTAATCAGATTTTTTGGTGACGAAAACATTTTTTCGGTTTTTTAGGCGAAAACATTTTTTCCGGTTTTTCCGGTATGCAAAACATTTTCCCGAGAAAATGGAGAAAGGACTGAACGTAAGAAGCAGGACTGGTTGTTATTTTTTGGACCTGCTCGCTATCCCAAAAATTAGAAAAGGGCTTGTTCGCGATTTTAAATTAACGGGAGGCTTTTCTGTAAAATACCGCACCAGGGACCTAAACGCGAAGAAAAAAAATATTTTTGTCTCACAAAAAATCGCGAAGGACCTATCCGTAATTTCGAGGAAACGGAGGGGGTTTTTCGCAAAAATGCCAGGCGACACGTGGGTGCCCCGGTCGGCTGCCGATTCTTGCGCATATAGGTAATGTAATGATTGTTTCACCGAACATATATTTAGGGCAGAAGCAAATCTGAGCGAACCTGAAACCCCCCCCAAAAAAAAATTACTGTAGTAGCCTCTTGGGTAATTTTTCCTGAAAATAGCCGGTCTCATGACAGAATTGTGAAAATAGCCGGTCTCGTGACAAAATTGTGAAAATAGCCCCTTGGAACCAATTTCAGCTCTTGGGCACTGCTAGAAATTGTTTTTAATTTATTTCCTACGGTCTGGCACTGCTGAAAATTTATTTAAATTTTCCTACACATGGGAGCACGGGAATTTTTTAAAAAAAATTCCAACGGGCCGGCTCCGGCAGCATGCAGTGGAGGAACGCAAGCTAAATGATGAGGTGATTAATAACCACAAACACCGGCTACCACTGCAGCTCGATCGATCCCGCCATGAATTCAGTCATAGCCCCAAATAACTACAGTCAGAAGAACCAATGCCTTCCTTCCACTAACTACCTGCTGAAATAATTACATTAACAGAAAAACAAATGCGCAGCGAGGCGGGTCCCCATTTCCAGTGGGCTATGTCCGTTGAAATATTTTGAAATGGGAAAAAATTCAGCAGATCCAAACCGCTTAAATCGGCGGGAAATGTCCAGCGGTCGAGCCCGCTGGAAATTAAAAATGATTCCCACGCACGGGAAAAATTTAAACAAATTTTTAGCAGTGCTAGCTAGACCGTAGGAAATAAATAAAAAAATTCTAGGGGTGCCTGAGCGACGAAATTGGTTCCTAGAGGCTATTTCCGCAATTTTGTAGCGAGACCTGCTATTTCTGCGAAAAATTACGTGCAAGGCTACTACAGTGAAAAATTCCCTGCGCAAGTGTCTGAGCAAATGTGCAACAGATGACAGTAGGGATGTATCATAGCCAGAAGGAGGGGCTTGCTCACGGCGCTCCGCTCACTAGCCAGTTCCCGTTCGCTGCGATGATGTCACCGGACAGGAGTGCACCGAGGAGGAGCACGATTGGGAGAGAGGGCTCGCTCATGGCGTTCGCTCACCGCAGCCACACATCGATCGCTATTTCACCGGGATGTAGTCACCGAGTAGGAGCACGCCGAGGATGAACAGCGTGGCAGGGACTACCTCGAGGCATTCGCTCGCCATGCCCACATGTACGTAATTTTTGTAGATTTCAAGTACGCCATGGAACGACTCGGTGCTGGTGGTGTCGCGCGACGACTACATGCAAGCTCTGCAGCGTGGACAAACCGGCACTGCGGTTCGACGGCGGCGAGACGAGGTTCCGGTTCGAGCGGAACGGCTTCTTCTACTTCATCAGCGGCGCACCAGGCCACTGCGACGCCGGGCAGAGGATGACCGTGCGCGTCATGGCGCAGCACGATGGGAAGGACGTGTCAGGAGGTCTGTTGACAATGGCAAGTCCAGGCGGGAGAGAGCAAGTCGGGCGGGAAGCTTTTCAGCGCCAAGCAACGGTGGAGAAGGCGCAGATGGAGAGTAAGAGAATCGGACGGCGCAGACAGTTGCGTGACGAGGAATAGTATTGTCGGTAATGGAATGCTGTAAACGGTAAATTTGAATGTAATAGCTGCGGTGACTGGAGAGAGTAGTTGCGGGTGAAATCTGAATGTATATAAAAGGATATGTAATCGTAACAGAACGGCTAAGAAAAGAAATGGAATGAATTCCCCTGTCCTGTGCTTCTTCCTCAGGTCTCTCTCCCATTTCCTCTCCCTTTTCGTTCTGTATTGTCGCCTGGAGATTGCGCCTGCACAGGTACATCACAATCTAGTATCAGAGCCGATCGGTCTACGGAATCCGCCTGCGCCAGCAACTAAGGTGTGTCTGATCTGACCTTGAGTGGTAAAATCCCGGATGAGGGTTGGAGAGCTTGAAATCAAGAGATTGATTTCAAGCATTTCCACACAAATTTTTTTCCCAAATCTGGTTCACTCGGTCGGGAGCAGTCACGGCGCCAACTAAGCCCTCGGTTCAGACCCAATTGGTGTTGGGAGCAATGGAAGAGGCGGTGAATCAATCTAAAGCCTGCTGGGAGTTGATGGACGAGAGATGGGAATCCTTGAAGGTAAACCTTGACTTTATCATAGAGAAGATCAAGCCGGTGGAAGTAATCCCTGTGATTCAGGCTCAGGTTGAGGAACGTAATACTGTGATTTCGGGGTTAATGGAACAATTTCAGAAGATGATGCAGTCGGTGAAAGGAACTCCAAGGGTGCAAGCACAACCAAGAGTGGTGGAAGAAATCGGCACTCCCACACCAACCCAGACACAAACATCCACGGCAATGCAAGGGGGTGAATTAACCGTGGGTTTGTTGGGTAAATGTCTGTTACCTCCTTGGAAGATGGGTTCGGACAGTCAGAAGCTGGGTAAACCAAATTTCAATCAGGGCATTCAGACAGTGCATGGTGAGAAGAAAACACCCATCCCTAAGTTGATGTTTCCTAAGTTTGACGGTGAAGAACCACACATCTGGAAGAGTAGATGTTTGCAATACTTCTAGATGTATAATATTGATGAATCGTTGTGGGCTACAGCTGCTGCAATGCATATGGAAGGAAATGCTGCCATGTGGTTGCAGGTTTATCAGGAAGAGCATGCTTTGGGGAAACTGGGAGCATTTTATGTTGGCGGTGGACACTGAGTTTGGGGCTTATGATTCCCAAAGGTACATACGTCAATTGATTCAATTGAAGCAATCTGGAGGAGTGGTTGAGTATAAGAATTGTTTTGAAGCTGCGATGTATAAGGTGCGTGCATATAACAAACTATGCACCGAGGATTTTTTGTTAATCAATTCATCATGGGATTGAAAGATGAATTGCGTATGATGTGGAAATTCAACTTCCGAACTCTGTTCGCAAGGCTTTTCTTCTCGCTCAAATCCAGGAAGAAAATGGGAGATGTTTCGAGCCAAACCAACTCGAACAGGGGTTCCCAGGCCAGGAGGATTCACCGCAATGAGACAGTGGGTGGATACAATAAATCACCACTGGAGGATATTGCACGTGCTAGACAGCTCCGAGAGTATAGGCGAGCTCGTGGGCTGTGCTTTAAGTGTGGTGAGAAATACGAAAAAGATCACTAGTGTAAACCACCACTTCTTGCTCAGGTCCATGCGATGGAGATGGACGGTGGTCCAGAGTTTCTTAGTGAGGAGACACTACAAGCATTGGAAGTGGCAGATAAAGAGTTTGAGCAAGAACAATACAACTTATCGTTGAATGCCCTAGCGGGCACGGAAGACTTGGCAACAATATGCATTCAGGCCATGGTGGGTAATCAAATCATCTTTATGTTGATTGATTCTGGCAGTTCACACAGTTTCATTAGCCCTAAAATTTTGGAACGTATCAAACATCTTACCAAGCGTATTACTCCTGTGCAAGTTCATGTGGCAAATGGAGATGTACTACAGTGTGATAGTTTGGTGCCGCAACTTGAATGGTGGACTCAAGGCCACACATTCCAGACAAACATGCGAGTTCTTGCTTTGGATTCTTATGATGTTGTCTTGGGAATGGACTGGCTCCAACTTTATAGTCCGATGGTGTGTGACTGAAAAACAAGACACTAGAATTTACTGATCAGGGGTGCAAGGTCTCCTTGAGGGCATAGGTCCAGCACAAAGCCATATTCTGGAAAGGCACCGGTATTCTGGGCGTAGTGTTCCTGCAATATGGTCTATTGAGGTGATTGGTGGATGTTCAAAGGAGAAAGTTGGCGCAGTTATACCTCCAACGATACAACTGGTATTGGAACAGTACAGGGGAGTCTTTACTGAACCCACTTCATTACCACCCTCGTGCATATATGATCATGCCATTTATTTGGTCCCTGGAGCAATGCCAGTGAATAGCCGACCATACAGGTATTCACCGATGCAAAAGGACGAGATTGAAAGACAGGTTTCTGAGATGCTTCAGAAAGGTTTCATTCAACAAAGTGTTAGTCCTTTGCTTCTCCTGTCTTACTTGTCCGTAAAAAAGATGGTAGTTGGCGATTTTATGTGGACTATCGTAAATTAAATAGTATAACCATTAAGAATAAATTTCCCATGCCGGTGGTTGATGAATTATTGGATGAGTTAGCGGTACACAATACTTTTCTAAGTTGGATTTGAAGGCGGGTTATCATCAAATTCATGGTGGAGGCAGACATGGAGAAAATGTAATATTGTGAAACCTCATCTCTTTCTCTTTGAATGTGTGGCTGTCATTGCTCCTCCCAACTCAGCCTCTACCGATTTTTTTTCTTCCCCAAGCCAGCCAGCGCCTCCATTCTCCTCCGCCGATCAGATCCGTGGAGTCTGCGACCTCCCATCCTCCCGTGCGCTCCACTGGGTTTCACTCCGCCGATCCTTGCCTCCTCTGCCGCCCCTCACCAACTTCTAGCCGAGCTCCTCCTCAGGCTACAGCTTCTCTGCCGAGCAACCTCCAAATGAAGCCGCCTCCTGGTGGCGCCTGCTGCGCCGCCGAAGCCTCCTTTGGCCGGGCGCCCACCTTCAAGAACGTCCGCTGGCTGGGCTCCTTTGGGTTCCCCTGCGGCGCCGCCTCCTCCTCCCTCTCGGCTCGGCAAGAAGAAGAAGAGAGATAGCCAAGAAGAAGAACTCCAAAGCAGCCAAGCCAGCAGTAGCCTCGCCGAGCACCAAAGACCACCACCAAGTAGCATCAAGATTGCCTCCCTCCGTAGTGAGTACTGTATAATCAAATTGAGGGTTTGGGTTCATTGTGCCTACCATGTGTTTGATGAATTGCTCTCAAGGGCCATGTCTCTATTTTTCCTTGTTTGATGCTATTTGGGACATGAGGATACCATATATTTGTTAATTTCTTTGAGTTGCTGTCGACCAACCATGGTAACAAGGGTAGATGTAAACTCTAGGCTAATATATCTTATCATCTAATCACTGCCTAGGTGTGCATCTAGGCATCTGGATGCCCCGACGCCTTGGGTTTGCCATTTCACTGAGTCTTTGTGACAACCTTTATCCATTCTTAGTGTTTTGTTGAAAGCAACTTTTATGTTCGGTGACACTTCCACTAGATCATTCACTTTTGCTAGAGTTTGTATGATATCTTGTAATTTAATTGAGTAATTATTCAAATTATTCTAGCGAAGAATAGAATTTTCTAGTGTACAGTAGTATACTTGATGGATTTAGACTAATGAGCATTGCTCGGTTATCAACGTTATTTTCACTCCCTAGTCCTCGTGTTTCTTCCATTTTTGCAGCTAACTACTGAAGCGATGACTTGGGTAAGAGAAATATACGCCACAATTGCTTGTGGTTAGTGGAGATGGGCATATGGTTTCCAATGTTTTGGGCTTCCTAAATGCTGGCAAAGTGTGTGTGCTGTTTTAATTTTTCAATGTCTGATCACCTAAAAGGCTTAATCTAGTATCCATTGCCTCTACACAGCTACCGCTTGTGTCATTTCCTTAAGTCAGTAAGTGACCCCATTATTAGCATTCTACAAACAGATTGGAGGAAAATGAGAAGAGCAAAGAAGCTTTATGTTTTGAACATCACATTTGTTGAACATAACCGTTAGGAGCACCAATTGTAGATTTAATTTTCCTTGTAATGTAATTTGAAAATTTGTTGAATAAAATTGCAAGATATCATATGCTATCCTTGATACATCAGTCAAGGGACTTGAGTTCCTATTGTAGAAGCAAACACATAATATAATTCTTTTATAGACCTATCAACAGATAGAAGCGATACTTAATTGTCATATGACCTAACATGAAAGGAATGTTGTGAAGTCATCTCATATGGTCATATTAAATTGTTGGTTTGTACCAATTTACTGTGCTCATCATCACATATTTATGTTGTTGATTTCATGGTTGCACGTTCAAAATGATCAAAACGGTCGCATCAAAATCATGCTGGAAACAGTAAATTTGTGTAATTTACTCTCGTTTTTTCACTTCTTGGAAGACTGTTCCCCACATTATCACTTCACTAAAATTTTAAAACTGCAAACATGACTATTGTGGAAAGGGATGTGCTTTCTTCGTCATAAATAGTTATCGTTTTGGATATCATTACGATCTTTAAAACTTAACTTGATAACTAATTTTTAGAAAACAGGCCAAGAGGCCCAGCTTTATTGAAATCTAAAATATAGTTCTGGGGGAGACTACCAGTTCAACCAGAACAAACTGAACAAAACACATCAAAACAACTTTAGGACACTGCTACAACCTGAGGAAGTGAGGAGTTTAGCTAAACAGGGCAAAACAGAGTAAAAGAAGACTAAACAAAACAACTTCCTATTACAAGCATTTGGAGACTGACGCCTTCTTTCTGATAATCCATTTTGCAGGTGTACTATGTATATGGAGCAAAAACTGATTCTGACTTAATCAACCCTAAGGAATCAGCGGCTACCAATATTACATGCAATCAGACCTCCTCCGATCCTAGGGAGTCCATATATCTAAACTTTTACATTCTCCTTGCCTCCAACCGAGTCTCAACACACCTTTTCTTCCAGATTTTTTGCCACGCCTTTTCTGCATTTCGATCTTCTTTTAGCAGAATCAACCATCTCCTTAGTCCGTCTTGCTATTTGACCCAAAATCACACACGGATCTCCTTCTAGCTTTCTCCCTGAAAACAAATAGAATTTCGAATTTTCAAATTGTCCAAAACGTAGCAGATGTGCAAACATTAACAATAGCATGCTTTCTACTAATCCACCAACGAGCCACATTTTCAAAAGAATCATCCAAATTCAAGTTTACAGATTCTGCAATTTCATACCAAATAGCCTTACTACACAACAATTAAAGAACAAATGAGAGATGGATTCAGGCTCTGTATAGAACAGACAAGTAATATCCTCCACCTTTTGCCTCTTCGCTAGATTATCCTTAGTCATCAATCTATTCTAGCCAATAGCCAGAGAAACACATGAATTCTAGGAGGAACATTAATTTTCCACACAATAGAACAAACACAAGTTGGACTCTCTAAAACGATAACAGATACGAGATGGACAGAATAACCCCTTTTGAATCAAATTGCTAGATAATAGAATCACAATCCTCACTAAAAACAATTGATTCAGCAATACTCACTAGATCTTGCCACATATCTACAAGCCTCTGCATATGATTTTCATGCATCC
Source organism: Guadua angustifolia (assembly GCA_036346375.1). Taxonomy (NCBI): domain Eukaryota; kingdom Viridiplantae; phylum Streptophyta; class Magnoliopsida; order Poales; family Poaceae; genus Guadua; species Guadua angustifolia. The sequence continues at coordinate 186,280 of JAYEVE010001380.1, read as the reverse complement.
AATCTAAATATTTAAAATAATATCAATATCTAAAGTTTGAAAAGTTCGACACATGTATCTCGAACAGACTAATTTTTTGAACTTGTCTTTTGAACCGGAGAGAGTATTACCGTACCAAAAGACGTCAACACTAGTTGAATTATTCCATAGGAATGACTAGCTGACAAAGGACCAATCCGCTGATCTGTGATCACCCATGACGGGTTCGTCTTTTCTACTCCGCAGATGGTCCATCGCTAGAGATGGCAATAGGTCGGTCGGTGCGGTTTTACAAAACCCGACCACCCGAACCGAATTGAAAAATCGATCCGAATCCGAATACTATATGGGTAAAATCTATACCGAACTGAACCCTGCGGCAATTGAACTGGCTGTACCACGGGTTTGTGTACTGGCGGCATAGGTTGGTCGGTGTGGTTTTGCAAAATCCGACCCGACAAGAAATCGAACCCAAAACCCGAATAACCCGCCGACGGTACCAAACCCGACGCCAAACCCAGGGTACCGGAACTCGACGGTACCGGGGTATATCGGTATTCGGCACCATGGTTACCGCGAGTGAAAATTAAAACCGAACCCGATCCGAACCCATTTCGGTACCCGACCAAGAATCCGCGGGTAAAACTTTAAATCCGAACCCACAGATCGGATGCAAAACCCCACAGTACCGAACCGGGTACAATTGCCACCCATCCATCGCGCGCACCACCCTGCCTTCCATGGGCATGCAGCTCATCAGGGCCGAGAAGCGTTCGCGGTGGCTCGGCGTCCTGACACAATGGAGGCAGGCCGGCACCCTCCCGTTGGTGACCACCTGCATTAAAAGTCACCGCGGCGTTAAGAGTGGTAGATAGAAATATCTGTCCTTAGCCTGCCGAGGAATGCGAGAAGGATGTGGGCTTTACAGTAAGTAGCTCGCTGGCGACGACGGTGAACGTGTCAGGCTCAGGAGGCACGGCGAACCAGCTGCCGTCCTTGGCCTGCATTTCCAGTTCTCCGACTCCGTGCTGCACGATCGTGGTAGTCATGACGTCGTCGCGGTGCGCCGGCAGGGACACGCTGGTCTCGGTGTCCGGCGGTGGCCCGTAGTACGACAACCGGAGGCCGTAGCCGAGCTGCTCAAGGTGCGAGTCGACGGTGTGCTGCTTCCGGACACCCAGCCCCTGCAGGACCGTCTTCACCACTGTCTGCTCCAGCTTCAGCACGTTCTGGCAAATTGCCCAATTGTGTCAATAGACTCGGAAAGTTCCATGTCAAAATCAATAAAACAATAATACCTCTGAAAATTAAGGGTATTGTTATTTTTAAAAAACATTTAGATTGAAAAGTCTATAATGTCTTTAAGAAATCAATGACAAGATTTGATTTCTACTACTATTCCTTGCTACCGGTAGAATGTTAATGTAAAATCTCTTGCTAAATGGGCAATCGAAGAAATACTGGTTTCCTCATTTGTGGACTTGTGGCACAATTTGCGCAGGTGAAATCACCCAAACGTTGATTTTTGTTGTGAGCAGTTTCCATGTGTTTAGTCCAACCATTACGAGCAATCCAAAAGAAAACTTTGCGCTTTGCTTGGCAGGCATTTATCCAGATACATTTGAAATGCGGCTGTATTTAATGCATGTATTGCTAGTGTCTGAATATTACGATGGGCAATTTCATTTTAGTAAAGCTAAAATGGCAATGTTTGCTTTCAGCACTTCAAGTTTCTTACTTGCACGAGCACGACCTTCTCATGGACAGGAGATGGTTTAGCTGCTTCTTGTTATGGATATGAGTTGACTAAGCCTTGATACATCATGTCAAGAGTTCTGCAAGCTCGGACATCAAGGCATTCACAAACACTCATGATACTTCAACTAAAACAGGTGACTGGTCTTTACCGTACCGTACTAACACAAATCTTGCTTCTATTACCTTGTCTGCGAGGTGTGGTTCGTTACCCTTGACACACAAATCTTGCTGCTTTACCTTACCTTGTCTCTCTAACACTCACACGCTTGCTCTGTTCAAGATGTCAAATGAGTTGAAGTATGATTTAATCAGAGCAGCGGATGATATTGGGTCATTGGGTGTATTAACAGGAATGCAAATTTGTTAGCTGTTTAGACTTTCCAGACCTCGACCACGATGTTGCATACTACTAGCTACTAGCATGAAGCTCTGACAGCTGATGCAGTGTTTAGCTATACTCTTATGGTGGGTACTTGCCTACTTGTGGTTTGTGAGTTCATCGTGCGTTTTGTTGCCACAAACGGCCTGTGCCTTGGGTACCGCTGACGGCTAGCCTCCATTTCCGGATGCTGTTGGACTGACCAACTGCTGTTCTGTATATTTGACTGGGTTACGGGCTAAGGCTGTGCTGAATGGCGCCGATCTGCCACCTCTGACCAATGCAAGTGCCCGCGGCTGTGACCCCAAGGGTGTGGGCGGAAGCATCGGCGGCGCAAGTTCGCGCTGTCGTGCATGTACGGTGCCAACACTCTCTCACCGCAAGAACTGCGACGCACCCGGTTACTGCCTGCTAGCTTAACTCGAATTTAGCGTCTGTTTGGTGTGTGGGGGTGGGGTAGAAGCTTTTCTAAAATTTGCTTTTCGGTTTTCTGTGGTGAAAAATAGCTGTATTTTTATAAGAGATTGTTTCTAGCCTTCTGATTTTAAATTTTGCTAATTATAAAAACTACTTAAACGGTGAGTTGTTTAGAGACTTAGGCCCGTTTGGTACGGTTCCGATCTTCCAGTAAACGGAACGGTTTGGATTCTTGGTAAACGTTCGGTAGAATCGAATCCGAGGAACGGGTTGCTATCGATTCGACCACGTGTAAAAATCGAAACGATTCGCTGAAACGTTCCAATCCTATTCCGTTTGGTTGGATTTATTTCAGATTCTAGGAGAAACAGTCCAGTTCTAAGTTGCCAAACGGGACCTTACTATCTTAAAAAAGTTGTTTTTTCAAAAGCTAAAGCTAACCCTATACAGGCCCTTAGACTGTACGTCTAATACGCCAGTGATTCAGAAACGCGGGCGTGATACGCAGAAAAGACGTTGCCTAGCTCGAATTGTTCCATCAAAGTTACCACTTGACAAGGGACTAGCCAGCCAATGATTTGCGATCGTTCAAAATGGTCGTATGCTTCGTTTCCTTCTCTCCCCAACTTGGCAGCTGAGTTCGTTCGTTGTCGTCCCAAGTTCAGAATAGACTTGATCGGACCGTAGCTCTCTTCTCATGTATAAGATGAGATTCATGATCAAAATTCCGGCGAAATCTTGGATTCAGCACCCCGAGATTCATAATTCTGGCCAAACAAAAAGATTAAAAATTTTAAATTGCTACAATAATTTAAGAAATTTTCGCCAATTTCACCAAGATTTTGGCCATTGGACCGAAATTGCTACAAAATCAATACTTTTAGGACCGGATGTAAACCGTAGTGACATGCGAGCTATCTGGCCAGGTGCACTGGATGTCACCAGTAAGGGCAGGGTTCGAATCCCGCATCCAACACTATTTTTTGGAGGGTTTTTTCACTTAGTTACAAATAATTCCAGCACCTCTCCATGACAAGGAAGTAGGCATAGCTCAGTTGGTTAAGGCGCTATGTCGGGACCCAATATGTAAATCTGATCATTTGTGTATTCCACACTAGTTTAGGATCACACTAGTGCACACATGCTCAATATATATGAATATCACAATTATACTCTAAAGACTTTATCAAATTAAATATAACCGTTAAACGATCTTATGGTCCACCTTATATGAGTACGCCTCAGGCTAAAACCTAAAAGTAAATAAACAAAGAGTAGAAATAAATGTGTAGAAACTTTTCAATCTACCACAAAATCGATAAGGTTTACACTCTAGTTATTCACCTCTTCCTGGTACTCTTCCTCAAAAGCGTATGTTGTTTCTTCTCTAACTAGTGATGTTTTGTTGCAAAGAGGTGAGTACATAAAGCACTCAAAAGTCGCATAGAATACAAGTCTAATATACTATATACATAGCTTATTACAAATGATAGGCTAACATGATTAATTTGCATAAACAAAGATTAGTAAAGGAATAGCATAAATAGATTGAAATACAAGAAAACAAATAATAACAATAATAACTTTTTGTTCAATAACCAATTAACCTTATTCCACACTTCAACATCCATACCCACATTTGTTTTTGATAAAATCTAACCATTGACTATAAATCGAGCAATACTCAATACCATGAAAGCACAACTATTCAAATAGATTTTACACTCTGCAGAGGTTATACACTTTACCCACAAGGTACAATCATACACCACAAAGTTGAGTGATTATAACAAAGCTTTTCTAATACCTATCTAAACCCGACATACTCCTGCTAAGGTTTCACATCTGATGGGATTGGTTACCACATCCAAGGCCCCCTCTGCGCCATGTGAGCTTACTGCAGGTAGCTGTTTTACTATCTGAGTCTCACACCACCACTAATAGTACCAAATTTAGACTCAACAAATTAATCGTTAGTTCGTCTCCATGTCGACTTAAGTGCAGGCTAAAGACTCCGCTTCAAATTCTTGCAAGGTTAAGTCCTTAATTGACCAAGGCAAAACTAACTAAAATCATCATAACTATGAACCAACAATTATCATAAAAAGCAATGCGACGCCTAAGTGTGGGATGTCGCCTAGAGGGGGTGAATAAAGCATTACAATTTTACAATTTAACATGCAATGAAATAAAACAACCCAAAGTTTTATCCGAGTGTCCGATTTTATCCGGATACTCTGTATAAATGTCCGGACTATCCGTTTTAGGTTCTACACTTCGGATTGAGACTTTGAGTGGCCGAGGGTTTATTCCTCGGACTTTACTCCGGATACTCGGTATAAATGTCCGGACTATCTGGAGTAATTATATGGATACTCCGAGTTAGGCACCTCGATGAAATTTGAAATTTCTCCAACTTTTAAACAATCTACTTGAACACAAAGATGATAAATACTAGCAAGAACCTAGATCAAGTAGATGCCTAGCGAGAAACTCAATAATCAAATAGATCGGCAATTTCAAGATTCAAAATCAATTACTAAAGCAAGAACAAAAGTAAGCAAGAATGAAAGGCAAACTTGGAGACGATGATTTTTCACCAAGTTCGGATCCTGAGGATCCCACGCTCAAGGAGGCTTGGTCACACTTGAGCCGGATCTCTTTCAACCCTTTTCCTCCCAGCACTTGCACTTGCCGGCGACCCGATCACCCAAGACACGGGGTCTCTTTCAACCCACTAGCCGCCTGTTGCACCTTGCACTCTGGCCTTTCACTTTTTGATTCCTTCCTTGCGGAGGTGGAATGGCCTTCACAAACTTCCCACTACCAACCACACAAAGCCGGTGGCTCAGAGGCGACCTCCTAGCCGCCTAGGAGTCCTCAACCTCCAAGAGTAACAAATGCTCACGAAGAACAAGCTTGAGATGAAATCAAGTGCTCAAGCAACTCAAATCACACTCAACCCGAGCACTACCCTCTCTCACACCCAACCCTTCACTCAAAAGGATCACTAAGATCTAGGGTTAGAGGGCTTTTGGGAGCTTAAGATCACCAAGAATACACCCCAAAGGACCAAGGAACCACCCAAAAATCTCCCCAACGGCTACCCAAGAGGGGCTTTAAATAGAGGTCCCCAAAAACTAGCCGCTTGAATCACAGAAGTCCGGATACTCGGACACTTTTTCGAATGTCCGGACTAAATGTCCGGATACTCAAATCATCCGATACCCGGATGACCTAACCAGAGACCCAACCCGGATACTCCGGACTTAAGTCCGGATACTCCGGATCGACTCAAGAAAGACGAAAACGAGCATAACTTTTGATTTTGATTTAAGTGATTTTGGACTCTATTGAAAGCTAAGAATAAGGGCTACACAACCAACAAGGTCTCACTACCCAAATCTCAAAGGATAAATCCAGATTTCACCAAGAATCCAAGAGAGACCTACAACTTTCACTTTCCCAAACCACCAACACTCTCTAAATTTCACAAGGATGGATCATTTGAGCACTTGACACATCTAAAAGTTATTCAACGTCGATCCTCTTAATAGTACGGCAATCCTTAGACTCAAATTAAATCAAAGATAATACAAGTCTAGAAACGCATTTCTGTCTTTTCTTAACTCCGGCATGAAGACCTTCACCAAATGATTGATGACATTTTCGCCTTGTCCAACTTGACTCGATTCACCTCATGAGACTCTCGTCCTATCAACCTTGACTTGATCATCCTCCGACCATCTCCACGCCTAGTCGATCTTGACTTAGTCCTCAACTCTTGGTGACACCGCCTTGTTGACCTCGCTTAATGATCATCCTGATACCTTGGTCATCATCATACATACGGACCTAATTCTTTCCAAACCACTCATGAAAGACGTTAGTCCCAAAAAGCTATAGAGATGAATAAATTGATATTTGTGAGCATTATACCACAAGTGTTTCATATGAAGAAGCATAACATAAATGGAAACACTTGACATAAGAAAAGTTCTCTACTAAGTGCATCATGATGAATATGTAATTGATCTATATGCACTAGAGAGATAATTGCCGATATGATGAATCAATTAAATCGCAGGCAAGGATCACAGTTTTACTTTATATGAAGCACATGATAGAATATACATGAATTGTACATGTGCGATAATATTTGGAATAAGAGTAAATATGTGATCCAACTCTAGATTAAACTTCACTAAGAGAAGTGCATGAGAAGGTACACAACTAAGACATGCATGCACCAAGTCAATCTATAACAATGTGAAGTTTAACTCTAGTTAATACATACACTAAAAGCAAAGCACATAATGAACTCAAATGAATATATATGCACAAATAAATATGACATGAACCAATGTGCATATATATAATCAACATGCTACTTGGAGTTCACTATGCATTTCCTCTAAAAGTAATACAATAACAAATATAGAAGAGATACCAAAATTGCATACCTTATCTTTGCTTAACCATCCCACTTGATTTTCTCTCTAAATGGATGAGACTGATACTCAACTAGGCAATAACAAGTTAGTCTCATAGCAATATAGTCATATTAGAGGTTTGTCATTTGTTAAGCACTAAGTTAAGCATTTATTCAATTACATAGATTATCATTATATGTGTTTGTCATTAATCACCAAAATAACATAAGTGCCTAGATGCACTTTCAATCTCCCCTTTTGGTGATTTATGACAAACATATTATCAATTGCACCAAATGACGATATTAAGATATTTAGCATTAAAACAAGCATAAAGAAACAATAAGAGATCATACTTACAAATTATCCTTTTTGTCAATCGATTAGGGACAATTGATAAATCCATAAATTCTCCCTTTTGTCATTAATCCCAAAAGGTGCTTAATAGATCCTTATTGTCCATTCAATAAAGTCTGTTCTCCCCTGATTGCACACTCAATAAAAATATTAGGAGAACAAAAATAGGAGCTAGTAATAGGGCAATGATATTAAGCTCCCCTAAATCTAGGCAAGATATGATACCAATTATATCCAAGATTTAGGTAATAGATTTTTCAAATGATACCAATTTAAATGTAGTCATGATTCACAATATGTAAGTAATGCTTAAATCATGACATATGAATATGATTTCATATGGAGAATATTCATTCTTTAAACATTAAGATCATATAGCAAATTTATATATCTTAAGCACATGCTTATGATCCAATTAAATTTTAACAATCAAGATCATGAATCAACATTGTATAATTAAGATGCACTTTCATGATCAAGAATTTTATAAATTTATCAAGGGTATACCTCTTTGCAATGTGTCACCCATATGTATCTTTTAATTCATGATAATGCCAAATGCAAGTTAGATGACAATTTTAAAAGCAATTCGACTTAGAGAATACCTCTTGAAGAATACTAATTAATTGATACCAATTGAAACTAATTACATATACCGATTGATGGTACCAATTAAAAGGAACAACACCATTTAGAATAAGACAATTGAGCATAATGTGCAAGGACATTATTAAATATGGTCAAAAAATATCGTCCCTTTGTCGCTTTTGTCCACCGATGCTCGAATCGGTCATGATCACAGCGCCTTAGATCCCTGACTATGGAGCTCTTCTCCATTTCCTTCATCCCACCGTCGGTGACCCTTTTCCAATTCCTTGAACATCAATAGACAAGCACACGATTTTCGAACAAATATCTTCTAATTTGACCCAAGTTAGTTTGATAATGTCTAGGTACAACATGCATGATATAAAATGATAAGCATGATAATACTATTTGCATGATAGATACCAATTGAAGATATCATTATACCAATTGACAATAAGAATGTTTGAAACTCATTCAAATTTAATCTTGACATCCACTTGTAAGAGAGACAATGGGTAAAACACATTCAAACTTACTCTTGAACTTATAAGGAAATTTTCTCTTTTCCAAGTTATGCAAGAGAGGAAACATTTTGAGGCTAAGATACAATTAAATCCAATTTTCGTAAGAACTTAGCCAAAAGATGCACTTTCATTGGAATGAAAACTTAAATAGATATGCTCCACTTTAAAGCTTGGAGCAATGAATAAGTTCACTTAGTTTTCATCTTGAAAGGCTTGCCAAGATTCCAATTTTAAACTCTCAAAATTCTCAAGAGATGCAAATAGCAAGACAAAATCGATTATAGCTTTTAACCATTGCTCAAATGCAAAAATCATCAACGCGAAAAGATCCATCTCAAATTCTTTTGAGGGCTGTGAAGACCAAAACTCATTTGAGCAAAGGAGAACACCAAAATTTGACAATAGAGAATGCTGAACTAAAAGTTTTGAAAAGAAATCTTTTGAATTGGTCCCGATAATGAAAACAATAGCAAATGAGCTCCCAAATAATTTTAGATGAATCATGGAGCAATAAATTTAGTTACCTTAGTTTTCATCACAAGGAAATACTCAAATCATCTTAAAGGTAAGCAAGATTTCAAAATGCAATGTGCTGAAAAATTCAGTTTTGACATTCCATTTAAGCTTTTTAAATGGCTGAAAGAAGGTACAAACAAAGTTCATAAATTCTGAAAAATTTACACAATAAAGTCCAACTATAGAAGATCAATTCTTACAAAGGTGGTCCCTCAAATTATGCTCTGATTTGAGATACAAAATCACAAATCAGCTCAAAACTACAAAAGTCTGAATTTTCATCATTTGATCAAAGTGAGAAATCCATAACTTTTTCAAATAAAGTTGAAATCATTTGAAATGTGCAGAAACATACTTTTGACTCCTGAGAAATTCCAAAAAGAATTTTTCAAAAGGAGTCTCCAATCAAAAGATATGCCAAATTTGCTTTGTAGGTATGATTTTCAATCAAAGAGAAGAAAAGTCAAAACTTTTTCAAATAAAGTCAAAAAGATTTGAAAATTTCCAGAAATGAACTTTGAGCTATTTAGAAGGTTTCTCAAAATAATTTCCTTAAAAGCACACTTCATTCAAAAGATATGGCAGATTGCGCTTGAAGGTAAAAAGAGAAGTTCAATTTGCATCAATACTCAAAATTAATCCGATTTGAAATTTATGGAGATTTGAACTTTCATGACTTTGTATGAGTTAGAAATACTATTTAAAGCCAAGATACATAAGGAAATCCATCTCAAATATCAAAACCCACAATATGCAAGAATGGGTCATTTTGTCAAATGAAGAATTTTGGCCAAATTCAAATAGCTATAACTTTTGAACGGTTGGTCGTTTGGAAAAACTTTGAACTAAAGAAATGCTTGAAATGACCAACCCTACGAGTTTTGCATTGACCATTTTTTCAAAAACTCAATAGATTTAAACTTATGAAAATATTTCATTTAATCCAAAATCAAGATCTTATATGATTCATTTGAGGTCAAATTTGCTATTTTGTTTCTAAAATAGAAATTTTAAAATACACGTCCGTGAGTGAAGTTTTTATTGTTTTAGTCCCTGAATATTTTTTTGAATTAGCCGTTCTCACGACAAAATAGTGATTTGGCCCTAGCACCCAAATTCAGAGATTGAACTCCGCTAGAATTTTTTAAATTCTTTTTAACGGTTCTAGTCTGCTGGATATTTTTTCCCTTTCAGCAGGTACGAAATAATTTTTTAATTTGTAGATTTTTTATGAAACACTGCTGTATAATTGTTTTAGTGGCGAAATACTCCAGCGAACCTTGTCAGCTGGAATGGCCTGATTCCCCACGCCGCTGGATGATTGGGCTATATTAAATAATCCACCGACACGGTCAGCTGGAATGACACGAGCTCAGCTGTTTGATTTTTGGGAAATTGATCCGGTCCGCTCTTGTTCATCCACCCAGACCCAGTGTGCGAGTTGAGAAGTGCTGCGAAACGTCCCAATGCGCATGCTGATGTCAACACAACGAAGCACAACAAGAGGACAGGACAAGCTAGGAGATTTACTTGCGCACGGGCGTCGTGCCATTCGAGCGGACCATGTGCTGGATTACGGATTACGCAGGAATCGGGCCATTCCAGTGGACACGATTCGCTGGATTATTTAGCCACCAAAATATTTATCCAGCAGTTTGGTACAGCGATTTCACGCAAAAAAAATCACAAATTAAAAATTATTTCATGTCTGTAGGAAGGAATAAAAAATCCAACGGACTGAAACCACGAAAGAAAATTTTAAAAAATTCATGAGTTCATTCGTTGAATTTAGGTGTTAAGGACCAACTGAATTTTATCAACGCTAATTTTAGGAAAAACATTTAAAGGGCAACAGAAGAAATTCTCCGGTAGTTTATTATATTATTGTTCAAATTTTAGATTCTCCGAAATGATTCCGATCAGAATAGAGAGTTTATTCTCCAAAAAACTAGAACCAAAGCATACATGAAGTGAATTGTAGATTCTAACAGTATATGGGTGGACTAGATTATAGAATCTGATTATAATCATCTGCTTTATTTTTTATTCTGCTGCATGAATCCAAACTGCAAAACATATAGCCTAATAATGCAACTTATGATAAGAGCAAACATTTCACCTAGGCATATACACCATTTTATTTCACAGAGGCGCTACTTCACGATTGAGGGCAATTTTACTTTTTGCAGAGAGCTGCCATTTTGATTGTCTGCTTTTTTTTTTTTTGAAGGTTGGATTGTCTGCTTTCAATACCTGTGGCCTTCTCAAATTGCTGAGCACACAAGTCGACACCGTCCCACTTCAACGACGCCTACAAGACACATATGAGAGTTAGGACGGCCCGGCCCGGCCCGGCCCATTACATCCCGGCCTGTTAAGGCCAGGACCATTAGGCCACAAGCGTCAAGTCACACCTGCTCCCACCCACCTCGCCGCCGCCTCCCTCCTCTATCCAACCCCCACCTCTCCTCCTCCTCTCTCTCTCTCCGGTCTCACGCCTCCATCGCCTCCCACCTCCACCGCCACGTCCACGCGGGCGCCGGAGATGCAGGCCTCACCGCCTGCCCGGCGGCCCCGAGGCCCTACCACTCGTACGCACGATTTCCATGCTTCCTTCAATCCCGTTCTTCCTCCTTACGCCTTAATATCCACCTTCCCTGCGCTAATCGGACCGTGTGCTTGGGCGCAGCGGCGGGCAGGACGGGACGGCCCTTCCGCGGCTGCGGCGCCTGGTGCTCCGCCAGCCTCTGTCGGCGCTGGCGGCTACGGTGGCGGTAAGAACTGAGCAACCCTAGTTCTGTGGTTGCTTTGGTGTAACTTTGTATTGCCCTGGCTGACCACTGATAGTCCCATACGTTGCTGACTTTGGAAGCAAAAGATGGTAGCTCTGCACCATTTCTTAGTTTAAGACAACGGCAATAATTTTAGGTGGATTTTGGTTTTCTATGCAAACATGCGATGTGTCTAGGAATAATATGCTAGACCACTGTGTTGGTTGATTCGGTATTGCCTAGTTATTGTGGATGGAAAACAAAACAATTCAATGTGATCACAAAGGAGGGAAACCTTGTGATTGTGTGAATGGTGGAAACTAAGAAGGAAGTACTAGTCTTCAATCTAGGTAAATGGTGCATGGTTTCTACATACAGTACTTTCAGCTGGAACGCAGGTGGCAACAATTAGCTTGAGTTCAAGGTGTGATGCAATATGAGCTTGCTGCCATGTTTGAGTTAATCAGTGTTTCCAAAACTATTCTGGTCATAGACCTAGAAATTGCAGTGCTGTTGTTATTGATTTTCAGTGTTTCTTCTTGACCTTGACACCTAAAATCAAATTGCCAGCAACCAGCTGAATTTATATTTATGAAGAAAGTCTGGGAATCCTCTGGTCACCCTTTTTTGTCATTCTGTATGATTAAAAATAACAATATGTCCCATGAAATCAACACATTTAGCCTGGCTAGATTGGCATAAATCATCCATACCCCAGCCCAGCTTACATAACCTAGTCCTTACTGTGAATATGGGAACTGGTATTACTATTAACTGGCTGATCTCAGCTATTTTTCCCTAGTCGCTGTTCTGCTTATATTATGTCATGTGGATTCTAGGTACAAAACCCACTATTTTTATAGTGAGACTTGAATTTGTTGGCATTCTTTAGGTCATATAATTATTTCTAGAGCCACAGTTTGGTAATGTAGAGTCGTAATTCCTGTTTCATACATACTCACAAAATGCTGTTTTTTATTGTTAAACCACAATTAGGCACAAAAAGTCAAATGGCCAGTTTCATTTATTTAGCTGCAACCAACATTTATTGACTGATGTTTAACTTTTCTTTCACTTTCACTTTCGCTGTTGAGTTGCAAAATTTGCAATTGAAGCCTCTTGTTTGCCAATTGCCAGTTGTGGAAATTGAACTAGCAAAAAGTTTTGTGATGAATGAACCATGAACACACAACTTCTATCATTTGTTTGGGCGGTTTATACTTAAAATTTCTGTAGATTTTTCTTCCTCACAGCTCTTATGTCAGTAACGTGTTATTTTGTTTCTTTAGAATCTAGGAAATTCTGTCTTCAATTTTGTTTTGTTGTACTGGTGGTTGTTTTGGTACCATGTTTAGCCAATTTTATGCATATCTGTAGAGCGTTCTCCGGTATTCCCTAGACACCAAACATGGGATCCCTACAAGCTTCTTGGTGTTGATTATGATGCATCTGAAGAAGAGATCAGGAGTGCAAGAAATTTCCTTCTCCAACAATGCTGGTTATGAAGAAAGTGAAGAGGCTATTGAAGGTGCTTATGATAAGATAATAATGAAAAGTTACTCACACCGGAAAGCCAAAATCAATCTGAAAAGCAAGCTAAAAAAGCAAGTCAAGAATCCCCATCATGGTTTAAGGCAGTGCTTGGACAGTTTGAGGTCCCATCACTGGATGTTATTTCAAGAAGATTTGCTCTTTTTGGTTTCATTGCTGGGTGGAGCATTGCGACTTCTGCTGAGACTGGGCCTACCTTCCAGGTATGCTTGGATTCATTACAAACCCTTTTAACAATCTACGATGAACTTGTTAGAACTAATACTACCCGTTCATATAAGAGGTCATTAGTTTGACTCCCTTGAAGGGAGGTAGGGTTTAGATGATTTTCTAGAGACTAGCTCTAACATTCTGGCTAAATTTTATTTAAGAATCAGGCACTCAGTGGCTAAATTTTCGTTTTGGTTTGAGAATTGGAACCATCAAATAGAATTGACATCTACGATGAAGCCTACAACAGCAATGATAAATCTTTTCAGTTGTAACAAATTTGAGCGTTAGCGACTTACTGTTTTTTGCAGCTTGCATTGTCACTCGTCTCATGCATATACTTCCTGAATGGCAAGATGAAAAACCTTGTCAGGGCATCTACCACAGGGTTAGTGAGCATTCTCTAGTTAAATATCTTAGCAGTTATTAATCATGTGCAGGTTGTTTACTCTTGTTGTTGTTCCAGGCTTGGAGTCTTTGTGAGTGGTTGGATCGTAGGTTCTCTGCTTGTCCCCGTGATCCCGGCATTCGTCATGCCACCTACTTGTCCCTCGAGCTCCTTACTTCACTGGTTGCTTATGTTTTCTTGTTCTTGGGTTGCACCTACCTCAGGTGAAATATCTAACAGTTTTCCAACCGGAAATTGTTGTTGTTTCAAAGAAGATGCTCTTACTGACATCTCCACTGCAATCCTGAAATTCCTGATGAGCCAGCTGCCTTGATTCACCTTTTTCACTTGAGTATACGATGCCCTATCTGCAAATGATACCTCGCCCCAGGATGGTTCAGATCCCATGTGTTTTTTGTTATCTTTTATCTAAGAGTAGTGATTAGTATTCCACACAATAGTTAGTTACTTCATGTTACTACTACCCTCCGTTGCAAAATATAAGATATATAGTTTTGCAAGTTTGCTTCAAAATATAAGTCGTGCATGCGAATTTATTGATGTTTTTCCTTGTCTACCCTTGTGTGTATCACACTTCTCTCTTCTGCATTTATAACAAACTATTCTCTCACACATTTCCAAAGTATCTATAAATAGCATGGTTATTTCCTCGTCTTTCTTTTGCAACCTTTTAATTCTCGTGTCTAGTCCAAATACTGTCTTATAAAAAAGTACTTAGGGCAGTCCCAATGGGTAATATCTATAGCAATGTTTAGAGGATTAGAGAGGAGAGAGAGAGTATTTATTATACGATGTCCATAGCAAATCTCCAATAGGTAGTGTGTATGTTTTAGTAATCTAAAGATATTAATTAATTTGTATGCATGTTCTATACATGCAAAAATGCGATGGGAAATCGCTTGAGCTCTCAATAAAATTTTGATGTTTATTCTTTTTGGTCAAATGCAAAAGCAATTTTTCATGAGATATCATTGTTTCTTTTTTTTTTTAATGACCGTCCAGATTATCTTTTTACTTATGTGGCACAGTATACATACTGTTTAAATATTGCCTACGTGGCCAATATTGGGACTGTCCTTACTACTACAATAATGAGGCACGTATTGTATCTATCAGCATATGAGTCCCAGTGTTCCACAATTGCAATCAATCTTTGTTGTACCAATTTACTGTGCTCATCATCACATATTTATGTTGTTGATTTCATGGTTGCACGTTCAAAATGATCAAAACGGTCGCATCAAAATCATGCTGGAAACAGTAAATTTGTGTAATTTACTCTCGTTTTTTCACTTCTTGGAAGACTGTTCCCCACATTATCACTTCACTAAAATTTTAAAACTGCAAACATGACTATTGTGGAAAGGGATGTGCTTTCTTCGTCATAAATAGTTATCGTTTTGGATATCATTACGATCTTTAAAACTTAACTTGATAACTAATTTTTAGAAAACAGGCCAAGAGGCCCAGCTTTATTGAAATCTAAAATATAGTTCTGGGGGAGACTACCAGTTCAACCAGAACAAACTGAACAAAACACATCAAAACAACTTTAGGACACTGCTACAACCTGAGGAAGTGAGGAGTTTAGCTAAACAGGGCAAAACAGAGTAAAAGAAGACTAAACAAAACAACTTCCTATTACAAGCATTTGGAGACTGACGCCTTCTTTCTGATAATCCATTTTGCAGGTGTACTATGTATATGGAGCAAAAACTGATTCTGACTTAATCAACCCTAAGGAATCAGCGGCTACCAATATTACATGCAATCAGACCTCCTCCGATCCTAGGGAGTCCATATATCTAAACTTTTACATTCTCCTTGCCTCCAACCGAGTCTCAACACACCTTTTCTTCCAGATTTTTTGCCACGCCTTTTCTGCATTTCGATCTTCTTTTAGCAGAATCAACCATCTCCTTAGTCCGTCTTGCTATTTGACCCAAAATCACACACGGATCTCCTTCTAGCTTTCTCCCTGAAAACAAATAGAATTTCGAATTTTCAAATTGTCCAAAACGTAGCAGATGTGCAAACATTAACAATAGCATGCTTTCTACTAATCCACCAACGAGCCACATTTTCAAAAGAATCATCCAAATTCAAGTTTACAGATTCTGCAATTTCATACCAAATAGCCTTACTACACAACAATTAAAGAACAAATGAGAGATGGATTCAGGCTCTGTATAGAACAGACAAGTAATATCCTCCACCTTTTGCCTCTTCGCTAGATTATCCTTAGTCATCAATCTATTCTAGCCAATAGCCAGAGAAACACATGAATTCTAGGAGGAACATTAATTTTCCACACAATAGAACAAACACAAGTTGGACTCTCTAAAACGATAACAGATACGAGATGGACAGAATAACCCCTTTTGAATCAAATTGCTAGATAATAGAATCACAATCCTCACTAAAAACAATTGATTCAGCAATACTCACTAGATCTTGCCACATATCTACAAGCCTCTGCATATGATTTTCATGCATCCAATCTAAATATTTAAAATAATATCAATATCTAAAGTTTGAAAAGTTCGACACATGTATCTCGAACAGACTAATTTTTTGAACTTGTCTTTTGAACCGGAGAGAGTATTACCGTACCAAAAGACGTCAACACTAGTTGAATTATTCCATAGGAATGACTAGCTGACAAAGGACCAATCCGCTGATCTGTGATCACCCATGACGGGTTCGTCTTTTCTACTCCGCAGATGGTCCATCGCTAGAGATGGCAATAGGTCGGTCGGTGCGGTTTTACAAAACCCGACCACCCGAACCGAATTGAAAAATCGATCCGAATCCGAATACTATATGGGTAAAATCTATACCGAACTGAACCCTGCGGCAATTGAACTGGCTGTACCACGGGTTTGTGTACTGGCGGCATAGGTTGGTCGGTGTGGTTTTGCAAAATCCGACCCGACAAGAAATCGAACCCAAAACCCGAATAACCCGCCGACGGTACCAAACCCGACGCCAAACCCAGGGTACCGGAACTCGACGGTACCGGGGTATATCGGTATTCGGCACCATGGTTACCGCGAGTGAAAATTAAAACCGAACCCGATCCGAACCCATTTCGGTACCCGACCAAGAATCCGCGGGTAAAACTTTAAATCCGAACCCACAGATCGGATGCAAAACCCCACAGTACCGAACCGGGTACAATTGCCACCCATCCATCGCGCGCACCACCCTGCCTTCCATGGGCATGCAGCTCATCAGCGCCGAGAAGCGTTCGCGGTGGCTCGGCGTCCTGACACAATGGAGGCAGGCCGGCACCCTCCCGTTGGTGACCACCTGCATTAAAAGTCACCGCGTCGTTAAGAGTGGTCGATAGAAATATCTGTCCTTAGCCTGCCGAGGAATGCGAGAAGGATGTGGGCTTTACAATAAGTAGTTCGCTGGCGACGACGGTGAACGTGTCAGGTTCAGGAGGCACGGCGAACCAGCAGCTGCCGTCCTTGGCCTGCACCAGTTCTCCGACTCCGTGCTGCACGATCGTGGTAGTCATGACGTCGTCGCGGTGCGCCGGCAGGGACACGCTGGTCTCGGTGTCCGGCGGTGGCCCGTAGTACGACAACCGGAGGCCGTAGCCGAGCTGCTCAAGGTGCGAGTCGACGGTGTGCTGCTTCCGGACACCCAGCCCCTGCAGGACCGTCTTCACCACTGTCTGCTCCAGCTTCAGCACGTTCTGGCAAATTGCCCAATTGTGTCAATAGACTCGGAAAGTTCCATGTCAAAATCAATAAAACAATAATACCTCTGAAAATTAAGGGTATTGTTATTTTTAAAAAACATTTAGATTGAAAAGTCTATAATGTCTTTAAGAAATCAATGACAAGATTTGATTTCTACTACTATTCCTTGCTACCGGTAGAATGTTAATGTAAAATCTCTTGCTAAATGGGCAATCGAAGAAATACTGGTTTCCTCATTTGTGGACTTGTGGCACAATTTGCGCAGGTGAAATCACCCAAACGTTGATTTTTGTTGTGAGCAGTTTCCATGTGTTTAGTCCAACCATTACGAGCAATCCAAAAGAAAACTTTGCGCTTTGCTTGGCAGGCATTTATCCAGATACATTTGAAATGCGGCTGTATTTAATGCATGTATTGCTAGTGTCTGAATATTACGATGGGCAATTTCATTTTAGTAAAGCTAAAATGGCAATGTTTGCTTTCAGCACTTCAAGTTTCTTACTTGCACGAGCACGACCTTCTCATGGACAGGAGATGGTTTAGCTGCTTCTTGTTATGGATATGAGTTGACTAAGCCTTGATACATCATGTCAAGAGTTCTGCAAGCTCGGACATCAAGGCATTCACAAACACTCATGATACTTCAACTAAAACAGGTGACTGGTCTTTACCGTACCGTACTAACACAAATCTTGCTTCTATTACCTTGTCTGCGAGGTGTGGTTCGTTACCCTTGACACACAAATCTTGCTGCTTTACCTTACCTTGTCTCTCTAACACTCACACGCTTGCTCTGTTCAAGATGTCAAATGAGTTGAAGTATGATTTAATCAGAGCAGCGGATGATATTGGGTCATTGGGTGTATTAACAGGAATGCAAATTTGTTAGCTGTTTAGACTTTCCAGACCTCGACCACGATGTTGCATACTACTAGCTACTAGCATGAAGCTCTGACAGCTGATGCAGTGTTTAGCTATACTCTTATGGTGGGTACTTGCCTACTTGTGGTTTGTGAGTTCATCGTGCGTTTTGTTGCCACAAACGGCCTGTGCCTTGGGTACCGCTGACGGCTAGCCTCCATTTCCGGATGCTGTTGGACTGACCAACTGCTGTTCTGTATATTTGACTGGGTTACGGGCTAAGGCTGTGCTGAATGGCGCCGATCTGCCACCTCTGACCAATGCAAGTGCCCGCGGCTGTGACCCCAAGGGTGTGGGCGGAAGCATCGGCGGCGCAAGTTCGCGCTGTCGTGCATGTACGGTGCCAACACTCTCTCACCGCAAGAACTGCGACGCACCCGGTTACTGCCTGCTAGCTTAACTCGAATTTAGCGTCTGTTTGGTGTGTGGGGGTGGGGTAGAAGCTTTTCTAAAATTTGCTTTTCGGTTTTCTGTGGTGAAAAATAGCTGTATTTTTATAAGAGATTGTTTCTAGCCTTCTGATTTTAAATTTTGCTAATTATAAAAACTACTTAAACGGTGAGTTGTTTAGAGACTTAGGCCCGTTTGGTACGGTTCCGATCTTCCAGTAAACGGAACGGTTTGGATTCTTGGTAAACGTTCGGTAGAATCGAATCCGAGGAACGGGTTGCTATCGATTCGACCACGTGTAAAAATCGAAACGATTCGCTGAAACGTTCCAATCCTATTCCGTTTGGTTGGATTTATTTCAGATTCTAGGAGAAACAATTCAGTTCTAAGTTGCCAAACGGGACCTTACTATCTTAAAAAGTTGTTTTTCAAAAGCTAAAGCTAACCCTATACAGGCCCTTAGACTGTACGTCTAATACGCCAGTGATTCAGAAACGCGGGCGTGATACGCAGAAAAGACGTTGCCTAGCTCGAATTGTTCCATCAAAGTTACCACTTGACAAGGGACTAGCCAGCCAATGATTTGCGATCGTTCAAAATGGTCGTATGCTTCGTTTCCTTCTCTCCCCAACTTGGCAGCTGAGTTCGTTCGTTGTCGTCCCAAGTTCAGAATAGACTTGATCGGACCGTAGCTCTCTTCTCATGTATAAGATGAGATTCATGATCAAAATTCCGGCGAAATCTTGGATTCAGCACCCCGAGATTCATAATTCTGGCCAAACAAAAAGATTAAAAATTTTAAATTGCTACAATAATTTAAGAAATTTTCGCCAATTTCACCAAGATTTTGGCCATTGGACCGAAATTGCTACAAAATCAATACTTTTAGGACCGGATGTAAACCGTAGTGACATGCGAGCTATCTGGCCAGGTGCACTGGATGTCACCAGTAAGGGCAGGGTTCGAATCCCGCATCCAACACTATTTTTTGGAGGGTTTTTTCACTTAGTTACAAATAATTCCAGCACCTCTCCATGACAAGGAAGTAGGCATAGCTCAGTTGGTTAAGGCGCTATGTCGGGACCCAATATGTAAATCTGATCATTTGTGTATTCCACACTAGTTTAGGATCACACTAGTGCACACATGCTCAATATATATGAATATCACAATTATACTCTAAAGACTTTATCAAATTAAATATAACCGTTAAACGATCTTATGGTCCACCTTATATGAGTACGCCTCAGGCTAAAACCTAAAAGTAAATAAACAAAGAGTAGAAATAAATGTGTAGAAACTTTTCAATCTACCACAAAATCGATAAGGTTTACACTCTAGTTATTCACCTCTTCCTGGTACTCTTCCTCAAAAGCGTATGTTGTTTCTTCTCTAACTAGTGATGTTTTGTTGCAAAGAGGTGAGTACATAAAGCACTCAAAAGTCGCATAGAATACAAGTCTAATATACTATATACATAGCTTATTACAAATGATAGGCTAACATGATTAATTTGCATAAACAAAGATTAGTAAAGGAATAGCATAAATAGATTGAAATACAAGAAAACAAATAATAACAATAATAACTTTTTGTTCAATAACCAATTAACCTTATTCCACACTTCAACATCCATACCCACATTTGTTTTTGATAAAATCTAACCATTGACTATAAATCGAGCAATACTCAATACCATGAAAGCACAACTATTCAAATAGATTTTACACTCTGCAGAGGTTATACACTTTACCCACAAGGTACAATCATACACCACAAAGTTGAGTGATTATAACAAAGCTTTTCTAATACCTATCTAAACCCGACATACTCCTGCTAAGGTTTCACATCTGATGGGATTGGTTACCACATCCAAGGCCCCCTCTGCGCCATGTGAGCTTACTGCAGGTAGCTGTTTTACTATCTGAGTCTCACACCACCACTAATAGTACCAAATTTAGACTCAACAAATTAATCGTTAGTTCGTCTCCATGTCGACTTAAGTGCAGGCTAAAGACTCCGCTTCAAATTCTTGCAAGGTTAAGTCCTTAATTGACCAAGGCAAAACTAACTAAAATCATCATAACTATGAACCAACAATTATCATAAAAAGCAATGCGACGCCTAAGTGTGGGATGTCGCCTAGAGGGGGTGAATAAAGCATTACAATTTTACAATTTAACATGCAATGAAATAAAACAACCCAAAGTTTTATCCGAGTGTCCGATTTTATCCGGATACTCTGTATAAATGTCCGGACTATCCGTTTTAGGTTCTACACTTCGGATTGAGACTTTGAGTGGCCGAGGGTTTATTCCTCGGACTTTACTCCGGATACTCGGTATAAATGTCCGGACTATCTGGAGTAATTATATGGATACTCCGAGTTAGGCACCTCGATGAAATTTGAAATTTCTCCAACTTTTAAACAATCTACTTGAACACAAAGATGATAAATACTAGCAAGAACCTAGATCAAGTAGATGCCTAGCGAGAAACTCAATAATCAAATAGATCGGCAATTTCAAGATTCAAAATCAATTACTAAAGCAAGAACAAAAGTAAGCAAGAATGAAAGGCAAACTTGGAGACGATGATTTTTCACCAAGTTCGGATCCTGAGGATCCCACGCTCAAGGAGGCTTGGTCACACTTGAGCCGGATCTCTTTCAACCCTTTTCCTCCCAGCACTTGCACTTGCCGGCGACCCGATCACCCAAGACACGGGGTCTCTTTCAACCCACTAGCCGCCTGTTGCACCTTGCACTCTGGCCTTTCACTTTTTGATTCCTTCCTTGCGGAGGTGGAATGGCCTTCACAAACTTCCCACTACCAACCACACAAAGCCGGTGGCTCAGAGGCGACCTCCTAGCCGCCTAGGAGTCCTCAACCTCCAAGAGTAACAAATGCTCACGAAGAACAAGCTTGAGATGAAATCAAGTGCTCAAGCAACTCAAATCACACTCAACCCGAGCACTACCCTCTCTCACACCCAACCCTTCACTCAAAAGGATCACTAAGATCTAGGGTTAGAGGGCTTTTGGGAGCTTAAGATCACCAAGAATACACCCCAAAGGACCAAGGAACCACCCAAAAATCTCCCCAACGGCTACCCAAGAGGGGCTTTAAATAGAGGTCCCCAAAAACTAGCCGCTTGAATCACAGAAGTCCGGATACTCGGACACTTTTTCGAATGTCCGGACTAAATGTCCGGATACTCAAATCATCCGATACCCGGATGACCTAACCAGAGACCCAACCCGGATACTCCGGACTTAAGTCCGGATACTCCGGATCGACTCAAGAAAGACGAAAACGAGCATAACTTTTGATTTTGATTTAAGTGATTTTGGACTCTATTGAAAGCTAAGAATAAGGGCTACACAACCAACAAGGTCTCACTACCCAAATCTCAAAGGATAAATCCAGATTTCACCAAGAATCCAAGAGAGACCTACAACTTTCACTTTCCCAAACCACCAACACTCTCTAAATTTCACAAGGATGGATCATTTGAGCACTTGACACATCTAAAAGTTATTCAACGTCGATCCTCTTAATAGTACGGCAATCCTTAGACTCAAATTAAATCAAAGATAATACAAGTCTAGAAACGCATTTCTGTCTTTTCTTAACTCCGGCATGAAGACCTTCACCAAATGATTGATGACATTTTCGCCTTGTCCAACTTGACTCGATTCACCTCATGAGACTCTCGTCCTATCAACCTTGACTTGATCATCCTCCGACCATCTCCACGCCTAGTCGATCTTGACTTAGTCCTCAACTCTTGGTGACACCGCCTTGTTGACCTCGCTTAATGATCATCCTGATACCTTGGTCATCATCATACATACGGACCTAATTCTTTCCAAACCACTCATGAAAGACGTTAGTCCCAAAAAGCTATAGAGATGAATAAATTGATATTTGTGAGCATTATACCACAAGTGTTTCATATGAAGAAGCATAACATAAATGGAAACACTTGACATAAGAAAAGTTCTCTACTAAGTGCATCATGATGAATATGTAATTGATCTATATGCACTAGAGAGATAATTGCCGATATGATGAATCAATTAAATCGCAGGCAAGGATCACAGTTTTACTTTATATGAAGCACATGATAGAATATACATGAATTGTACATGTGCGATAATATTTGGAATAAGAGTAAATATGTGATCCAACTCTAGATTAAACTTCACTAAGAGAAGTGCATGAGAAGGTACACAACTAAGACATGCATGCACCAAGTCAATCTATAACAATGTGAAGTTTAACTCTAGTTAATACATACACTAAAAGCAAAGCACATAATGAACTCAAATGAATATATATGCACAAATAAATATGACATGAACCAATGTGCATATATATAATCAACATGCTACTTGGAGTTCACTATGCATTTCCTCTAAAAGTAATACAATAACAAATATAGAAGAGATACCAAAATTGCATACCTTATCTTTGCTTAACCATCCCACTTGATTTTCTCTCTAAATGGATGAGACTGATACTCAACTAGGCAATAACAAGTTAGTCTCATAGCAATATAGTCATATTAGAGGTTTGTCATTTGTTAAGCACTAAGTTAAGCATTTATTCAATTACATAGATTATCATTATATGTGTTTGTCATTAATCACCAAAATAACATAAGTGCCTAGATGCACTTTCAATCTCCCCTTTTGGTGATTTATGACAAACATATTATCAATTGCACCAAATGACGATATTAAGATATTTAGCATTAAAACAAGCATAAAGAAACAATAAGAGATCATACTTACAAATTATCCTTTTTGTCAATCGATTAGGGACAATTGATAAATCCATAAATTCTCCCTTTTGTCATTAATCCCAAAAGGTGCTTAATAGATCCTTATTGTCCATTCAATAAAGTCTGTTCTCCCCTGATTGCACACTCAATAAAAATATTAGGAGAACAAAAATAGGAGCTAGTAATAGGGCAATGATATTAAGCTCCCCTAAATCTAGGCAAGATATGATACCAATTATATCCAAGATTTAGGTAATAGATTTTTCAAATGATACCAATTTAAATGTAGTCATGATTCACAATATGTAAGTAATGCTTAAATCATGACATATGAATATGATTTCATATGGAGAATATTCATTCTTTAAACATTAAGATCATATAGCAAATTTATATATCTTAAGCACATGCTTATGATCCAATTAAATTTTAACAATCAAGATCATGAATCAACATTGTATAATTAAGATGCACTTTCATGATCAAGAATTTTATAAATTTATCAAGGGTATACCTCTTTGCAATGTGTCACCCATATGTATCTTTTAATTCATGATAATGCCAAATGCAAGTTAGATGACAATTTTAAAAGCAATTCGACTTAGAGAATACCTCTTGAAGAATACTAATTAATTGATACCAATTGAAACTAATTACATATACCGATTGATGGTACCAATTAAAAGGAACAACACCATTTAGAATAAGACAATTGAGCATAATGTGCAAGGACATTATTAAATATGGTCAAAAAATATCGTCCCTTTGTCGCTTTTGTCCACCGATGCTCGAATCGGTCATGATCACAGCGCCTTAGATCCCTGACTATGGAGCTCTTCTCCATTTCCTTCATCCCACCGTCGGTGACCCTTTTCCAATTCCTTGAACATCAATAGACAAGCACACGATTTTCGAACAAATATCTTCTAATTTGACCCAAGTTAGTTTGATAATGTCTAGGTACAACATGCATGATATAAAATGATAAGCATGATAATACTATTTGCATGATAGATACCAATTGAAGATATCATTATACCAATTGACAATAAGAATGTTTGAAACTCATTCAAATTTAATCTTGACATCCACTTGTAAGAGAGACAATGGGTAAAACACATTCAAACTTACTCTTGAACTTATAAGGAAATTTTCTCTTTTCCAAGTTATGCAAGAGAGGAAACATTTTGAGGCTAAGATACAATTAAATCCAATTTTCGTAAGAACTTAGCCAAAAGATGCACTTTCATTGGAATGAAAACTTAAATAGATATGCTCCACTTTAAAGCTTGGAGCAATGAATAAGTTCACTTAGTTTTCATCTTGAAAGGCTTGCCAAGATTCCAATTTTAAACTCTCAAAATTCTCAAGAGATGCAAATAGCAAGACAAAATCGATTATAGCTTTTAACCATTGCTCAAATGCAAAAATCATCAACGCGAAAAGATCCATCTCAAATTCTTTTGAGGGCTGTGAAGACCAAAACTCATTTGAGCAAAGGAGAACACCAAAATTTGACAATAGAGAATGCTGAACTAAAAGTTTTGAAAAGAAATCTTTTGAATTGGTCCCGATAATGAAAACAATAGCAAATGAGCTCCCAAATAATTTTAGATGAATCATGGAGCAATAAATTTAGTTACCTTAGTTTTCATCACAAGGAAATACTCAAATCATCTTAAAGGTAAGCAAGATTTCAAAATGCAATGTGCTGAAAAATTCAGTTTTGACATTCCATTTAAGCTTTTTAAATGGCTGAAAGAAGGTACAAACAAAGTTCATAAATTCTGAAAAATTTACACAATAAAGTCCAACTATAGAAGATCAATTCTTACAAAGGTGGTCCCTCAAATTATGCTCTGATTTGAGATACAAAATCACAAATCAGCTCAAAACTACAAAAGTCTGAATTTTCATCATTTGATCAAAGTGAGAAATCCATAACTTTTTCAAATAAAGTTGCAACCTGTGTGATCCACGCACATCCTCCACTTCCCGCCTTTCTTCTGCACGATGACGGGGTTGGCCAGCCACTCGGAGTAATCGATCTTGTGAATGAAACCAGCCTTCAACAGCTTGTCGAGATTCTCCTTGATTACAGCGACCTTCTCGGGAGAGAAGCGCCGCAGCTTCTGGCGCACGGGCCGGCAGTCGGGCCGCACCTGCAGTCTATGCTCGACCACCTCCCTCGGGACACCTGGCATGTCCGTCGGCTCCCAAGCGAATATGTCTTTATTGGCACGGAGGAAGGTGACGAGCTCGAGTTCCTATTTGGAACTCAGCTCGATAGAGACATGGACGCACCTGGTGGAATCCCCCTCCACGAGCGGCACAGCCTTTGTTGCTCCGCTGGGCTGGATGACCGTCTTCTGGCGGGCGACCTTCGCGATCGCTGCTGGGCCTTGCTGGGGCAGCATGCCGGCGAGGGCCAGGGCTTGAGTCTCGCAACCGTGCGCCGCCTTGAGGTCGCCGCGCACAGTGATGATGCCACTGGGCCCCGGGAGTTTCATGCAGCGGTGACCGTAGTGGTTGGCCGCCATTAACCTGACCAAGGTGGGACGCCCGAGGATGGTGTTGTAGGGGAGGTCACCCTCGACCACCTCGAAGGTGATCAGCTCGGTGCAGAAGTTATCCAAGGCGCCGAAGGTGACGCGCGAACCACCGCGGAGGAGGGTCGAGCTCGAGAACGATCCCGAAGAACGGAATCGCAATGCTCTTGACCTTCGACCGGGGGATTTGCATCCGGTCAAGCGCGCTAGCCAGCAGCAAATTGAGGGAACTGCCACCGTCAACCTTGACCCGCCTGACCATGGTGTTGCTGATGGTCGGGGTCACGACCAAGGCGGTCTTGAGGTCCTTCGACATACCTTGGGGGGCATCCTCCGACGTGAAGGTGATCGTTGCCCCGGCCCATTTGCAGGGCTGGTCCGCGGGCTTCCCGGTGGTGGCCTGGTAGACCACGCGCGTGGCATCCTTGATCTCACGCCGATCTGACAGAAGAAGAGCCACGAAGATGACGTCGATCCGGCGGTCACCTTGCTGGAACTCCAGGTCGAGATCGGTCTGGTCCTCTCCGGTGTTAACCCTATCGGGCTGATCTCCCTCCTTCGGGAGCACGGGCATCTCCCCACGTCCGTCATAGAAAGCCTCCAGCTTGGCCTACCAGGCCCTGCAGCCCCGCAGGTCATGGCCCGAAGCCCTGTGAAATAGACAAAACTTGCCTTCGTCAAACCGAGGTCGCCCCTCGGGACCTCGCCAGCGGCCGTTTGATCCGCTGCGACCTGCATCGGCAGTGATCCTTCTGCCGAGGTCGTGCTGTACCGCCGAGGTCGAGGCCAATTCTTGTTGGGGCGGGGGTCCTCTGGGCCGAATCCCGCACCTCCATGACCTCGCGGTGGCTGTCCGCCAAACAGTCACGGTGGTCGTCCACCATTGCGCTTATGCGGTCCCTCTTCGCTTCTTGGCGGCCGAGCCTTGGTCGGTACTCTTAGCTGAAGGACCCGCCTCACTCGATTTGACACCAAGCTTACCTTGGTCGTAATCGCGCTTCCAGCGGACCGCGTCATCCGCGTAGCGCTCCGCCATACGAAAGAGCTTGCCGAAGGTGAGCTTCGTTGTAATCTCCAGGTCTTCGGTGAGGCGCCGGTCGCGGACGCCAAACTTGAAGGCCTTGATCACGGCCTCGTCAGACACACAAGGGATCAGATTCCTAGTGCGGATGAACCGTCGCACGAAATCGGGGAGAGGTTCATTCTTACCTTGGATAACTCGGTCCAGGTCCTTCTCTCTACCGGGCCACTTGTAGCAGCTCTGGAAGTTTGAGCGGAGGGTGCTCTAAATTTTGCGCCACGAGCGGAAAGTACCAGGCTTCTAGTTAAAGAGCTAGGTGCGGGCGGCACCGTCCAAGACGGTAGAGAGGTAGTTAGCCATTACGTGCTCGTCGCCTCCCACGGCTAGGATGGTAGTGGTGTAGATCGAGAGGAATTCGTCAGGGTTCTTTGTCTCGTCGAATCGCTCGATCAACACGGGCTTGAAGCGAGCCGGCCATCGCACCTGTCGAAGGTCGTCGGAGTACGCTGCGTAGCCGTATGCCGGGACAGGGGCGCTCCTGGGAAGGTTCTCGCTGCTGCTGGAGTTGGATTCCCAATTGCTTTGGCATCCCATCCTGCAACCTCGACGGCCGCGGCGGTGGGCCCGAGCA
The DNA here is from genome assembly GCA_036346375.1 of Guadua angustifolia. Classification (NCBI taxonomy): domain Eukaryota; kingdom Viridiplantae; phylum Streptophyta; class Magnoliopsida; order Poales; family Poaceae; genus Guadua; species Guadua angustifolia. Next base: position 158,375 of record JAYEVE010001380.1, on the reverse strand, counting down.
TCACCCGGGAGGTATCTTGAGGCGCTCATGGACCCGCTCGGCGCTTTGGTGGGGCGTCCGGAGAAAGGCTCGACGTGCCGCTGCTGAGCGAGATTACTATCTGTGGGTGTCGCTGCATTCCGGTCCCGAGTCACGCTTGGGGAGCGATGGCGAGGTGGTGTACGGGACAGGTCTTAAGACTGCCGGTGCGCGGGAGACCGGCGAGGGTGTTGGCGTCTGCACGAGGAGCTGCCGTCGCTCCTCAACGACAAGACCAAAGAGGAGGCCTCGGCAACAGGACGGCATGCCTTGGTGGCCTTCTTGTCGAGCTCGTCCGCGAGAGCTCGGTCGAAAAGACCCGACGTTGGACGTGCGGGATCAATCATGACTCGTGCGATCGCGCGGAGGCGCTCGCCCGAGTGAGGGAGTCTGGAGCGTCCCGAGGACGTTCCAATCTTCTCAAACTCCTCTCGCCGGAGGGCGGTTATGGCCTGGTTGATGGTAACCTGGGCCATCCGGCGAGCATCTTCAAGGGTCTTCGGGCTGCGCTCCCCCTCCTCGACGTCCACGTCATGGCTAGCGGCCATAAGAATGAATCGATTTCGTAGTGGCGGAGAGGGGGAGAACAGGGACGTGGAACTTCCATGCTCGGGGGCCGTATTCGAACCCGAGCTTATGGAATGCGCTGCTGCGGAGGATGCCATACCTCGAAAATCTGGGACTTCTTCCGGCTGAACGAAGCTCTCGAGCCCCACGGTGGGCTCCAGCTCTCGACGATCGGAATCGCCTGACCGCAAAAGTGAAAAGGGGATCGGTGTGAATGAGGGACCCAGAGAGCGCTTCACTCAACAATGGTGAGGACGTAGGTCAGGGCAAGGCGTCAACGAAAGCGAGAGGCCAGATTATCTTGGTTCGAGCCCCACGAGGGTAATGAATTTACGCCCGATCTTCTCCTTAAGGCGGAGGAATTCACTAATTGTGAGTATAAGGGGTCGCTTACAGCTCGAGCTTGAGCGTCTTTGGGTTGTCTAGTAGTCTACTGCTGGTGTGTTGATGCCCCCTGTACATATGCCTTGCGTGGTCTTATATCTTCCCGGGTGCTACCTGTAACGGACGGGAGAGATTTCCCGAGTAGTGGCTTTGTGTGTTTGAAGGTGAAATCATGCTTTCAGTTATCTTCTTACGTCGACGCCACCATCCAGGTCTTGGTAACCACCGAGTAAACGCACTCCCCCGAACCAAGGCCGAGGCCGTGCAGGAGCGGGACCCCTCACTGCCCAAGCTCGAGGTCGTGCGGGTATCAGCGCTGCTTAGGTCTTGGTCGAGGCCCCTTGCTGCATCGTTTCGAGCTGGGGACCGTGTTGACCGTGTGTTGACTTGTCAGAGGTTTATCAGTCCCCAACAATTTTAAAAAAAATTTAAACGATTTCCCGCGGAGCAGATCCGCTGTATTATTTTTTATTATTTTTTCTGTGAAAAAATAATAAAAAATAATGCAGCGGATCTGCTCCACAGGAAGTTGTTTAAAAAATAGAAAAAAATTATTCTGCGAAATAGATCCGTTGAAATTTACTGTTTAGAGGCTAATTTTGAAATTCTATCGACGCAGCGGCTAAAAACGTAATTATTTTTCACGTTCGACTAGAACAGTAAAAAATTCGAGGATTTAAATTGCAAGCTAGAGTAGGATGGAAACTTCATATAGTTCATTACTAGTATAAGTTTTGTTTAGTATCCATGAGAACATTCCAATATAAATTTATAATATGAGCATGATCAAAACATCACTACTACAAAATAATCATCATTCATATAAGATTCTTAGCATAGCATATTTGAGCTAAGAATGATATTTGCCCATTACAAAACTCACTAGTCACTAGCAGTGCCATAGAGCAATACGGAGGACAACAGGAAAAAAATATTGCATTCAGAATTACGGAGGACAATAGCCATCCTGAGTAGACAGGGCTTAAATCTGCAGGAAAGAAGATAAAAGAAAAAATCAGCTAATTCAGCATTACTGCACATGGCTAGTATTTCATAAAATACAAGCTACGAGAAGCAAAATTAGTGCAAATTTCTTTTTCTGGCAAACAGGTCAAAGTTCATGAGACGATTCTAAGTCTTCCAAAGATCTCCCGTGGATCGCTAATAAGCTTATACTGAGAATCATCGTGCAATCCTTATATACATATTGCAACATTCACATAGCACAACCCAATAAAAGCCCAAACTAGACATATTGGTAAATTCTTCACTTCTCTACTCATATGAGATACCATCGGTCATCCTATGTCACATGCATGCCACATTGTTACATCTAAAATTTTCTGCTGAAATACGATGGGAAACATAGACTTTCACACGTAAACCCCAATAATCCAAGACCATCAAAGAAGCCGATTAGGGCAACCCCGACCCCATCAAAGATAACAATTCATAAGTATGCAAATTGTGACCAACTTCCACGCAATAAACCCTAAACATAGAAAATGATATTGTGACTCACAAACAAGCTTAGCTCGGGAGGATTACCAAAGACAAAATTAGAACCAGGAATCATGAAATAAATTGGCAACATGACAGATTGCATCTCAGCAATGAATGTACAGGGGAAATGATAATGTGACTCACATGAAAACTCTTACAAAAGATTGTGGTAGATAGTTTAATCCTTTTTAAAGCTAGCACCAAGCTTGGCGTGAAAATAAACAGAATATTCAATATATGATTCAGACTAGTCAAATATAGCAAATTAAAAAACATTAGGAGTCTAGAAGGTACACAATTTTGATCCGATACACAAATCTAGCAATACACATCAATGGAACCCCAGCAATCTCAAACATAGCATTATAATTGCTTCACCAACTGGCTGCCTATAACTAAAGCAATTTTATTTCAGCTAGTAGCACGTACCTCTCAATTTTTATTACCAAACAAAGAATCCCTCAAACTATCCAAAGCAGTAGCACGTTGAGCCTTCGCATCATCATCCATCGTGCTAGTGTCGGCAAGCAATAACTCCTTGTAAACATCAAGCATTTTGGTTTCTTTGTTGATTTTTGCTGTTTGTAGCTTCTCGGCAGATAAGCATTGCTGCACCTCCGTTAGCTTTTCACGATCTTGCTTACTACTAGCTTTAGCATCAACTAACTTGTCTATTGTATCTCCAATTACAATTATGGCCTCCGGCACCTCTGACTTCTTGCGTTTACCCTTACGATTGGCCTTTGCTGCCTTGCAACCAATAGGATGTGCAATGTTTTCCAAATCGACAACATTTTTATCATTCTCTGTTGATGTACTACTGTTATTCTCTGTGCGCTTCACATAAGCTATCCATTTTGGTTCATCACGAAGTATCTTCCACATCTCCACTAGTTTGAAAGTTTCTTTGTAGTCTGCTCGGTACTTTTTCATTGCATTTTGCATCCTTTGATCATCGGACATGCCGCTTTGGTACACCGCATTAACACATTTCCAACAGCCATTGAAGTTGTTTATCTTAGTCTTCATGCGATGCCAATGGAGCTTCAGTTGGCCGGATTCTCTTCTCCGATTTTTGGGGGTGGTGCTATTGTATGCGGCGGTGACTTCTTCCCAATATTGTTCAACTTTCTTGTTGTTCCCATCTATTGGATCATTTGAACCATTCAACCAATAGCTTACCTATAATTTCAGTTCAATATCAATTAATAAATGCAATGCCACAAAATTAAAATGAAAGTAAGTGTAACAAACATGATTACCAGTCTTATTTCCTCTTCGTCTGTCCACTTCAGGCGCTTCTCTGTCCTTGCAAGCTCACCATCATATGAATCTTCAACTTCCAACTGGACAGTTCCATGGGTAGGTGATGGTTGTGGCATCCTATTGGCTGCCATTGGTGTAGGTGGAGTTCTATGGGCAGGTGATGGTTGTGGCGGTGAAAATGGAACATGGTTGGAAGTAGCACCGGTAAAATGAAAATTTTGTGCATGTTGTTGTGTACTTGCAAAGTTTAGATGAAAGGGAAAATGGTGTGGACCATATTGTGGGTTTTGGAGGTAGCTTACGAAACCACCGAGTGGATTAGAATCTATTGGCCTTAAATTAAAAAAAAGATATATATGTCATACAAACATGATTTCATTACTAACGAACATCAATATTCTGAACAGTGAATGAAACAAAATGTAGCTAGACATTACCATTCAGGCACACTAGTCTTGTCGCCATACATATTTGGTTGTTGGGGAGTTGACTGAGATGGTGGTGGTACATCACCCCTTCCCTGTTTTTCCTTCTCTTTTCGACCCATCCACAAGACGATGATGTAACCTGAATAAATGGTAAATTGATTAGCTCATGTCCTATGAATAAATGGTAAGTTCAGGTTATAGTAAGGCACTATCAAAATTTGTCAAAGCAACTACAGGTAGTACAAACAGTAAGTGCTAAGCAGTAGAAGCTTGAATGGATTAAGTGGGGACAGCACCTAACTTGTACAAAAAGCATTCAGTTCTCTCCACTCAACTGATTCAGTTGGTTCCCGAGCTGACAGAAATCAAAATAAGATAGTGAAGTAAAGTTAGGACTAGGAGTAGAGCTGCAATTGTTGTATTTCTTGCTTGGAAGTTGCAGTTAAGCTCCGCTTATGCCTTACATAATAAGCTACCTAGCTAATGTTAGTTGGTATGGTCAATCAAATGCCCATTATCAAAAGGGATATTCATTTCCAATCCTGACAAAAATGGATGACGAAAGAAATAACTACACAAGAACATATATATATCATTTCTATAGCATCACAATCCATCATCTATCATAGATTATCATCTATCATTTCTATAGCATCACACATTCATCCATACATGCATCCATCTACCTATTCATCCATTCATTCAAGCATCATCACCAAAACCAAACTTGATGGCACAATGCACAGAGGAGTTACTTGGCGAGGGAGATGCGGCTGGGCTGGGGAGACACCGCCAACGGGACGCCTGGCGGAGGAGAGGGTGCTGCGGGAGACGCCGAGGAGAGGGGGACCGCTGGTCGGGAGACGTCGCCTGCACGGGAGGGGGAGCGCTAACCATGGGAGATGTCGTTGGAGGAGGCACTGCCGACGGGATGGGGAGCGCTGGCCGGGGGGCGACGCCGCTAGGGGAGGGGAGGGAGAGTGCGGGATGGAGTTGCGGCGGGATGGGGAGCGCTGGCCGGATCCAGATGCGGACGAAGAAATGGAAGGGGGAGCGCGGGCGCAATAGATCTGGCGGGGACGGCGAGAAACGGTGAGGGGCAGTGCAACACAGATTTGTTGCGTTTCTATCGCTTTGGAAGAAGTGTAGAGATCGTTTCACAAAGAGGAAACGGTGATATTGTCTCTCTGTATTTATTTCTTACCACGTCATTTTTTCATCCTGGCTGGCATGCTAAGAAACGATATTAGAAACAGCATTGTAAATGCCCTTATGCCGAGCAGGTCCAGCATAGCCTCGTTGTGCTTGTATCTAAATTATGCTATGCTGTCGTGGTTTATCCTACCCATCGTGCCGTTTCATGCCTGTCAACCTATGTCTAGCCCATATATACTATTGCGACAGAGGAACAGAGCTGAAGACGCACAGAGCTGAGACAATGGACACAAATATTAGGGGACAAGAAGTAAATTTTATTTATTCTTGAACAAGTACAAAGTTGTTGGCTCATTAAAAACCTTACACCCGTGTGAGGTACTCCATACGAAGCAGTTCGATGCACGTGCTCGATGTTAGTAAGTATGTATTTTCTAGTCTCCATTATTCACCTTTTAGTATCTTTATTTTCTCCCCTTTCTTTATATGAGAGGACTGCAAAAGTTACCGATCGTAAGACGAGCCACAATATAATACAGTGTTGCAGCAGACCATCTTGTCGTATGTCGTACCTGCTTCAGGCCTATTAGTCCCATTTCGAATTGTGCCAGTAAAGGAATGGCATATAGTGATGTGACGTATCGTATGTTTACCTAATATATTCTTATTATTTGTGTCGTACCAACAGAGCCTGTATGCGTACTGTGCTATTCTATATTTCAGTTATATCATGTCTACCGTGCCATAGACCGCCTAAATCCGATTCAATGCCCACGTCCAGTCACGCACATCGCGCAGAAAACAAGCAGACCATGCAAGGCGCTGCAAAGAGAAGATTCCAGCGGGGCGGCAACACGTACGTCGTGTTTTCTCCGTGCGGCTGGCGGTGTAACACGCGAATGAAAAATGTTCTGGCGGCAACAGTACTCGGCAGCAGCAGACTTCCTCCTGCTTTGCAAGCCACGCAAGAAATCAAGGAAGAAATCAACGAAGCGCCAGTTCTGCACACCGCGAGAAATCAGAGGCTCTGTTTCAGACCAGCTGACAGGAAAAGAAACAGGAGCAAGAAAGCTCCAGCGGCCCTGTACGTCGATACTATATCGCGCTACAGTGCACGACCCTGTACTAGTATAGACTATAGGGCGATCGCATCAGCCATCGATAAACACAGAAGAAGAGAGAGAAAATTAAGAAAAAAAAGAGAATACACTGGGAGTTTCAGATGTCTTGACTCGGCGATTTCAATTCACTTTAACTCAGTTCCACGACTCAATTTTATATTCAGCGTTGACTCTGTTCAACCGGACGACTGTTCCAGCGTCAAAACAAAAATTCACCAATACTATCGCCCGCAACAATCAGTGCCATGTCTAAGCGCCAATCAAATTCAGACCAATATATCTATTATTGTTGGCATCAAGACGGGATTAATCATTGGTGTCTACTTCAACGATCCGTTAGCTACTATAGGTAATTACGACAATATCCGCACATATAGAGTATAAGGTGGAGTTGTAGGTATTTCTTTTAACACAATAAGTTAATTTAAACTACGCTTGATTGAGAATGCTTTTAAGAAAAATGTCAGTCGAGGAGATAACTGAATTCGTGTTAAATCATCATTTGGATATGTTGCAATTTTGGATCTTTTGCATGACCATTATAGAGCTTTTGGCAACATTACTTCTCAAGAATTTGATAACACCCTGTTGGTAGCTAACATTATACACTCCGGAGTTTTACTATTTAAAAGTAAAGGTTTTGCTTTAATATCAGTATGATTTGAAGGATTGAAGTGCAAGAAGAAGTTTGTTTTTTCTTTGATGCTACAACATTGTACAGTTGTAATAGCTTCAAACGAAGGGTCTACTATAATTTATACTCAATGATGACACGAGTGTTTCTTTCATCTTAACAGTTTTACAAAAACAGTTTTAAATATATCATAGAATTTAATTATCTTTGAAGTTGGCTGTTTGAAGTATGTGAAAGTCACATGTGCAACTTGCTCTTTCAATAAGTATTATTTGCTGAATTTTGTATTCCAGGTGGAGCCACTACTACAGAACGGCACATCAGAATCGGTTCTTTTTTAGCATTAGAATCGGTTCTAGTAGCGATCTGATGTCTTTAGATAGTGATGAAGTGGAGCTATCGAATCGGTTTTGACCGATCGTGATAAAACGTCATCAAAATCGGTTCTTTAAGGGAAGTGATTGTGATGACCCCTCATCAGAATCGGTTCTTTAAGGAAGTGATTACGATGACCCCTCGTAATCGGTTCTTTAAAAGAACCGATTCGATGAAGGGTCATCGAATCACTTTTCTTAAAGAACCGATTCGATGACCCATTGGGTGTGCCATTTTTGCAAATTCTCCAAAAAAAGCATGATTAAAACAAAGATGCACAATATATATCATCACATTCGCAATACGTAACACATGATGCATATATCACATTCACGAAACGTAAACGCTTTAATTACAACACATATATATCATAGTCGTTCACAATATACAACACAAACATGCTTGGCAATCAAGACATGGACTTCCTCGATACATATCACATTGACATATATTATTAATATTGTTTACATATGGACTAGTAGGATGCTTCAGGATCTCTAAACCTGCCATCCTCTCGATATAACTTCTAACCAAGACTTGCCGCCATAAGTGGTCTCAGAAATTGTTGAGTGCTTTGTTGTCTAAACTCTTCGGGGATATTGATCTTTTGCAAAACGAAATGATGTATTAATTTCAGTTTCAAAATTTCTATGTAAAAGGCTAAGTATATTATTATGCACGTACATATACCTTAGGGAAAAGTTGTGAGTTGCCGACCACGATGAGCATGTACTGCATGACATAGAAGCTGTAATGGTCACCGCTGCCCTGTTAATGGCACTGTGAAGAGAGAAAAAGAAATTCAGCCCACGAAGATTAGATGTCAAAAAAAGTAAGCATATATATGCTAGGCACTTGTACCTTAAATCGCTTATACTGCAGTGTCTTGCCATTTTTGTCGTTGTGCGGCCCTCCTTCATCAACATAGTCTGAGAAACCCCTACATACATTGGAGAGCACCATTGAGTCAAAAAAAATAAATGTAGTTAAATTCCTCAAATGTGTTAGGTTACAATAATGTACTTACTTCTGCAAAGGAGGCTTGATCGCGTATGCTATCGGTCTCTTCTCGATCGAGTTAAATGTGTAGACTGTGTTTTCACTCGGAACGAGGACGAGTAGAACCCAATAGTTGCTTATTAAATAAAATGTAGTGCAAGGAAATAAGTTCACATACGGTTTTAAGTGCGTACAAGTAATTGAATCGAAAAGTACTACTTACTCCTCGTGGTACGGCAATACAATGAAGTCCTTATTCGACTCAGCATGCAATACCCCCTTGATGTAGCTAGCAACGAACACCGGTTGAAGCCTAGCCATGGTCGCAGACACAAGCTCGGGGTCGACAAACCCAACTTCGTGTAGATGCGTCACGGCTCGTTGTCTCATTATCTTGCAACTCGTGTTGAATGTGAGAAAACATAATGCAAAATCCTATAAAAGTCATGAGCGCAAGCTATATGGTGTGATACTCACAGCGTCCATGATCGTAAAGTAGAAATATCGACGGCTTTCATTTGGTACACACGGAATAGATCCTCAAAACTGACGGGGAATGTTCCATTCTCGTCACGGTGAAAATGTACCATTTTATACTTCACGTTGAAGTCGACTCGACGCTCTTCCCCCTTCACCTTATCAAGGTACCATCCATGGAGGATGCGAGTCCACCTGCCTAGATCATTCAGTTCGTGCGATGCAATCAGGGGCTTTCCATGCTCGTAGGCCTTATAATCATACAGGGTGCCTGTGGCCTGTGCTGACTTTTCTTTCTGGGCCGAAGGAGTCTCCGAGATCGGGGCAGTGGGCTTTTCAGGTACCTTAAGGGGCGTTGTGGCCTCTGTCAGCTTTGCCCTCTTGGCGGAAGGAGTCTCGGAGGCCTCCTGTGGTTCTACGGGTGTCGTGTTTGTCCTTTTACACGTCAGGTCTGCGCTCTGTGTCATCACTGCGGTTGGAGCAGAAGTGGGAGCAGGAGCAGCGGGCAGGAGCGAGGCGAGCAGGCAGAGGCGAGAGCAGGCAGCGCAGGAACAAAGGGAGTAGGAGCGGGCGCAAGAGCAGGAGCGAGGAGCAGGAGTAGGCACAGGAGGCAGGAGGCGAGGCGGGAGGCGGGAGCAGCGCAAGGCAGAGCAGGAGCAGGAAGCGAGCGTGGGAGCGGAGGCGGCCTTGAGCGGGAGGAACCTATGAAGCACGATATATTTAACTTACTGCAGTAGTACTGGAATGGTAGAGAAGACGTGGAGGGACTTTTTACCTTGACCAGTACGACACCCGTCGTGGGCCACTTGATGAACGACATGCGTGCTTGCTCGAGAGTGGTGATATCTTCGTTGGGGGGAAATCGAGCACATGTGATAAGAAGTCTTCGTGGACGTAGTCCACCTGCACCCTCATGTAACCCTTCCCCACAGGCTGACCATGCACAGTGTCGGTCGGGTTGCATGGAAATGCAACCCCGCATGCAGCCTCGACGGGAAATCCATCCTCCGTTAGGATGGTGAGCTGGCACTTCGCAGGCACCTGCAAGATTTCCGTGTAATTACCCTCCACATCCACATCCCGCAACATTTGCTCCAAATTATCCTCCTCAAACATATCAGGCTGCAACTCGTCATCCGGTTCTACCGTATCTTCGTTGCATATCGGAAGGGTACTACTTGCCTCCCCATGATGGATCCAACATGTGTAATTCCTCATGAAGCCACGTCGAATCAGGTGGTCCTCAATTTGAGATGAGTTGTTAAATCTCCTCAGATTGGTGCAATCAATGCAAGGACAATATATGAAGTTTACACCCTCCTCACCATGTCGTCTTACGCAATTTTTTGAACTCCTTAACACCCCTCCAAATTCAGCACTCACACGGCTTTTCCGATACATCCATTCCTCACGGTCCATCGCAATTAAATTTCGCACAATAAATTAAGGAAAAATCTGAGCGACAACTAGCTATAGCTATTTTAAATATTGAGACATCATTTCAATTAATATTACCTTTGCAAAATAGTGGACGTGGTTCCAAGATATATAAATGTACTCCCGATCGATACCTAGCTTCTTCCACCGGTTTAAAGCTTCCAATTCCCTACATAAGAGACATAAATTTTTAACATCAACAATGATATCAAATAATCTAATTATATAGCTAGTGCAATTAGCTTGCAAATCTTTCTACTACAACGAAACAAAACAAGGGTACCAACGATGACTCCTAATCTCTAAATAGGTTAGGTCCTAATCCCATTCGAAGATATATGGTTCGGGCAAGTTCTAAGCCGTTGTACAACTCCAGAAAATTTGGCTGACATCTCTCACTGTTCTCCGGATACACGCCTCGACAACAGTCAAGAGGGTGTGTATCCGGAGAACACCGAGAGACGCTACCAAATCTACTCAAGTTGTACAACACACTTCGAGAACTTGCTCGAACCATATATCCTCGAACGTCCAAAAACGTGGACAATTGAGATCGCCGCTTATAAATATGCCCTTTCGTTCAGCATATTTATAAATAAGCACCTCGAACGAGCGACGAGGTTACGCGCCTAAACTCTAATAACTTGATTACCACATGATAGCCACATGATAGCAATAATAATTCCATATAAACAGGAGATCACACTACAAAATTAAATAGATATGTGCTTGTCAAATAAAGAGTGTGAAATCTGAAAGCACGACACAATTCCAAAGGCAACCTAAACTTTATTGACGACATATCGAAATTACCATTACAAAATTGAAGGGGTTTAAAGAATTGCTGATCACATTTTGAAGAAAACCGCAAAAAGCAGGGCAAAAAGCAGGGAATCTCCTCAAGATAGGGTTTCAATTTTGCCCTCTTAATACCCACCCATGAGGACTTCAAATTTTCTCACCCAAGTATTGCTTCCAACCACTCAATATGAGCTATTTTCTCGGTGGCGGCGAGAAATCTCCTCTGAGCAACAACAGAGAAGAGTTCAAAGTCTGAGTGGTATATATAACCTAGCGAGGCACATCAGAATCGGTTCTTTTCAAAAAGCGATAGTGATGTGCACGGCCGTCACTAGTAGTCATACGCATGAGCACATCAGAATCGGTTCTTTTCAACAAGCGATAGTGATGTGCACGGTCATCACTATCGCTTCTATAAAAAGAACCGATAGTGATGACCATGTGCACATTAGAATCGGTTCTCTACTAAAAAGTGATAGTGATGTGTAGGTCACATCACTATCACTTCTATGAAAAGAACCGATAGTGATGACCGTGAACATCGCTATCACTTTTTAGTAGAGAACCGATTTGGATGTGTCCAGTGCAACATCACAATCACTTATAATCTCAGAACCGATAGTGATTATTACTAACACCCCTCCGAAGTTACTTATCACAATCGTTTTTTTCGAAAAACTTAAGAACCGACACAGATACAGTGATAGTGATGTGTCGTTCTGTAGTAGTGAGCATATGTAATATACATTATATGAGTTTTTTGCTATCTATCAAGTGCCACAGGTGATGTTTTGTGTCGAAGCTTAGATCTCGACAATAAGCTTGTGATTACAGATACCTTCGGTTTAGTAAAGTCAAACACAATGATAGTGGCATACGATGAATACAGATTTTGACCCCTCTGTAAGATCGAAGATGCTGACTAGAGGGGGGTGAATAGGCGGCTTGAAAAATTTCTTCTACGATTAGATAAAATCTCACCTATTTATCCCTATGTCAAAAGCTAAACAAAAATCAATGCAGAAACGATAAACTAAGGTTTTCACTATTAAGCCTAAGTCAACTAGGCTTTCTAAGTGCACTATCTAATTATGTCTCTAACGAGAATATGCAATTCTAAAGACAATCAAGCAATTTAATTCTAGGAATGTAAATTGCAACAATATAAGCAACTACAAAGAGACATTCTGATATTTTACCGTGGTGTTCGGAGACTTGCTTGTCTCCTTTAATCCAAATTGAGGCTAGCCCAAAACACTTTGGACTGGCTCGACGAATTGAACACCTACCTCAATTCCACTAGTGGTAGCTCTTTCTCTCTTTGGGTAGGTGAATTCTGACCTTCACAATTTTGCCAGACCTTCTCACAATCTCCTTGAGAAAGTCACCACGCACGTCTCCACACGCCGTCTAGGTGTCGGTAAACACCAAGAGTAACAAGCCAAACCCTCTAGTTTGAGCTCCACTAAGTACAACACATGTACAATGGTGATCACCGAGTGCAACACATGCACAAATCTTCCTCAAGTGCAGCTAAAAGGGCAGGGGATGTCGCCTAGAGGGGGGGTGAATAGGCGAATTAAAATTTTACAATTTAACATGCAGCGAAAATAAAACACCCAAAGTTTTCAGTCCGGAGTGTCCGGGGATTTTATCCGGATACTCCGTATAAATGTCCGGACTATCCGGTTTTAGGTTTGGACACTCGGATTGGAGACTTTGAGTGGCGAGGGTTTAGCCGGACTCTCGGACTTTTACTCGGATACTCCGTATAAATGTCCGGACTATCCGGAGTAATTATGCGGATACTCCGGGTTGGGCACCTCGGGATGAAATTTCAAATTTCTCCAACTTTTAAACAATCTACTTGAACACAAAGATGATAAATACTAGCAGGAACCTAGATCAAGTAGATGCCTAGCGAAACTCAATAATCAAATAGATCGGGCAATTTCAAGATTCAAAATCAAATACTAAAGCAAGAACAAAAGTAAGCAAGAATGAAAGGCAAACTTGGAGACGGTGATTTTTCACCCGAAGTTCGGATCCTTGAGGGGATCCTACGTCTCCGTTGAGGCGGCACCAAGCCGGGGTCTCTTTCAACCCTTATCCTCCCGGTGTTGCACTTTACACTCGCCATGCGCCGGTCACACAAGACACGGGGGTCTCTTTCAACCCGCTAGCCGCCCGGTGTTGCACCTTGCACTCGCCGGCTTCACTTCTTGATTCCTTCCCTTGCGGAGGCGGAATCGAACCTTCACAAACTTGCCACGGCCAACCACACGAAGAATCGGTGGCTCGTGGGCGACCTCCTAGCCGTCTAGGAGTCCTCAACCTCCAAGAGTAACAAATGCTCACGAAGAACAAGCTTGGAGATGAAATCAAGTGCTCAACAACTGAAATCACACTCAACCCGAGCACTACCCTCTCTCACACCCAACCCTTCACTCAAAAGGGGATCACAAAGATCTAGGGTTAGAGGGGCTTTTGGGAGTTTAAGATCACCAAGAATACATCCCAAAGGACCAAGGAACCACCCCAAAAACTCTCTTCCAACGGCTACCCAAGAGGGGCTTTAAATAGAGGTCCCCAAAAACAAGCCGTTTGAATCATAAGAAAGTCCGGATACTCCGGACAATTTTACCGGAATGTCCGGATACTCGAAATCATCCGGATACTCGGACTGACCTAACCGAGAGACCCAACCCGGATACTCCGGACATAAGTCCGGATACTCCGGATGGACTCAACTGACCCGGCAAACGAGCATAACTTTTGATTCCGGACTCCGATTTAAGTGATTTTGGACTCTATTGAAAGCTAAGAACAAGGGCTACACAACCAATAAGGTCTCACTACCCAAATCTCAAAGGATAAATCCAGATTTCACCAAGAATCCAAGAGAGACCTACAATTCTTACTTTTCGGCACCACCAACACCACTCTCTCTCTAAATTTCACAAGGATGGATCACTTGAGCACTTGACACATCTAAAAGTCATTCAATGGAGCATCCCTCTTAATAGTACGGCAATCCTTAGACTCAAATTAAATCAAAGATAATATAAGTCTAGAAACAGTTACTTGCCGTCTTCTTTCTTAACTCCGGTGCATGAAGACCTTCACCAAATGATTGGTGACATTTTCGCCTTGTCCAACTTGACTTGATTCACCTCATGAGACTCTCGTCCTATCAACCTTGACTTGATCATCCTCTCTGACGATCTCCACGCCAAGTCGATCTTGACTTAGTCCTCAACTCTTGGTGACACCGCCGTCTGTTGAACCTCGCTTAACGATCATCCTTCAAGATATCTTGGTCATCATGCACACACGGGACCTAATACTTTCCAAACCACTCATGAAAGACATTAGTCCCAAAAGCTCAATAGATATGAATAAATTGATATTTGTGAGCAATTAAGTACCACAAGTGTTTCATATAACGAAGAACAATATAAATGGAAACACTTGACATAAGAAATATTCTCTACTAAGTGCATCATGATAAATATGCAATTGATCTATATGCACTAGAGAGATAATTGCCAATATGATGACTCAATTAAATCATGACAAGGATCACAGTCTTTACTTAAATGAAGCACATGGTAGAATATACATGAATTGTACATGTGCAGATAATATTTGGAATAAGAGTAAATATGTGATCCAACTCTAGATTAAACTTCACTAAGAGAGGTGCACGAGAAGATACACAACTAAAACATTCATGCACCAAGTCAATCTATTGCAATGTGAAGTTTAACTCTAGTTAATACATGCATACTAAAAACAAAGCACATAATGAACTCAAATGAACATATATGCACAAATAAATATGACATGAACCAATGTGCATATATACAATCAACATACTACTTGGAGTTCACTATGCATTTGCACAAAAGGAATGCAATAACAAATATGGAAGGGATACCGAGATTGCATACCTTATCTTTGCTTAACCATTCCACTTGATTTTCCTCTAAATAGATGAGACTAATACTCAACTTGGCAATAAACATGTTAGTCTCATAGCAATATAATCATATTAGAGGTTTGTCATTTGTTAAGCACTAAGTTAAGCATTTACACAATTACATAGATTGTCATTATATGTGTTTGTCATTAATCACCAAAATAACATTAGTGTCTAGATGCACTTTCAATCTCCCCCTTTTTGGTGATTTATGACAAACCTATTATCAATTTCACCAAATGACAATATTAAGATATTTAGCATTAAAACAAGCATAAAGAAACAATAAGAGATCATACTTATAAATTATCCCTTTTTATCAATCGATTAGGGGACAATTGATAACTCCATAAATTCTCCCCTTTGTCATTAATCCCAAAAGGTGCTTAATAGATCCTTATTGTCCATTCAATAAAGTCTGTTCTCCCCTTGATTGCACACTCAATAAAAAGATTAGGAGAACAAAAATAGGAGCTAGTAATAGGGCAATGATATTAAGCTCCCCTAAATCTAGGCAAGATATGATACCAATTATATCCAAGATTTAGGTAATAGATTTTTCAAATGATACCAATTTAAATGTAGTCATGATTCACAATATGTAAGTGATGCTTAAATCATGACATATGAATATGATTTCATATGGAGAATATTCATTCTTTAAACATTAAGATCATATAGCAAATTTATATATCTTAAGCACATGCTTATGATCCAATTAAATTCTAACAATCAAGATCATGAATCAACATTGTATAATTAAGATGCACTTTCATGATCAAGAATTTCATAAATTTATCAAGGGTATACCTCTTTGCAATGTGTCACCCATATGTATCTTTTAATTCTTGATAATGCCAAATGCAAGTTAGATGACACTTCAAAATAATTTAGGATTAGAGGATACCTCTTGAAAGATACTAATTGATGATACCAATTGAAAAATACAACACCATTTAAAATAAGACAATTGAGCATACTGGTGTGCAAGGACATTATTAAATATGGTCAAAACAAAATACGTCCCTTTGTCGGTTTTTGTCCACCGCATGCTCGAATCGGTCATGATCACCGTGCCCGGCCTTAGATCCCTCGGACTATGGAGCTCTTCTCCATTTCCTTCATCCCACCGTCGAAGGTGACCCCTTTTCCAATTCCTTGAACATCAATAGACAAGCACACGATTTCCGGGAACAAATATCTTCTAATTTGACCCAAGTTAGTTTGATAATGTCTAGGTACAACATGCATGATATAAAATGATAAGAATGATAATACTATTTGCATGATAGATACCAATTGAAGATATCATTATACCAATTGACAATAAGAATGTTTGAAACTCATTCAAATTTAATCTTGACATCCACTTGTAAGAGAGACAATGGGTAAAACACATTCAAACTTACTCTTGAACTTATAAGGGAAATTTTCTCTTTTCCAAGTTATGCAAGAGAGGAAACATTTTGAGGCTAAGATACAATTAAATCCAATTTTCAGAAGAACTTAGCCAAAGGATGCACTTTCATTGGAATGAAAACTTAAATAGATATGCTCCACTTTAAAGCTTGGAGCAACGAATAAGTTCACTTAGTTTTCATCTTGAAAGGCTTGCCAAGATTCCAATTTCAAACTCTCAAAGTCTCAAAAGATGCAAATAGCAGCACAAAATCGATTATAGCTTTAAACCATTGCTCAAATGCAAAAATCATCAACGCGAAAAGATCCATCTCGAAATTCTCTTCGAGGGCTGTGAAGACCAAAACTCATTTGAGCAAAGGAGAACCCGAAAATTTGACAATAGAGAATGCTGAACTAAAAGTTTCGGGAAAAGAAATCTCGCTTTGAATTGGTCCTTAGGATGAAAACAAGAGCAAATGAGCTCCCACATAATTTTAGATGAATCATGGAGCCATGAATTGGGTTACCTTAGTTTTCATCACAAGGAAATACTCAAATCATCTTAAAGATTGGCAAGATTTCAAAAAAGCAATGTGCTGAAAAATTCAGTTTTGACATTCCATTGAAGCTTTTTGACAGGGCTGAAAGGAGGTCCAAACAAAGTTCATAAATTCGGAAAAAATTACACAATGAAGTTCAACTATAGAGGACCACTTCTTACAAAGGTGGTCCCCTCAAATTATGCTCTGATTTGGAGATACAAAAATCACAAATCAGCTCAAAACTAAGCAAAAGTCTGAATTTTCAGCCTTTTGATCAAAGTGAGAAAAAGCCATAACTTTTTCAAATGAAGTTAAAATCATTTGAAATTGTGCAGAAATATACTTTGGACTCCTGAGAAACTTTTCCAAAAATAATTTTTCAAAAAGGAGTCTCCAATCAAAAGATATGCCAAATTTTGCTTTGTAGGTTTGATTTTCAATCAAAGAGAAGAAAAGTCAAAACTTTTTCAAATTAAGTCGAAGTGACTTGAAACTTTCCAGAAATGAACTTTGAACTATTTAGAAGGTTTCGCAAAAAGAATTTCCTCAAAAGGAATTTTCTTTTAAAAGATATGGCAGATTGCGCTTTGAAGGTAAAAAGAGAAGTTCAATTTGCACCGAATACTCAAAACGCAATCCGATTTGAAATTTATGGAGATTTGAACTTTCATGACTTTGTATGAGTTAGAAACACTATTTAAAGCCAAGAAACATGAAGAAATCCAATTCAAATAGCAAAACCCACAATATGCAAGAATGGGTCATTTTGGGTCAAATGAAGAATTTTGGCCAAATTCAAATAGCTATAACTTTTGAACGGTTGGTCGTTTGGAAAAACTTTGAACTAAAGAAATGCTCAAAATGACCAACCCTACGAGTTTTGTATTGATCACTTTTTCAAAAACTCAATAGATTTCAACTTATGAAAATATTTTATTTAATCCAAAATCAAGATCCTATAAGATCCATTTGAGGCCAAATTTGCTATTTTGTTTCTAAAATAGAAATTTTTACTCCGAAAGCATTGTAAAACATTTGAAATACATATTTGAGATTGTGCAAAAATGATTCATGGATATCCAAGAGACTTCTCCAAAAAGAATTTCTCAAATATCACCCTCCAATCAAAGATAGGCTATTAGGAGTATTGGAGGTTTAGTTTTGACACTAAGTCAAATAAAGTCAACAATCTCGCAAATGAGTTCAAATAAATTGGAGAATTTCCAGATATGAACTCCATATGCGAGAGAAGGTTTTCCAACAAATATTTTCAATAAATCAATTTTATTTTGAGAGATATGGTGAAAGATGTATTTGAACCACATGAAGAATTAAAATTTTCACCAAATCCTCAAAATGGAACCAAATGAGTTTTGAATGGAAATGTGCACTTATGTGGCTTCATATGTGTTATAGAGATGTTTATAAGCCTATTAGCATAATCAAATCCATTCAAATCGTTAAATCCAACTTTATGCAAGAGTATGTCAAATAATATCAAAAGAGAGATTTTGGTGAACTTCAAAAGGCATTTTGCAATAAACCTTGGTAAGATTCATGAAACCAATATGAAATGCTCTAAATGATCAAGATAAATATCAAACACACCATTTAGAGCAATTTCAAAGTAAAGAAGGCCTTCGAATTCTTAAAGAGATGAATTTGGCAATAAAACCTTTAAGTTTCAAGAAATTCTCTAGTTTTGCCAAAGTGAGCTTAAGTGGGTATTTAATATTTCCATAAGCTTATATGAGTTGCAAATACCCTTGTGAGTCAACTCATAACATGAAACTTGACTCATTTGGCAAAACTCACTTAAGTGCAATAATATGACCATTATGGGTCAAATATAGTTTTTCGGCGAGTTTCAAAATCAAATAGCTTTTGCTAGGTTGGTCTTTTGAAAATCTTTTGAACACAAGAATTGTTAAGAATGACTAACTCTAGGATTTTCGTTTTGGAATTACTTTCAAAATCATTTTACATTTAAATCTATGAAAATTATAAGTTTAAATCCAAAACAAGATACTAGTAACTAGATTTTGATCATGAAACTCATTTTATTTTCAAAATAGATTTTGTGAGGCCAAAACCTTTGAAAAATGTTTCAAATACATTTGTATACATTTTGCAATTAGTTTTCACTAGAATACTAATAGTATACAAAATTTTGAGTTTTGGCTAAATGGCTTGATTTTAAAAATATATATTAGCACTTATATAAATATGGGCACATGTAGGGACATGATATACATGATTATGATTTAGCACTCCCCCTTAATGTGCCACTATCCCAAACTTGCTCAAGATTGCAATCAAAACAACTAATAAGCATGAGCAAGCAAATAACAAGCAATCTAAATTGATTTTCATGAATAATGCAATATAACCTACACAAGGCTATAAGCTATAAGAATCAATTTAAATACTTGTTACCCGAGATGGCACTGGCTCAAGATTGAAGTGATCATCCTCATGCTTGGCTCCATTTTGCAAATGTTGAAGTCCTTATATTCTTGAGGAAGCCAAGCGTCCAATCCATCTCAAATTGCCTAAAAATCTTTTAGGCGCTTTTTGGTACCCAATCCTTGTTGGGTCCAACAATGTTAGTCACAATAGATTTAGGAACCCAAATGCTCCTAATATTAGTAGTCTTAGGTGAACTAACATGACTAGTAATAGGTTTGCGATTATTATTCCTCCTAGGCAATTGATTGGCATTTTTGTAATAAGGCTTAGGAGGACAATGATACTTAGCAAAACTATTTCTAGTTTGATCTTTTCTAAGCATATGATTATTAGAGTTATGCATTGGCTTAGAAGATCTAGCATTTCTAGCAAATGTTTTGCTATTTTTATTTTTCCTAAGCACATGATCAACATGATTTTTCATAGTCTTAGGAAATCCAGCATTATGAGCAAATACATTTCTAGATTTATATCTCCTAAGCAATTGATTGTCATTATTTTGCATAGACTTTGAAGAATTGTCAAATTTGGTAAACACATTACCATCTTTGTCTTTCCTAAGCAAATGATGATCATTGACAATACTAGGCTTAGGAATGATACCTTTGGGACACTTCTTACCGATATGCCCCTTTTCCCGACAATTGTAGCAAGTATGCTTTGAACGTCTCTTCTTCTTGACTTGCTCTTTGTCGGTTTGCCTCATTGTTGATGGTTGTGGCTTGATCTCCACTTTGTTAGGGCACACGGAGGCGAAGTGGCCCTTCTTGTTGCAAGCGAAGCACACAATCGTCTTCATTCTTGTATCGTGCTTCTTCTTACTCTTCTCCCTCTTGGAGTTGTAGCCGAGTCCTCGCTTATCTTGAGGCGTCCTTGGCTTGCTCAAGATCTCGTGGAGGATGACTTTTCCCTTTACGCATTTCTTCAAGTTATTTTCCAATCTAATGACTTGGGCCTTGAGCTCTTTATTTTCCTCCACAAGATTAGCATCCAAAGACATAGAGGAACTAGAAGAAATTTTATTAGAGCAACAAGATGTATCAATTAAATCTTCACAAGAGGTGGACATGTCAATTTTTGATGAAATATTAGAGTTGATATTTAAGCATGGCATTTCATCAATTAAATTACATGTGATTCCTATATCCACCTTAGGCTTATGAATTTCTTTAAGAATGAGGGATTCATGACTTTCTTGAAGCATATTAAAATCATTTTGAAGTAATTCATGTTCAAGCTTCAAAGTTTTATATTTCTTTTTCTCCCTCCCAAGACATTCATTTAGCTCCTTTAACATATTCATAAACTCTTCACAAGAGAGTTCATCATCATCATCATCATCATCACTTACCTCATTCTTACCTTTCGCCATGAAGTAACGGATTCGAGATGTGAGTGAATCTTCATCGTCACTTGAGGTGGAGGTTGAGGTTGATGGAGATGTCGGTTCTTCATCACTTGAGCTTGAGATGGAGCTTGAGGTTTCATCTCCCGACATCTCTTCCTTAATGCAATCCTCAATTGAAGACGTGGATGATTCAAATTGTTCTTGAAGCTTTATCCACATCTCATGAGCGCTCTTGAGTTCGCATATGCTATCAAAAATTTCATCGCTCACAACCCAAAATAATATGTTAGTAGCTTGAGCGTCGAGATGTAGGCATTTCGTCTCTCCTTCAGTTGGGTCAACTTCATTTAATGGAGACGAAAAGCCAACATCTACAATCCACCATATTTGGGGGCTCATGGATTTAAAATGAATAGTCATAAGAGATTTCCATAAAGCATAATTTGAGCCATTTAATACAAGTAGATCATTTGAGTGCTCTACTCCTCTAGTCGACATCTTTAACTCTCTAGACGGTTAAGTCTAATAAAATGAGAGCCCTAGCTCTGATACCAATTGAAAGGGCAGGGGATGTCACCTAGAGGGGGGGTGAATAGGCGAATTAAAATTTTACAATTTAACATGCAAAAAAAATAAAACACCCAAAGTTTTCATCCGAGTGTCCGGGATTTTATCCGGATACTCCGATAAATGTCCGGACTATCCGGGTTTTAGGTTTGGACACTCGGATTGGAGACTTTGAGTGGCCGAGGGTTTAGCCTGACTCTCGGACTTTTACTCCGGATACTCCAGATAAATGTCCGGACTATCCTGAGTAATTATATGGATACTCGGGTTGGGCACCTCGGGATGAAATTTGAAATTTCTCCAACTTTTAAACAATCTACTTGAACACAAAGATGATAAATACTAGCAGGAACCTAGATCAAGTAGATGCCTAGCGAGAAACTCAATAATCAAATAGATCGGGCAATTTCAAGATTCAAAATCAAATACTAAAGCAAGAACAAAAGTAAGCAAGAATGAAAGGCAAACTTGGAGACGGTGATTTTTCACCCGAAGTTCGGATCCTTGAGGGGATCCTACGTCTCCGTTGAGGCGGCACCAAGCCGGGGTCTCTTTCAACCCTTATCCTCCCGGTGTTGCACTTTGCACTCGCCGGCGGCCCGGTCACACAAGACACGGGGGTCTCTTTCAACCCGCTAGCCGCCCGGTGTTGCACCTTGCACTCGCCGGCTTCACTTCTTGATTCCTTCCCTTGCGGAGGCGGAATCGAACCTTCACAAACTTGCCACGGCCAACCACACGAAGAATCGGTGGCTCGTGGGCGACCTCCTAGCCGTCTAGGAGTCCTCAACCTCCAAGAGTAACAAATGCTCACGAAGAACAAGCTTGGAGATGAAATCAAGTGCTCAACAACTCAAATCACACTCAACCCGAGCACTACCCTCTCTCACACCCAACCCTTCACTCAAAAGGGGATCACAAAGATCTAGGGTTAGAGGGGCTTTTGGGAGCTTAAGATCACCAAGAATACACCCCAAAGGACCAAGGAACCACCCCAAAAACTCTCTTCCAACGGCTACCCAAGAGGGGGCTTTAAATAGAGGTCCCCAAAAACTAGCCGCTTGAATCAAGAAAGTCCGGATACTTCGGACAATTTTACCGGAATGTCCAGACTAAATGTCCGGATACTCAAATCATCCGGATACTCGGACTGACCTAACCGAGAGACCCAACCCGGATACTCCGGACTTAAGTCCGGATACTCCGGACTGGACTCAGAGTCTGATTTAAAACGAGTATAACTTTTGATTCCGGACCGATTTAAGTGATTTTGGACTCTATTGAAAGCTAAGAACAAGGGCTACACAACCAACAAGGTCTCACTACCCAAATCTCAAAGGATAAATCCAGATTTCACCAAGAATCCAAGAGAGACCTACAATTCTTACTTTTCGCACCACCAACACCACTCTCTCTAAATTTCACAAGGATGGATCACTTGAGCACTTGACACATCTAAAAGTCATTCAATGGAGCATCCTCTTAATAGTACGGCAATCCTTAGACTTAAATTAAATCAAAGATAATATAAGTCTAGAAACAATTATTTGCCGTCTTCTTTCTTAACTCCGGTGCATGAAGACCTTCACCAAATGATTGGTGACATTTTCGCCTTGTCCAACTTGACTTGATTCACCTCATGAGACTCTCGTCCTATCAACCTTGACTTGATCATCCTCTCTGACGATCTCCACGCCAAGTCGATCTTGACTTAGTCCTCAACTCTTGGTGACACCGCCGTCTTGTTGACCTCGGCTTAACGATCATCCTTCAAGATATCTTGGTCATCATGCACACACGGGACCTAATACTTTCCAAACCACTCATGAAAGACATTAGTCCCAAAAGCTCAATAGATATGAATAAATTGATATTTGTGAGCAATTAAGTACCACAAGTGTTTCATATAACGAAGAACAATATAAATGGAAACACTTGACATAAGAAATATTCTCTACTAAGTGCATCATGATGAATATGTAATTGATCTATATGCACTAGAGAGATAATTGCCAATATGATGAATCAATTAAATCATGGCAAGGATCACAGTCTTTACTTAAATGAAGCACATGGTAGAATATACATGAATTGTACATGTGCAGACAATATTTAGAATAAGAGTAAATATGTGATCCAACTCTAGATTAAACTTCACTAAGACAGGTGCATGAGAAGATACACAACTAAAACATTCATGCACCAAGTCAATCTATTGCAATGTGAAGTTTAACTCTAGTTAATACATGCATACTAAAAACAAAGCATATAATGAACTCAAATGAACATATATGCACAAATAAATATGACATGAACCAATGTGCATATATACAATCAACATACTACTTGGAGTTCACTATGCATTTGCACAAAAGGAATGCAATAACAAATATGGAAGGGATACCGAGATTGCATACCTTATCTTTGCTTAACCATTCCACTTGATTTTCCTCTAAATAGATGAGACTAATACTCAACTTGGCAATAAACATGTTAGTCTCATAGCAATATAATCATATTAGAGGTTTGTCATTTGTTAAGCACTAAGTTAAGCATTTACACAATTACATAGATTGTCATTATATGTGTTTGTCATTAATCACCAAAATAACATTAGTGTCTAGATGCACTTTCAATCTCCCTCTTTTTGGTGATTTATGACAAACCTATTATCAATTTCACCAAATGACAATATTAAGATATTTAGCATTAAAACAAGCATAAAGAAACAATAAGAGATCATACTTACAAATTATCCATTTTTATCAATCGATTAGGGGACAATTGATAACTCCATAAATTCTTCCCCTTTTGTCATTAATCCCAAAAAGGTGCTTAATAGATCCTTATTGTCCATTCAATAAAGTCTGTTCTCCCCCTTGATTGCACACTCAATAAAAAGATTAGGGAGAACAAAAATAGGGAGCTAGTATTAGGGCAATGATATTAAGCTCCCCCTAAATCTAGGCAAGATATGATACCAATTATATCCAAGATTTAGGTAATAGATTTTTCGAAATGATACCAATTTAAATGTAGTCATGATTCACAATATGTAAGTGATGCTTAAATCATGACATATGAATATGATTTCATATAGAGAATATTCATTCTTTAAACATTAAGATCATATAGCAAATTTATATATCTTAAGCACATGCTTATGATCCAATTAAATTCTAACAATCAAGATCATGAATCAACATTGTATAATTAAGATGCACTTTCATGATCAAGAATTTCATAAATTTATCAAGGGTATACCTCTTTGCAATGTGTCACCCATATGTATCTTTTAATTCTTGATAATGCCAAATGCAAGTTAGATGACACTTCAAAATAATTTAGGATTAGAGGATACCTCTTGGAAGATACTAATTGATGATACCAATTGAAAAATACAACACCATTTAAAATAAGACAATTGAGCATATTGGTGTGCAAGGACATTATTAAATATGGTCAAAACAAAATACGCCCTTTGTCGGTTTTTGTCCACCGCATGCTCGAATCGGTCATGATCACCGTGTCGACCTTAGATCCCTCGGACTATGGAGCTCTTCTCCATTTCCTTCATCCCACCGTCGAAGGTGACCCTTTTCCAATTCCTTGAACATCAATAGACAAGCACACGATTTCGGGAACAAATATCTTCTAATTTGACCCAAGTTAGTTTAATAATGTCTTGGTACAACATACATGATATAAAATGATAAGAATGATAATACTATTTGCATGATAGATACCAATTGAAGATATCATTATACCAATTGACAATAAGAATGTTTGAAACTCATTCAAATTTAATCTTGACGTCCACTTGTAAGAGAGACAATGGGTAAAACACATTCAAACTTACTCTTGAACTTATAAGGGAAATTTTCTCTTTTCCAAGTTATGCAAGAGAGGAAACATTTTGAGGCTAAGATACAATTAAATCCAATTTTCAGAAGAACTTAGCCAAAGGATGCACTTTCATTGGAATGAAAACTTAAATAGATATGCTCCACTTTAAAGCTTGGAGCAATGAATAAGTTCACTTAGTTTTCATCTTGAAAGGCTTGCCAAGATTCCAATTTCAAACTCTCAAAGTCTCAAAAGATGCAAATAGCAGCACAAAATCGATTATAGCTTTAAACCATTGCTCAAATTCAAAAATCATCAACGCGGAAAAGATCCATCTCGAAATTCTCTTCGAGGGCTGTGAAGACCAAAAACTCATTTGAGCAAAGGAGAACCCCGAAAATTTGACAATAGAGAATGCTGAACTAAAAGTTTCGGGAAAAGAAATCTCGCTTTGAATTGGTCCTTAGGATGAAAACAAGAGCAAATGAGCTCCCACATAATTTTAGATGAATCATGGAGCCATGAATTGGGTTACCTTAGTTTTCATCACAAGGAAATACTCAAATCATCTTAAAGATAGGCAAGTTTTCAAAAAAGCAATGTGCTGAAAAATTCAGTTTTGACATTCCATTGAAGCTTTTTAACAGGGCTGAAAGAAGGTTCAAACAAAGTTCATAAATTCTGAAAAAATTACACAATGAAGTTCAACTATAGAAGACCAATTCTTACAAAGGTAGTCCCCTCAAATTATGCTCTGATTTGGAGATACAAAAATCACAATTCAGCTCAAAACTAAGCAAAAGTCTGAATTTTCAGCCTTTTGATCAAAGTGAGAAAAAGCTATAACTTTTTCAAATGAAGTTAAAATCATTTGAAATTGTGCAGAAATATACTTTGGACTCCTGAAAAACTTTTCCAAAAAGAATTTTTCAAAAAGGAGTCTCGAATCAAAAGATATGCCAAATTTTGCTTTGTAGGTTTGATTTTCAATCAAAGAGAAGAAAAGTCAAAACTTTTTCAAATTAAGTCGAAGTGATTTGAAACTTTCCAGAAATGAACTTTGAACTATTTAGAAGGTTTCGCAAAAAGAATTTCCTCAAAAGGAATTTTCTTTTAAAAGATATGGCAGATTGCGCTTTGAAGGTAAAAAGAGAAGTTCAATTTGCACCGAATACTCAAAACGCAATCCGATTTGAAATTTATGGAGATTTGAACTTTCATGACTTTGTATGAGTTAGAAACACTATATGCACTAGAGAGATAATTGCCAATATGATGAATCAATTAAATCATGGCAAGGATCACAGTCTTTACTTAAATGAAGCACATGGTAGAATATACATGAATTGTACATGTGCAGATAATATTTGGAATAAGAGTAAATATGTGATCCAACTCTAGATTAAACTTCACTAAGAGAGGTGCATGAGAAGATACACAACTAAAACATTCATGCACCAAGTCAATCTATTGCAATGTGAAGTTTAACTCTAGTTAATACATGCATACTAAAAACAAAGCACATAATGAACTCAAATGAACATATATGCACAAATAAATATGACATGAACCAATGTGCATATATACAATCAACATACTACTTGGAGTTCACTATGCATTTGCACAAAAGGAATGCAATAACAAATATAGAAGGGATACTGAGATTGCATACCTTATCTTTGCTTAACCATTCCACTTGATTTTCCTCTAAATAGATGAGACTAATACTCAACTTGGCAATAAACATGTTAGTCTCATAGCAATATAATCATATTAGAGGTTTGTCATTTGTTAAGCACTAAGTTAAGTATTTACACAATTACATAGATTGTCATTATATGTGTTTGTCATTAATCACCAAAATAACATTAGTGTCTAGATGCACTTTCAAAGAACACATGCACAAGAGGCTCTCAATTCTCTCCTAACTGCAACACATACAATTAGAGCTCACTCTTAACTCAAAAAAACGAAATTGGAGAGTGCAACACATACACAACTCAACCACAAAGAGCAATGGACTCTCTAAAACCCCCCCAACAATATCAAACGCCAGGCTCCAAGGCTTTTTTTATAGCCTTCACAAGAAAAACTAGCTGTTGGCGGAAAAAATAGGCTAAAATTCCTAGGAAGTCTAGTCATACCGCTCTAGGGCTGATATGACCGCTCCTCAGAGACCAACAGCTAAAAAACTAGCCATTACTCAGAAAATCCAGTCATATTGGAGAGGGTCCGATCATACTGGGTCCATTTTCAATTTTTCGGGCCCTCTGAAAAAAACACACTGGAAGACCTTCGGTATGACTAGAGAGGGTCTGGTCATACCGCAAACCGGTATGACCGCAGGTGGTCCGGTGATACCATTGCTCTAGCCAGTAAAACGCTCATACCTTTTTACTCCGAACTCCGATTTGGATGATCTTAGACTCTATACGAAGCTTATCAAGAGGGCTACAATTTTCATCCATTTTCAAGATTTAAGGAACCACAGATATTTTAATATCAGAAAAACAAAGACTCTAATGTAGTCATTTAAGTCTAAAATTTGATTTCTCGAAATTCCTCACATAGACTTGATCAAGAGCGTGAGTATGAAATGACCCCCATTTTTGCAAAAATGCAAAAATGAAAATCTAATGTGCATTCCGTACTAGTCCCTGGATCAGTAGCTAGTACACATATTTACAACAATTGGAATCACAACCATACATCATAATATTAATGTGAAAGCTAATTGTACAATAGATATTTACAATTTAGAGTATTTAACATAACACAGGAGAAGCAAAATCTTGTAGTGTGCCCATCCAACCCTCAGGCAACTAACAAGGCATAAACCCTAGAAAGATCACGTCCAAAAAGTTCTCGCAACATGCGAGTAAAGATATTCTTCGAAACTTCGCGATCACCTAAAATAGTAAAATAAGCAAGGTTAAGTACTTTCGTACTCAGCAAGACTTAAGGTGGTATTTGCAAATGCAATAAATGCAAACCAAGTCAAAGGAGGCTCCTATGTTGACTTTGCATAAAGCAGAATTTATTTTGTAAATCAATTTGCAATTTCTCAAACGAAATTTGTAAGAGCAAGATTGTTGATAAGAAAATAAGTAAAGCATAAGTAATACTTACAGTCCATTGTGCATCCAATAATCCATTATCCAAATCTATAATCCAATCATGAAATTCATCAATGTCGGCCCGTTGACATGAAGACATAATCATTCATCCAATAATCCACATATGAAATGCAACAATGTCGGTCCATTTGACATAAAATCATAACCAGTTGCAAAATAAGTTCCAACCCAAAACCCATTTTAGAAGATACCAAAGTCTAACATTGGAATGACTTCACCAAGTGTCCATGATCGTGGGCGCAGCTAATCGATTAGATTTACACTTTGCAGAGATGTACAGCTTTACCCACAAGTCATGACCTTTTCTTTTTGCCGCCTGTTGCACGCACCTTTGGCGTGTGGCCAGAATATTCATGAAGAAAACCTTTACATTACCTAGCTTAACTTTACACCAGCATGGGACGTTAACCCTTTCTAAGGAGAAGAAATCTGAATAACAGACATACCCTGTTTTTTTAAAAAAAATAGAAAAATGAGCAGTACCCCTGCAATAAAGGTTTCTTCCCTTAACAAGGCGTACGCCGTTGTTTTAGTAAGTAGAAACCCCTATAAGTAGACCTAGAAAGGAATGCTTGTGCAATCTCCCGCCTTCCATAAATGCAAAGTTAAACTAGATAACTTAATCGGTTTAAGGTTGCCCCATCCTAACACTTGTGGTTACACGGATTTCTTTGATCAATAGCGTCCCATTGTTCGGTCCTTAATCTAACACGGGCAATACTTCACCCTACACTACGTACAAGTCCTCTTGTACATCCGGCTATTGCCAATAATTGCTCGCATCCAAAACCATAGTTTTGTTTAGGATTTTTATCAAAAATATCGGTAACCATCAGTATCATACCCAAACACATTTTCAATTTCTCAAGAAAAAACTTTTGATCTGATCATCATCATCGTTGATTCATCGTTGATTCTAAAGCATGGCTAAGCATGGTTATTAAATCGCTTATACCCAAATTGACATTATGTATTGTCTAACCCTTTCCTATAGTTATCAAGGTTCACATATCCATACTTATTAAGGAAGTTCCATGAAACAACTGGTATAACTATCAGTACCACAAAATAGCGAATTTACAGAAAATAAACGCATGCCTGAAATCATTTGATTAAACAAAAGGAAAATAATACTGGGATCAATACGATCAAAGGGGTGTTTGCCTTGCTAATTTGTCGCTTACGACGATGTCGTAGTTGCAGCTGGCGTTGTCAATGACGGAGCTAGTAACATCGGGTTCTACATGTCGTTCCAATGGAAATATAGCAAATGACAAACTTTATTAAGGGCAAAAAGAAAATAGATAGTAAATCAAATAATGATTTGCTACAGAAAGCTGGTATGTCTTAGGGTTGGATTGAATAATTTCACATTCTCGTGTTTTAGTTGTTTAAATGTATACTTTCAAATTGTTAACAGTTTGAACGATGCATGGTTTCTTTTATGTATTATATATTCTTGTTTTACGAATTCAAGAAGTTAAAATCATGTATTCTTTTAATTGTAATATCAAATTCAAGATGCAAAAACAAAATTATTTGGATTAGCAAAAGTTTACATTGGTTACAGGTTTCTTAAACTTTACTATTCATGATGTGTTTCTGATAACCTTATCACTTAAGGGTTTTGCTCTATCAGGATTCAGATGCAACGCAAGATAAAATAAGAATATGATTCTAGATTACTGTAGACCATATCCTAAAGATCATTTGTAGGTTGTTCTTCATATAATTCGTATTGAGACGAGAGGTTTTGCAAGCTGCCGAAAAGGCTTAAATGATCACAATAGATTGAATGAATAGTTCTTTATCTTTGATTGATTTTGTATAGAATCAGTTTTCTGTAAGTTAGATCCATTGATTTAGGCTACTGGTTCATTTTCACGATATTTGAGATGGTTCTAGTGATACAAATAACATAACCATTGATTTCTCATTTGTAACTACATTTCGTTTATTTACTTTACGCATTACAGAAATGTTAACACTTAAGGTTATTGAGCTAACAAGATTAATATGTAAAGCATGATGAAGTGAGGTTCTTTCTTAAGAATATGATAGTATGAACTTTATAGATTGTTTCTAAATTGCCTTTATAAGTTTTAGCATTTAGACAAGTTATTTTATCTACTGTTGAAATAGCCTAAATGGTCACAACGGTAACGTTAAATCGAGTCGGGTTCCGTTTTAAGTTGCAACTACATTATACATGATTTTTTATTCATTTTTCTGGCATTAACAGGGGATAGCCCTAGGTGTGTTTTAAAGTTGGTTTTTTATTATTTTGATTTCAAACGCGAAAGATTATCTATTTATTTATTGCTGTAATTCGCATTTCCCTTTTGTTAAAAGAATGCAAAGTAAGTTTGATTCTTAATATATTTACATGGATAGGCCTCTACTGTTTCTAGAAACTTATACAAAATATTTCATTATTTATGAATTGTTCTATTCTTATTTTTATTTATGGCCAAATTAGGGTTTACTAATGATTATAAAGCAAATAATTTAAAAATTGATCAAAGGTTAAATTTTTTTGCATATTTGAGCATCTTAGGTCAGTTTCATATATGAAAATTTATTTTATAATTTTATGGTTCATGATGTATAGCTTTTATTTAAAGTCCATAATAATATGTTTGCTTCATGTTTAATTTTAATAATTGTTTTGTGAGTCAAAATTAAATATTTTTGTATATTTAGAATCTTCCTAATTTTAGATGAATATATAAATTTGTTTCACTAAAATTGAATTAAAATTGAAAAAGATATTGTAGTTTGATTAATAGTCGAATTGGAAAATCACTGGAAAATTGGAAATACGTTTTCTATGACTGGAAGGCGCCTTTTTCATCTTTGAACTGGTTTACCTTGTGCTGCTGTCGACTGGGGCCCGTTGAGCAGAGAGATAGAGCAGAGGAGAGGATAGGGCTCATCGGCGACTGAGCTCCGGTGATCCTCCGGCGACAGCGAGGGCACCAGAAGGATAAGCTTGATGAGACGCGTTTGGGGGTGGAACCAATTCGGCCAGAGATGAAGTAGGGTGGTGCGCCACTAGGCTTGAGAAGCAGTAGAGAAGACACCTCACCGGAGAAGATGAACAGGGCTTTTAGAGATTGAATCGGTAGCGTTTTAGGCAACAATGGATGCTAATGGTTCCATTTTTCGGGTTAATCCAGCCGGAGAAGCAATGGGTTGAGCCGCCACCAGGGACTGGTCATGAAGAAGGAGGAGGAGACGGTGGCGGCCTGATTTCTCATGAGGATGTCCGAATATTTTTGGGGGCTTTTGTTTATTGGAAGCTACTGATGCTTTGGCTTGATGGAATTTGGAAATGAATCTTTGTGCCACAAGAATTGCAATCAGTTTTGAGCTCCAAACCTCTCGGCAATGGCAGAATTGGGGGAAATCTGGGCATGCTGGCTAGAGGAGAAGAGGAGGGAGATGAGGGGAGGTGTGTGTGCACTGTGGTGATCACTTGGCACAATTTATAGCAGAGGAGAAGCAGATGGACCCAGCCTCAGGTGAGTTCTTGACCAGATTGTTGCGACGCAGCACAGGGAAGTAGCTAGGCTGTCATGGCAAGCTCGGGGGTAGGGCATAACTACCGTGGCAGCGGAGGTTACTTGCTGTTGTAGTTGCATCATCAATTAGTTGCCCGAGGTGCGGCATGGCAACATTTGGATTGGCGGCTGAAGAAGACAGAGAAGAATTTTCTTGGGGCTTTGGCGCAAGGAGGAAGAAGACAAAGGCTGCAGTGGTTGACTGGTGGACCTGCACAGTGGTTGGGACCCACATGTAAGAGAGGGAGAAGGGGAAGTCGAGCGAAATTTAGGTTTAGCTGCAAGCTGAGCGGAATAGGTTTTAATGGATTAGTTTCCTGTCACCTCAAACATTTATGATAATTTTTATGAGAAATTAATGAGGGGTTATCTTGACACTGTAGAAATTTTAGGCAAACATACTGTTCACAGAATTTATAAAAAATCTGACAAAACGTTCTGCACAGTTTTCAGATTTATATCTTTGATTTTTCAGAGAGTTTAAATATTTTTAAAACTTTTTGAAAATTTTTATGTGAGTTCTTCTTGTCAAATTTATCCTTTAATAAACTTTTCATATTTAAATATTTTTTATTTAATTTATTAAAATTCTGACATTCTGATTACTAGATTTTTAATCTCTATTTTTGAATTTTACATATCCAAAAATAATTTATTTGTTTCTCAAATGTTTACTATGAATGTATTTATTAAATAAGAAGATAATATAAAATTTTCAGCTGAAGATAAATCATTATTATTTTATTAAATTCTAACAAATTCACTGTTGTTAGTCATGGTCCAATAAATGAGTTTGTATTTCATGCATAAATGTTGGATATGACATTTTAAAATTTAAAATTGGGGTTCCAGGGTATTCTCAGGGTTATCCAGGATTTTGGAATTTTATTGACTTAAGATTTTATTTTTTTGTTATCCTTCTATTACTTGAAAACACTTTTCCAATGAGGCAAAAATCAAGAAAATCCAGAAAAATTCAGGAAATTCAGAAAAAGCATCAATAAATATAATTTAATGCTGAAATTTAATTTATTACTTTATTTGAATTTTCAGGATGTTACAAATCTACCCCCCTTACAGAAATCTCGTCCTCGAGATTTTGCGAGGGCTACAAGAAGAAGTCGGGGAATTCCTTCCGAAGTTGATCTTCGCGTTCCCATGTTGCTTCGCCTTCTATGTGGTTGCTCCATTGAACCTTCAGCATCTTGTGCGACTTGTTCCTTGTGTGACGCTCTACTTCTTCAAGAATGTGGATTGGATACTCTCAATATGATAAATCCGGTTACAGATCAATGTCTTGTAGATTGGTGAGCTTAGAAGGAACACAGAGGTACTTCTTAAGTTGGGACACATGGAAGGCATTATGAATTTCAGATAATTGAGGTGGCAATTCCAACTTGTATGCCATCTCACCCATCTTTTCTAGAATTCGATACGGACCAATGTATCGAGGAGCTAGCTTTTCCACGGACTTGAAAGCGACAAACTCCACGGAGAGGAGAAACTTTTAGTTAGACATGATCATTCACTTCGAAGCTGAGTTTACGTCGACGATTGTCAGCGTAACTCTTTTGACGAGACTGGGCTTCCTTCAATTTGCTTCTGATCATATCTACCTGCTCTTGGGTTTCTTGGATGAGGTCTGAACAGAATAATTTTCTTTCTCCAACTTCAGACCAGAAAAGAGGAGTTATGCATTTTCTCCCATATAAGGCTTCAAATGGCGACATTTGAAGATTGGCTTGAAAACTATTATTATAAAAAAATTCAGCAAATGCAAGACTCTTCTCCCAATTAGTGCTATAAGACAGCACACAGGCTCTGAGCATATCTTCAAGAATTTGATTTATTCTCTCAGTTTTCCCATCTGTCTGAGGATGATAAGCTGTACTAAAGTTTAACTTAGTCCCCAGCAGACTGTGCAAACTTTCCCAGAAACGAGAAGTAAATTGGGAGCCTCGATTAGATACGATAGTTTTTGGAACACTGTGCAAACGCACAATGTTGCTGATATACAGTTCAGCAAGCTTTTCTCCTGAATATGCAGTTATGGCTGGAATAAAATGTGCTACTTTGCTAACTAGTCAACAATCACCTAGATAGAATCATTTCCTTTTTCAGTTCTGGGTAGACCAATAAAGAAATGCATACTAATATGTTCCCATTTCCACTTGAGGATTTGCAAGGGCTGAAGAAGACCAGCAGGACGTTGATGCTCGGCTTTGACTCACTGGCATACGTCACATTTAGCAACATATGCAGCAATTTCCTTTCTCATGTCGGGCCACCAATATTCTTATTTAAGATCTTGATACATTTTTGTGCTCTCAGGGTGGATAGAAAGAGGAGATTCATGAGCTTTTTTTAAAATTAGCTTCTTGAGATTAGAATTATTTGGGACATATATACAATTTCTTTGCATAATTACTTCATTTGAACTTTCAGAGAATTCAGATGCAATGCCTTCTTTCAGTTGCTTTCTGATCCCAATAATGACTTCATCCTTTAGTTGAGCGGCTTTAATATGAGTCTCCGAGAGTTGGTCAGACTTGAGCAAAGAACAAAGCCTTCCTCAACTAAACCCAAATTGAGTTTTTGGAATTCTTTTTGTATCTCAGATTGGTCGGATATGAAAAGACAATGAAGCTTTCGGCTAAGGGCATCGGCTACAACATTAGCCTTATCAGGATGGTAATGAATGCCAAGATTGTAGTCTTTGATCAACTCTAGCCATCTTCTTTGCCTGAGATTTAGATCTGGTTGGGTAAAAAAATATTTCAGGCTTTTGTGATCCGTATAGATTTCACAACGATTGCCAATAAGATAATGTCTCCAAATCTTCAAGGCATGAACAATGGTTGCTAATTCCAAATCATGAGTATGATAGTTTTGTTCATGCAGCCGAAGTTGACGTGAAGCATATGCGACAACTTTCCTTTCTTGCATTAGTACACATCCAAGACCGTGTCGTGATGCGTCGTAATATACCTCAAAGCTCTTATGGATATCGGGTATGATGACAATTGGTGCTGAGGTTAATCTTTTCTTAAGCTCTTGGAAACTAGCTTCACATTCTAGAGTCCATTCAAACTACTTTTCCTTTTTCAAAAGTTGTGTCATTGGTCGAGAAATTTTAGAGAAGTTTTCGATAAAGCGGCAATAGTATCCCACTAAACCAAGAAAACTTCAGACTTTAGAAACAAATTGAGGTGATTCCCATTCTGTGATAGCTTGGATCTTCTTTGGATCAACTGAAATTCCACCTGTCGACGTTTGTTGTCGGCAATAATGAAAACGGGGCTAGACATTGGATCAAACTCGATGGTAGCACAAGACGCAAGAATTATACAAGTTCGGGCTCTCGCGGAGGAGATAATACCCTAGTCCTGTGCTTTGAGATTATGTGTGTCTAGCTTATTTGCTGATGATCTGATCTGCTGATGTTCCCCCGCCCCTCCCCTTATATAGCAGAGGAGGGCGGTTACAAAAGGGAGTCCGGGTCGGATACAAGATGGAGATTTATATCTTCCGTACATATCCGCTTAATAATAGCCTAGATTATGATAGTATCCTACCTAATCAGGATCTGTTGCTATCTTTAGGGCTTCCTTGTTTCGCACGTCTAGGGCAACCCTAGCAGCTTCAGTTTCCATGTGATCGATTGGGCCCGGCCTTATCCTGTTGGGCCTCGCAGTTCGCCTTGCGATACGCAGATCCATATATTCCACAAGAGTCCCCGAGTGCTTTGCGATCGGATTGCCTTCTTATTGACAGGATTTCCTGACTGGTTTTTTCTCCAGCCGAGTGCTCCATTATTGGCAAGGAGGTCGTGAAGGACTCGATAAAGCTCCACGTGCAATCATTCTGAGTGGTTCCCGACCCAATTTATTGAGCTAGCACGTGACTCGTCATGGAGTATATCTCTGTTTTTGTTGGCCTTTAGCCGAGTGGTACCTGTGTGCCATGGCGCACAGCTTTTGGCCTGTCATGAGGCATACCATGAATTATCCAAGTGGTACCCGCACCTGCTTTTTGTAGTATACGGCTAATGGCCCATTATGAGGCATACCTCTTGTTTTAAATCTACTTACGATATCTGATTCCGTTTTGAACGGTGACCAGCATGCGACCTGACATGAGGCATCATAAGAAGATATTTTAGTTTGGAAGGTACCCAAATTCCATCTGATGCGATCATTGGCCTTTGGCCCATCATGGGGCATACCATATCCCAAACTAGGTTCGGCCCAGTTGTGCCTGCGTACAGCGATTGCTGCACATGGCCACCGGCCCATCTTGAGGCGTGCCCTAGGGCAACCCCAGGACGTGCGGAAGGCGAAGCGTTTTTCCCGCTCAAGGCGAAAGTTAGTCGCTCCCTATAAATATGAGGCTCGATGCAAATGAAGCGGTTTTCTGCGCACTGTTCTTCACCTGCCTCTTCATCTTCTTACTTTCGGTGCTCTCGCTGTGAACTTCGCCGCTAGGGTTAGCTTCTCTCACAATCCCAATTCGTAAATTTATCAATGGCGACGAAGAGATGAGTGAAACCACCTTGAGCCTTCTTCAAGGGTCCGACCATGTCGAGCCCCCAGACTGCAAATGGCCAGGTGATCGGAATAGTTTGTAACTCCTGCACTGGCACGTGTATTTGACGAGCAAAGAACTAACAACCTTTGTAGGTGCGAACAATATCCTTCGCATTCGATACAGCTGTCGGCCAGAAGAAGCCTTGACGATAAACTTTGCCCACCAGGGTACTTGACGCTGCGTGATGCCCGCAAATTCCCGAGTGGATTTCTCTGATAAGATTCTTCCCTTCTTGCTCCGATATGCAACGTCTCAAGACTCCAGAGGCACTCTTTCAGAAGAGTTCTTCCCCGACTACCACGTAGCTTTTGCATCGACGTGTGACACGTTCTGCTTGCATGCGGTCTTCAGGAAGCTCATCCTTTAACAGGTAGTTTAAGAATGGAGTTTTCCAATCAAGCTTGATGACCAAAACTTCCTCTTCGGCTGGTCTTTCCTCAGATTTGCCCGACTCCTGCTGTCGACTTATTAAAGGTTGGTGGAGCGCTTCGACAAATACTCCAGCCGGTACTGTTGCCCGACTGGAGCCTAGCCTTGCGAGCTCGTCTGCTGCTTCATTGTCACGGCGGAGTACGTGGAAGAGCTCCAACCCGTCGAACTTGTCTTCGAGCTTCCGCACTTCCTGGCAATATGCAGCCATGCTGTCCTCGACGCACGACTAGTCTTTCTACACTTGGCTGATTACTAACATGGAGTCTCCTGTTGAGAACGCGGTGCTACGCTAGTCGAAAACAAAATTTTTCTACCGCGAACACCCAGAATCATGCGAGTAGTGGATCATGGAGCATTACCCTTGGAGCACGCGATAGCGCGAAGTAGAGTGGGTGAAGCCTTCCCGCTGCGTTCAAGCATCGACGTAGTCGAACGCACTCGACCGCCGCCAAGTGCTCGCGAGATCGCCCGAGTGGTTGCCGAGTGGTCGCCGGACCGCCCGAGTGCTCGCCGAGTGGTTGCCGGAGTCCTTGACGTCTCCTCTCCGCGGGTGCACGACGCAGCAGATGTAGATGTGCACGCGCAGGTTGGAGAGGGTGAAATCGATCGCCGATCAGCGAGAGACAGAGCAACGGCGCCTCTATAGTATCCACACGCCCGGAAGGAACGCCAGGCGCCGTGTGCTAGCACCACGTCGCGACGGCTAGGGTTTCTGGCAGAGCGACGGCTAGGGTTTCGAGGTGAGGTGAACAACATGGCAAAGACACCCCACGCCTTTCTATATAGAGTGCACTAACGGGCCTTCTACGATAGAAACCCATTAGGACTCACGCTAATGGATCTTCTCATGAGAAATCCATTAAGACGCCAGAGGATCCAAACTGTAAACCCACTAATGGATCCAATCCATCGACATGATCCAACCCGTTATGTGTGACCCATTAGGTTCTTGCAAGAACGGCCATAGCCCCCGAAATCTCTTTTCCGCACCATCGACAACAATGGTTCCTAGCAGGACATGTCGTCCCCGAATGCACAAAATGATCGTATCGGCTGAACCTTGATATACTCATATACCGATCCTTTTGCCACGCGATACCAGTCAAGCTCAAGGCAAGATACGTGCCATCCTTGTGGTAGCTCGACCCATTCACTCGTCAATGTAATGAATATAATTCGTGATTAACACTTTAATCACTTTGGCATGGCCATGCACTTTTCCTTATCCATCCACACCGAGGGGCCCAGAGATATCTCTCCCGTTATCAAGGAGGGGCAAATTCCATCTTGATCTCTTATATCTCACGTCATGTTTCATGGCATACCCGTAAGCTAACTTTATAACTCCTCTTACGGAGAAGCGTTTGATAGCCTCAAAGTATGCATTACACATACCGAGAATCAATAAGGATCTCGTGTCAAAGGATCGATAGGTATACCACTCGAGACTATACCCTGATGGCACTTCTAAGATAACAATCTCATCAGTGTCTCGGAGTGGGTCTATCCAACCCCATGTTCTCTAACATGTGCCCACATTATTGATTTGATATCTCCATATCTATGGTATGTGAAACATTACCATCAATCAATACATGTGCTGGTCAAATCACTATTGTCCCACATAATGATATGTAACCAGGGATCATTTTAGAATAATATCATATAACCAATGTGTTTCACAATTAAGTCATACTCAATGAACAAAGGAGTGACATTTATTCATGGAACTGATAAGTACATGAACATAGACGCATGATACAATCATCTCACATGATTGCCTCTAGGGCATATCACTAACATCTCCGTGGATTGTCAGCCATCGAACACCGAGGGATATCGCGATACGGAGTCCGTGGATAAGTGCCTCGTACTCAGCGACGTTGTTTGATGCCGAGAAATGGAGCTGAAGGACATACTTCAAGCAATCTCCTGTCGAAGACATGAGCACCATGCCAGCCCCCACGCCGCTAAGCATGAGGGAACCATCAAAATACATTGTCCAATACTCAAGCTCTTCAAAAGTCGTGGGTGTCTGCAGTTCGACCCACTCGGCAGTGAAGTCGACGAGTACTTGAGACTTTACTACTGTTCGCGGCTTGAAGCAGATTTCAAAAGCTCCGAGCTCGACTGCCCATTTTGCAATTCTCCCGGTGGCCTCCCGGTTGTGGAGTATATCCCCAATCGGAAAAGAGGTAACCACCGAAATTGAATGTTCTTGAAAGTAATGTTTGAGTTTGTGAGAGGTAAGCAATACAAGATACAACAGCCAGACTGGATACCGTGCCTTGGATTCTCCTAATACCACGCTGATGAAGTAAACTGGTCGCTGAACCTTCTAGAGGTGCCCTGCTTCCTCCCGCTCTACGACGATTGCGGCGCTGACTACATGAGTCGTTGCAGCAATGTAAAGTAGAAGGGGTTCTTTGGGCATCGGTGAGACTAGTACCGGCGGCGAGGACAAGAATGCCTTGAGGTCCTCGAAAGCTTGCCGTGCCTCGGCAGTCCATTGAAAATTGCCCTGCTTCTTCAGAAGTTTAGAAAAAGGGAATAAACTTGCAACCAAGCATCTGGATCTCTTTCTCCATCGAATTTAGTATGCTTTTGGGATTGAAACCTTCAGGCCAAACCACTCGGCGAAGCAGGGGAGTGAAGGCACGGATCCCATCAATAGACCCATCGCTACGCCGACGTGGGGAGCGTCGAGAAGCTGATCTGACTCAGCGGTCCTCACTATCGCCCTTGTCGTGGTGGTGTAGATCTCTGCGGTCATCCCGGCCGTCATGGAGGATACCGAAATGTTCGTAGTCATCTTTGCGCCGACGGCGTTCTTCATCTTTGCGCTCTCATCGCCTGGCATTCAGGTCCAAGCGAAGGTCTTGACTGATACTTTGTCGGGCGTCATCACCCCGACGAAGCTCACGCTCGCCGCTGCGTGGACCGATCATGCGGCGTATCGCTACTCGCATTCGAGTGGTCATACCGCACGAGAGCATTCCTTCTCCGATGGTTCTTCCTGGTGGTGTTGAATTGCGGCTGCCGTCACCATGGCCTTAACCTGGGCCACGATCGAAGCGGCTGGGCTGTCGGGACCGAGCATTGGTCCCAATGTGTCGAGAAGTGTCTTCGATGGGACGATATTCTACTGAGTATGGAAAACCGATTGGTTCCCCATCTTCGTCTACAGGATGTCTTCGTTAACATTGCGGCCCCTGGCCTAGAGAGCCCTCGCTCGGGTTTCTTGTGCCTCACGATGAAGGCGCTCTGCCTCTACAGCGTCCGCGAAATCATTCTGTTGCTGGGTCTCAGTTTGATAGGAGGATTGGTCCCGATCTTTCGATGAAAGAGGTGGATTCGATTTGGGGGGAGGAGACGTTGGCGACCCGACTACACCGTCCCCAGACGATGCGCCTTAGCAATCGTTACACCAACTCCCAAGTGTTATTGATCTTGCCGAAGCACGATCAACTCCGACCACGAAGGCCTTTGTCCTCGCAAGCAACCAAGAACAAGCAAGAACAAGATGAACAAATAACTGAATTTGCAATGGAATTGAATTGTTCAATCTGAAAACTAGAGAAAGGTGAGGTTCCGTAGATAGTAACTCGGGCGGTTTGGCCAACACGCGCGATTACCACATGAAGTAGCAAATCTAACTTTCAATCTAACAAAACCCAAGTCCTAGATGAGGGTTTGGGTGGTTATTTATTTACCTTGTGTCGCTACCGACTGGGGCCTGTCGAGCAGATGAGAGGCTAGGGCTCGTTGGGGACTAAGCTCTGGTGATCATCCGGCGACAGCGAGGGCACCGGAAGGATCAACTTGGGGAGACCCGGGGGTGGAACCAATTTGGCTAGAAATGAAGTAGGGTGGTGTGCCACCGGGCTCGAGTGGCGGCAGAGAAGACACCTCACCAGAGAAGATGAACAGGGCATTTAGAGATTGAATCGGTAGCATTTTAGGCAACAATGGATGCTAATGGTTCCATTTTTAGGGTTAGTTTGGCCAGCGAAGCAATGGGTTGAGCCGCCACCAGTGATCGGTCATGAAGAAGGAGGGGGAGACGGCGGTGGCCTGATTTTGCATGAGGATGTCCGAATATTTTTGGGGGCTTTTGTTTGTTGGAAGCTACTGGTGCTATGGCTTGATGGAATTTGGAAATGAATCTTTGTGCCACAAGAATTGTAATCGGTTTTGAGCTCCAAAGCTCACGGCAATGGTGGAATTGGGGGAAATCTGGGCATGCTGGCTAGAGGAGAAGAGGAGAGAGATGAGGGGAAGTTTGTGCGCGGCTATGGCGATCACTTGGCACAATTTATAGCGGAGGAGAAGCAGTGGACTCGGCCTCAGGTGAGTTCTTCCCCGAATTCTTACGACACAGCACTGCCGTGGTAGCGGCGGTTACTTGCTGCTGTAGTTGCATCATTAATGAGTTGCCTGAGGTGCGGCGTGGCAGCATTTGGATTTGTGGTATAAGAAAACAGAGAAGAATTTGCTTCGGGGCTTTGTGATAGCATCTAGGCACCCTTAAAAATTATCATGTTTTATTAAATAAGTTTTGGTGATGATGACTGAATTAATAATCCTTGAAGTAACAAAGAGCATGAACTAAAATCATGGAAGGAACAAGTGGACAAACAAGGTTAAGGGATTTTATTCCTAGTTTATGACTTGGGAGTTGATTCAAGTCAAATAGCTAGGTTAGTTTCATTCAGCTGTACTATAAAGAGGGATTTTGCACAAGTGGGTAGCTTGGTTCTCAAGGCTAAAAACATGTCTATAATGCTTGGAGTTGAACATCTTAGTACTTCTGAGAATCTAAATCAAAACCCTTACCTCCCTTTGCTAAAACTTGCTGATGGACTAATATTCAGTTTTATTCTTCTATGTCTGTCACATTCGAGCCTAAGTTGATCTCA
The DNA here is from genome assembly GCA_036346375.1 of Guadua angustifolia. Taxonomy (NCBI): domain Eukaryota; kingdom Viridiplantae; phylum Streptophyta; class Magnoliopsida; order Poales; family Poaceae; genus Guadua; species Guadua angustifolia. Next base: position 116,417 of record JAYEVE010001380.1, on the reverse strand, counting down.
ACCTTTAATTCAATATGCCAAACATCTGAGGTCGTTATATTCTATTCATCATCAAAATCCATTGGGTTGTTCATAAGTTCAAAACTTAATTCACATTTTAGTATGTAATGAAAACATCTTCGAAAGCTTCAGTGAATCTGGTTTGCTAAGTCTACGACGGACAAAACTTTCTGTCCGCCATACACTCGTTCAGATATCCTCTGTTGCCCATCTATGACGGACAAAACTTTCTATCCGTCATACATGTGCATTCTCAAACCTGAAGTTTTTGTCCTGTACTCACTCAGGCTCTTATGCAAAAATCAGTCAGACCTAAATTTAGGTATTCTTTCTCTTTGCAATCATGATCAAATTAATACTCCTTTTTGAGAATTTCCCTCTACAATAAATCTGATGTGAGTATTTCAAAGTTCAGTAATGATTAAAACAAAAATCTCTTTATCTAAACAGTGTTGTGTTTGAAATCTGATCCTCAAATCAAATTGATCAGCAACACATCTATGACGGACAAAATATTTTGTCCGGCATACATGTGGTTCGCATTGTTTGCTATGACGGACAAAAATGGCTGCGCTTCCCATGTATGACGGACTGATCTTTTTGTCCGCCATAAAACATCTGATTTCTTTTGTCCGTCATATATATGACCAGTATCGCTGAACTAATAATTTTGTCCGCTGTAAACGTGTGATTAAGTTCGAAATTGACATTCTGACACGTGCAACGGTCCTTTGGTAGGTACAACGGCTATTTTTCATTAGAAATGTTATATAAGCATTGCCTGAGCTATCTATCAAAGTTTCTAATGTACTCCTTGTCATTTTAGCATTCAAAGAGCTCTCATTCTCAAAGGAGTCTGTTTTTCATCCTTATACACAAAACTCTGAATCTTTTAGGTGTGAAAACTCCAAGCAAAGTGTCTAGCAGTGTGTTCTTTGTGAGTGAACCAAGGGACAGAGCTTGTGCAAAGTTTATTACTCTTGGATCTCGGTGATCCTTGACAGCTTGGAGGTGGTAAAGTGCGACCTGTCCAAAGGAGATTGTGGAAGGCCACTTTGTGATTGTGAAGGGTTTGTAGCTGACCTCACAGGAGTTGTGAAAGAGCTACCCGAGTGGATACCATTGCTACCGCGACTAGCTGTGGTGAAGCTATACTTCATGAGAAGTGCTTCAACGTGGATTAGGAGTGGATCTCTGAACCACGGGATAAATATCTTGTCTCATTCTACATTTCGTTCTGTTGTATTATTGATGCTTTTATTCTTACTTGCTGTAACTGTTGCATTTGATTGTTTTTTCTTGTTTAGTCGTCAATTTGATAAAAATAGTTAATTGTAAGTTTCGGTTGAAAATTGAAGAGTTGCCTATTCACCCCCCCCCTCTAGGCCAACTCGGTCCTTCAAGTGGTATCAGAGCAGGTTTACCTCTGTTAGCTTAACTAGCTTTGGTAAATGGCTGAGGGAAATAGTTCTGCTACTGTTAGTATAGGTCGAGTACCTGTTTTTGATGGTACAAATTATGCTTATTGGAAGATTAGAATGAGATGTTATCTAGAAGCTGTAGGGTATGATGTTTGGAGGGTTATAGAGAAGCCTCTGCCTCCACGCATCATGCCTGAAGGGCAAACTGTATATGGTGAACCCACACCTGGTGAGATTCAAAATATGAAGTATGATGCTCAAGCTAGGAATGCCATCTTTTCTTGTCTTAGCTTAGAAGTATTTGATCGAGTTAGTAATCTAACTTCTACTTATGATATTTGAACAACCCTTCAAGAAATTCATGAAGGAACTTCTGATGTTAAAGAAGAAAAATATTATGTTATTAGAGAAAAATTTGATCAATTTAAAATGCTCCCTCAAGAAAATGCTAATGACATATTTACTAGGCTTAATCCTATTGTCAATGAGCTCAAAGGCCTAGGAACTAAAATTTCTGATGTTGAAGTTTGCAGGAAGATGATAAGAGTTCTTCCCCGAGCTTATCACAGCTTGATCACCTACTTATCAAACAGTGGTGATCTCAAGAGGCTCACTCCTACTGAGCTACTTGGAAAGATTTCAGCTCACGAGCTCACCTTGGCTGAAGAAGATGCACCAAAGAAAAAATCAATTGCTCTGAAGGCCAAGGAAATTATACAAGACTCTTCTGATGAAAGTAATGATGAGTCAAGTGATGCTGAAGATGTAAAGCAACTAGCTCTACTGATGAGAAGAGCAAATAAGATTATGAGAAGAGTAAACTTCAAGGACAAAGGAAGGTCAAACTCTTACTCAAAAAGGAATCCTTTCACTAACATTATTTGCTTTGAATGTAATGAAAAGGGACACATTGCTGCTCGGTGCCCCAACAAAAAGCAAAAAGAAGAACAAGTATAAGGGCAAGGACGATGAGGATAATGACAAAATCTATGACAAATCAAAGAAGAAATACTACAAGAAGAGCTACTCCAAGAAATTTTTGAAGAAAGGAAAGGGAGAGGCTCACATAGGAGAATGGATAACTGATGAAGAAAGTTCAAGTGAGGAATCATCCTCTGATGACGACAACTCAAGGTCAAAGGGGCTAGCTGGACTTGCATTGGATGAGTCAACTCCTTCACCATCCTCATTTCCTCTATGTCTGATGGCCAGAATAGATGAAGAAAAGGTCAGTGACTCTCCTACATATGATGAGTTAGTTGAGATAATTGAAGAACTAAACAATGCCTTGCATGCTAAAACAACCTCAACTAGAACTCTCAAAAAGACTATTACCAGCTTGATCAATGATCAAGAGTTGTTAAAAGATAAACATGATCAGCTTACTCATGAACATGCTAAGACTATGAAAATGTATGATGATCTTGTCTCAAGTCATGCTTTACTTATTAAGAATCATGAGGACTTGAAAAATAAGTATTGTGAGTTAGAAATCGAAAATGAAATGATTGTCAGCAAGTCTGATCATATCTCTGTCAATGATGTATCTATTTCTTGTGACTTGTTAGTGAATGAAAACATGGTTCCAGTTCCTCTAGCTCTTGTGATAAAAGTTACAAATCTGCTTCCTATGCTAAGGAACTTAAGACTGAAAATGAAGAATTAAAATTCAAGATAGCCAAATTTGATAAAGGTCTAGAAAAATGTTTTCTGGGCAGTGCTACTCTTGACAAAATTCTGGTTGAACAGAGACCTAACTTGGGCAAAAAGGGCCTAGGTTATAAACCTAATGGTTTGCTCAAGAAGAATGGGTCAAGTAGAAGCAAACAGGTTTTTGTCAAGAAAAGCACCCATTGTTATTACTACCATAAATCAAATCATGAATCAAAAAATTGCTTTCTTGCAAATGCTCCTCACGATAAAGTGAATAGAAACTGTATGGTAGATGCCCACTATATGCTATTTAAAAGTTTTAGGGGCAAAATGAATGTCAAATATGTTGGTCCCTCTAACCTGGATAGAAAACTCAAGGTCAGATGGGTACCTAAGTCTCAGGTCATTGAACCCCTTTAGGCCTAAGGTTATTGAGACTAACATTAAAGGACCCAAAAGTATTTGGGTACCTAAAATCAGGAAATGACTCTACAGGTAAACTATAAAAGTGGTGGCCGGCACTGGGTGATAGACAGCGGATGTACCCAGCACATGACTGGCACCTCAAAAATATTCACCACAATTGAAGGAGAAAGTGACCCAAGTCACAAAATCACTTTTGGTGATAACAGCAAAAGAAAGGTAAAAGGGCTCGGTAAGATTGCTATTTCAACTGACCATTCTATTGAAAATGTACTTTTAGTTGAGTCTTTAAACTTCAACTTATTATCGGTTGCTCAACTATGTGATCTTGGATTCCATTGTAATTTCTCCTCTGATGGGGTAACTGTATTTGACAAAAATGAAAAGCTTATTTTTAAAGGTTTCAGATTTCAAAATCTTTACTTAGTAGAATTCAAATCTAACTCCTCATGCATCTCAACCTATCTATTGGCCAAAGTCTCACTTGGATGGCTCTGGCATAGACGGCTTGGACATGTGGGTATGTCTAATCTTAAAAAGCTTTTCAAGAATGAGTTAGTGGTTGGATTGAAGGATGTAAAGTTTGAAAAGAATAGGCTCTGTAGTGCTTGTCAAGCAGGCAAGCAAGTAGCCAATTCTCATCCATCCAAAAGTATCATGTCCACCTCTAGACCACTTGAGCTATTGCATATGTATGTGTTTGGCCCCACTTCATATGCAAGCATAGGTGGCAACTCATATTGTTTAGTTATAGTTGATGATTTCTCTAGATTTACTTGGGTTTTCTTTTTGCCAAATAAAAGTGAAGTTGGAAAGACTTTTAAATCTTTTGCAAAAAGGGCCCAAAATGAGTTTGATTGTCCCATCAAGAAAATAAGAAGTGACAATGGATCTGAGTTTGTTAACACTAACATTATTGAATACTGTGATGAATTAGGAATTAAACATGAATTGTCTGCTACTTACACTCCTCAACAAAATGGTGTAGTTGAAAGAAAGAATCGAACTCTAATTGAAATGGCTAGGTCTATGCTAGATGATTATAACACTTCTGATGCATTTTGGGCTGAAGCTATTAATACTGCTTGCCATGCTGTTAATAGACTATATCTTCATAAATTGCTTAAGAAAACTCCTTATGAATTATTGGTTGGCAGAAAACCTAATATTTCATACTTTAGAGTTTTTGGTTGCAAAGTATACATATATAAGAAGAGAACCCATTTGGGAAAATTTCAGTCTAGGTGTGATACTGGTATCATGTTAGGTTACTCTTCTAAGTCCAAAGCTTATAGAGTATTCAATAATTCAACTGGTTTAGTAGAGGAAACCTATGATGTGAAATTTGATGAATCTAATGGCTCACAAGGTGAGCATGAGAATTTAGATGATGTAGGTGATGATGGGCTGGTGCAAGCAATGAGGAAAATAGATGTTGGTGATATAAAGCCTAAGGAAGATAAAGATGATCCATCAACTCACTCAATGGTTCCGCATGATGGAACTCAAGAAGAAGAGGAAGAAAAGGAACAAGAGCAACCAGTCATTATCAAAAGTCATCATACTATTGCTAAAGATCATCCCTCTGATCTAATCATTGGTGAAATCAGTAAGGGTGTACAAACTCGCTCTAGACAAGCTTCCTTTTGTGAACATTATTCTTTTGTCTCTCTTATTGAACCTAAAACTGTTGAAGAAGCACTAGAAGATGCAGATTGGATAATTGCTATGGAAGAATTTGAAAGAAACAAAGTTTGGTATTTAACTGAACGCCCAAAGGATCATAATGTCATTAGTACAAAGTGGGTATTTAGAAACAAACAAGATGAAAATGGTGTGGTAATAAGAAATAAAGCTAGGTTGGTAGCTCAAGGATTTACTCAAATAGAAGGATTGGATTATGGAGAGACATATGCCCCAGTGGCACGTCTTGAAGCTATTCGATTTCTCCTTACTTTTGCTACTCATTTTAATATAACTCTTTTTCAAATGGATGTAAAAAGTGCATTCCTTAATGGTTTTATTGTTGAAACTGTCTATGTTGAACAACCACCTGGTTTTGAAGATTCTAATATGCCTAATCATGTTTACAAATTGTCTAAAGCTCTCTATGGCCTAAAACAAGCTCCTAGAGCTTGGTATGAACGGCTTAGAGATTTCTTGATAAATAAGAACTTCAAAGTTGGGAAGGTTGATCCAACACTATTTCTAAAAGACATCAATGGAACATTAATGATTTGCCAAATCTATGTAGATGATATCATTTTTGGATGTACTAATGATTCCCTTTGCAAAGAATTTGGTGACATGATGGCCAGGGAATTTGAAATGTCTATGATAGGAGAGCTAACTTTCTTTCTTGGATTTCAAGTTAAGCAATTGAAGGAAGGAACCTTCATTTCACAAGAAAAATACATTAAAGATCTCCTCAAGCGGTTCAATATGGAAGAATGTAAGCCAATCAAGACTCCCATGGCTACAAATACATATCTTGATCAAGATGTGGGAGGTAAGTCTGTTGATCAAAAATTATTCAGGTCTATGATTGGCTCATTATCAGATTTGACAAAGATCTAGGCCTGACATCATGTTTAGTGTATGCATGTGTGCTAGATTTCAGGCTGCACCTAAAGAAGTTCACTTAAGTGCTGTAAAAAGAATATTTAGATATCTTAAGTTTACTTCTAATATTGGTTTATAGTACCCCAAAGGTGCTCTTTTTGAGCTTCTCGACTATTCAGATTCTGATTATGCTGGTTGCAAAATTGATCGTAAGAGCACTTCAGGGGGTTGTCATTTGCTTGGTAGATCTTTAGTTTCTTGGTGCTCTAAAAAGCAAAATTTAGTAGCACTTTCAACTGCCGAAGCTGAATATATAGCTGCTGGAAGTTGCTGTGCTCAAATTCTATTCATCAAACAAACATTTCTGGATTTTGGAATCAAATTTGATAATGTGCCTCTGTTATGTGATAATGAAAGTGCAGTAAAAATAGCAAACAATCCGATCCAGCATTCTAGAACTAAGCACATTGAAATTAGACATCACTTCATTCGTGATCATGTTGCTAAAGGTGACATAGTGCTTAGTTATGTAAGAACTGAGGACCAATTGGCTGATATTTTCACTAAACCACTTGATGAGGCAAGGTTTTCAAAATTAAGAAATGAGTTGAATATTATTGCTTATTCAAATATTGTTTGATGTTTGTCACAGTTTGGGTGAGCAAGTTTGCTTTCAATGCATCTCTTGATACCCACTAAGTGATTAAGTAAATAAAAGTGCTGATTCATAGTTAAATCAATACTTTCATATATTTTCTATATTAAAGCAAAAAAAAAGGGGAGGAAGGCTTTTGAAAATTTTTATTTTACTATGCTTTCTTCCTTATCTTATTCAAAACATAGCACCTAAGGTCAAAACTTTTGTTTCAAAATGTTGGTGACAGATTTCATGAACAGTATCTATTCAGCACTTGAGTCTGTAAATTGAGCTTAAGTTGTAAGTACTCATGCTCATGATAAATATGGACTCAAACATTTCCAAAAAGGTATTAATTCTTCCAAAAAAATCTTAGTTTTCAACTGGTGCTTTACTCATCTTAGTTATATCTGTTCATTTCAGAAAATTTCTTATTTGTCAAAAATTGATTCAATTTGAAATGAATAGCCCATTGATGACGGACAAACCTTGAAAGGGTAAAGCATGTGTGTGACGGACAAAAAAAAAGGGGGAGGTTGTCCGTCATAAACGTGCTTCTGGGTCCGTAATCAATAAGAGTTTATTTTGCTCCCTTGATTGAATCAAGACTGACTTATGAAAAAGTTTTCTATCTGATTCTCATCTAATTCAAAAGGGTTGTTTGATCTAATTCACAAAACCTTTTCTCCTTATCTCAGTTTTCTAAAAAGTATTCAATTTTATGAAAATGCTATAGGTCTTATCCTTGCTAACTTATTCTGAATTTCGGGATCCCTAAGTTGTGACTCTTATTGCTTTTCGCAAAAAGGGTCCCACCAATTTCTTTACCAGGGCGTCTGTTCCTTTCAACCACCCTGCTTTAAGGCGCCTGTTTCCCAAGACCTCCCTTTTTACTTCTCTCTCTCCCACCTTCACTGCCATAACTGCCTTCGATCAAATCTCCCATTTCTGTTCTTACTCTTTACGCAAGTTCTCTTGACCAGAAATCTTCACTTTCTCTTCACCGAAGCAATCTCAAGTTGAGTTTTGGCAACGGTGGTCTTCTGGTCATCCTGTGCAAAGAGTTCATCTAAAGGCTCAGTAAGTGAATTCTGAACCTTTCTGTTCTCTTGTCAAAACCCTAGAACTAGAACTTAGAAACCAATTTTGTTTTTGTCTAGGTCAGGTTTTGCCCTGGATAAGGTCTGCATTTGGGTCTAACTAAAACAGAATTAATCAAATGGGGTCCAAGAATCCTGACAAAAGAGGTTTGATTGGAAAAATTGTTGATAAAGTAAAAGGGCAGAAACAAAAAGTATCAGGATCGTCTCCTGGAATATCAGTATCTAGAAAACCTCAAGGCCCAAGATAATTCAAGATGATCATAGTGCCGAAGAAAGAATGTAAAAGTGGTTACCTCACATCCTATGAAAGGAAAGAATAGAGAAATTGAAGAGTCAAACTCCTCATATGACAGTGAATATGAACCTGATAGTGACTCTTCATCTGAGAATCCTGATTTGGTCCCTGAAGTGGATTTACTGAGTAGTAAGGATCTGTCTACTCTAAGTGGCAGAAAATTGAGAGCAATAAGATTAGTAAGTGAAAAATCCTGGTTTCCAACATCCAGACCAGCTCTTGGTGAAAAATTTGTCTCTTTACTCCACAATCTTTAATGGATATATGAACAAGCTAGATGGAAAGAAAAACACAGCGTCTGTCTTGGTAAATCATCAATATGTGGATTGGGGACAAATTAACTCTATTATTGGTTCCAGCAGATTGTTTGACTGCATAAATTCTACCCCTGGATTAGCCTATTTACTATCAAACAATACGGTACCATGGAGTGTGTCAAGAACCCTAGAGGTCTATGCATCCTTTCTAGTGAACAAACAAAGAGAGCACATTATGTTCACTATAAATGGAAAAATCAGAAAAATAAGGGCTGCACAGTTTGAGTCAGCTATTGGTGTTTCAAGCCCATTAGTAAACAGAACCAGAGTCTTTGAGAAAATGTACCCACATCAAAGATGGAGATTAACCGTGACATGCCCGATCTTCAATTATCTCGCCACATTTACAAAGATGTCACAAGTCCTGAGTTTAATCCAAATAGAGCATCATGTTTAACTGAAGAAGCAAAAGTGATGTTGCATGTGTTGAGACGCACTATTTATCCGAGGACAGGTTACAGAGAAGGTGTGACTCCAACCCTAGCTTGGTTATTGCACCTAATATTGTCAAGGCAACCAATTGACCTAGTGGATTACATTTTTGGAGAAATGGAAGAGGCAATCTACAGAAAGATGAGCAGCTCTCTGCCTTTTGCTCAACAAATTGCCCAAGTTCTGTTGGCACAAGGGATTGTCACTCAAAGTGAAGTAAATAGAGAGTTTAAATGTGTTCCTAAGAAATACAACATGAAAAAGTCAACTGGACAAAATCTGAGAATCACTGGTTTTCTTCAAGGATTACAAGCTAATCAACCTGAAGAAGAAGATGAACAAATTCATGATGATGAGGAAAGAGAAGAAAGTGGACCAAGTAAAGAAGTAATTCTTGAATATGAATCAACTGGAGATGAAGAAACAGAAAATGAATCAGAAGACAGATTTGATCAAAACAGCTCAAGCCATCACTTTTCAGTTCATGATAGTAGAAGTGACTATTATCAGTCACATGGTAGTCTTAATGATAATCACCAAAGCTATGGAAGTCATCACTCTCATAACAATTCAGAAGCTTCAAGGCATGCAAGCCAGAGTTATAAACAAGGATCTTCTGCAAAAAGTCAGCATGATAACAGCTTGAACAAATCTATGAAGAGTAAAAAGTCTAGTGCTCATAGTGGAAGCAAAAACAAGACTGGAAATGATAAAGGGCAAGACAGAGTAGCAACACCAATGAGGTCAACCTCAGTTGCTAACTTAGTAACTGAAGAACAACAACTTAATAGGCTGCAAGAGCTTGTTGCAGCAGCAAGGTTTATGGAAAATCAAGGTTTAAGACCTGGTGTTCATGATTATGAGGCTGGTGGATCTGGAATGCCACAAGAAGTTCAAACATCTTATCCACCCCAAGCCATGCATCCTGATCATGATGTCAGAAACACCTTCCTGGCTAGGAAAGTTTATTTGACTATCAACATCAGTCTGTCCATTCATGTCACGTGCAAATGCAGCAGAAATCTAATCCAGCACCAGAAAATACTTTTGACTCTCAGCCTTCATGGTTTACATCTTTTGAGCAACAGTATTATGCGGATCAAAGGAATTTTCAAACTGCACATCTGAATGATCAACAGTTAGCAGTTCAGAGGCATGAAGAGCAGATGAGAGCCTTTCAACAGTATAATGAGCAAGCTCAAGAACAGATGAGAAAACAATATGAAGAGCAACTCAAATTCAGAAATGAATCTTCTACTAGATTTGGAGATTTAAGAAACTGGGTTACACAGCTAGCACGAACCAGAACCTGATCAGAGATAGATTATATGACATAAATCTGAAAATGGACACAAATCACAAGCACCTGATCAATCAGATTGGAGCTGCACGTACATTAGTAGAAAGTAAACTGTTGGGACTCAGTCAAGACCAAGCATATTTTCGAAGATATCGACATCGCTTTTATGATTATGGACAGTTTGCCGAACAACATCATATAGACCTACAAGACCTATCCATGACAGTAGATCGTCTAAATAATTCCGTAGATCAACTTCAGCATGATTTTCATACCTTAGTCCTTCAACCTGGAGATCCAAATTATCCAAGCTAGCATGATCAAGCGATGGCTCAAGTACCAACTCAACCAGCTCAAGGTCAGCCAAAAGAATCAAATGATGATGGTGATAATGTGAAAGTTGAGTCTCCACTAAGGAAAAGCTCTGTTCTTGGTCAGTTCAAGAGGACCTTCTCCAGACGCAAATAGGAACCCTTTTTGGTTTTGATGCCAAAGGGGGAGAACTATCCTGACCATCTTGACTGTAGGCTTAAATCCCTTGGTTGGTTCTATCTTGGCTAAACAGTACATGTAATAGTTGTTTGTGGTGCAAAAGTTGCACTCTGGATGTTTTAGTACTATTAACAAATGGTGTTTATGCTTTATTGATCTAAATGCTATTATGCATATACTTGGATATTCTGATCATCCCTCACTCACAAATAGTAGGCAATGATGCTCCAACCAAAATTCAGTTCTTTTTATTATTAAATGCTTTAAGGATCTAATATAGTCCAAAATACGATTTACAAATAATTGATCCTCGTGACTCATTTAGGGGGAGCATACATATCTACAAACTCCTGTCCATATATTGTCCACATATTGTCAAGACTAACTTTGTTTTGCAGAATAATGGAGAAATTATTAATTGCAAAGGTATATTGTCATCAATCACCAAAAAGGGGGAGATTGATAGCACCTAGGCTCCCTTAAAAATTATCATGTTTTATTAAATAAGTTTTGGTGATGATGACTGAATTAATAATCCTTGAAGTAACAAAGAGCATGAACTAAAATCATGGAAGGAACAAGTGGACAAACAAGGTTAAGGGATTTTATTCCTAGTTTATGACTTGGGAGTTGATTCAAGTCAAATAGCTAGGTTAGTTTCATTCGGCTGTACTATAAAGAGGGATTTTGCACAAGTGGGTAGCTTGGTTCTCAAGGCTAAAAACATGTCTATAATGCTTGGAGTTGAACATCTTAGTACTTCTGAGAATCTAAATCAAAACCCTTACCTCCCTTTGCTAAAACTTGCTGACGGACTAATATTCAGTTTTATTCTTCTATGTCCGTCACATTCGAGCCTAAGTTGATCTCAACCTTTAATTCAATATGCCAAACATCTGAGGTCGTTATATTCTATTCATCATCAAAATCCATTGGGTTGTTCATAAGTTCAAAACTTAATTCACATTTTTAGTACGTAATGAAAACCTCTTCGAAAGCTTCAGTGAATCTGGTTTGCTAAGTCTATGACGGACAAAACTTTCTGTCCGCCACACACTCGTTCAGACATCCTCTGTTGCCCATCTATGACGGACAAAACTTTCATCCGTCATACATGTGCATTCTCAAACTCAAGTTTTTGTCCAGACTTTCAGTTCTTATGCAAAAATCAATGACCTAAATTTAGGTATTCTTTCTCTTGCAATCATGATCAAATTAATACTCCTTTTGAGAATTTCCTCTACAATAAACTGATGTGAGTATTTCAAAGTTCAAGAATGATTAAAACAAAAATCTCTTTATCTAAACAAAGGTTGTGTTTGAAATCTGATCCTCAAATCAAATTGATCAAGAATACATCTATGATGCATAAAATATTTTGTCCGGCATACATGTGGTTCGCATTGTTTGCTATGACGGACAAAAATGGCTGCGCTTCACATGTATGACGGACTGATCTTTTTGTCCGCCATAAAACATCTGATTTCTTTTGTCCGTCATATATATGACCAGTATCGCTGAACTAATAATTTTGTCTGCTGTAAACGTGTGATTAAGTTCGAAATTGACATTCTGACACGTGCAACGGTCCTTTGGTAGGTACAACGGCTATTTTTCATCAGAACTGTTATATAAGCATTGCCTGAGCTATCTATCAAAGTTTCTAATGTACTCCTTATCATTTTAGCATTCAAAGAGCTCTCATTCTCAAAGGAGTCTGTTTTTCATCCTTATACACAAAACTCTAAATCTTTTAGGTGTGAAAACTCCAAGCAAAGTGTCTAGCAGTGTGTTCTTTGTGAGTGAACCAAGGGACAGAGCTTGTACAAAGTTTATTACTCTTGGATCTCGGTGATCCTAGACAGCTTAGATGTGGTAAAGTGTGACCTGTCCAAAGGAGATTGTGGAAGGCCACTTTGTGATTGTGAAGGGTTTGTAGCTCACCTCACAGGAGTTGTGAAAGAGCTACCTTGGGTTGGAGTTGGAAAGATAATGCACATCATTTAATGTATAAGCAATGGAAGAGTTCATCCTATAACTTGAGTCGTAAATATGTAATAAGATATCATAAAATGAATACGAGTGCATACCTTGGGTTTTCTATTTTTAATGAGATGAGATTAATCAAAGATATACTCAATAAAAGAGTTAGTCTCATATAAGGATTGTCATTAATTAACAATTAGGACTAATCAAAATTATGATTTTCAAAATAATTAGTCTCAATATTAGATTTGTCATTAACACCAAAACCAAATTAATGGAGCTTGAACTTCGGCAAGCCAGGGCACAGCCCATTTACGCTTCCTGCTATGCTAGCCTGGCTCGCCTTCGGCGAGCCCAAGCATGGCCCATTTACTCTTCATGCCGTGCCAGCCTAGGCCAAGCCCATTTGCACTATTCTGACAAGAGGAAGGTGCATCGATCGATGGGGTCACCGGAGTTGGATTGAAAAGGTGCGGCATCTGTTGTGGCTGACGGGGTTAATGGGGAGAGAGGATAAGAGGATGGCGGAGGTGGGGAGCGTGGTGTCTGTAGGATCAAGAATAACTGACTAGAGGGGAGTGAATATGAGGTTTCTAAATTTTTCTACTCTAATCCCAATTTGCAAGATCACTAAGCAAGAGTTACAAATTTAACAATTTAACACTAAATACTTCTAGTGTTCACTAAATATTCCAACAATTTAAGTATAGACAGGTACAATTCTACACTAAATAAAATTCTCAAATCACTTGAATTGTAAATTTCACAAGAGAATAAGAAATGCAAACCACAAATAATGAACACAATAATTTATCCTGTGGTCTCGGAGACTTGCAGGTCTCCCCTACTCCACGTTGATATGACTTGAACTTCTTCAAACTGGCTCCACCCGCTTGAGCCTTCCTTGATCACTCATGGTAGTTCTTCCCCACTCCAGGTAGGCGAGCTCCAAGCCTTCACAACCGATCGGGTCTTCTCACAAGCTTCCTTGAGAAGATCACCGATACCACTCACCTCCAAGCCATCTACGAGGTGGCAACCTCCAAGAGTAACATGTCTTCAAGCTTGCTCCAGGTCGAATTGAGTGTCTAAAGGCTCAACACTAAATGCAACAGTTAAATTTGCTTCTCACTTGCACAATGAGAATTGAATGCACTAGAGAGAGGAGATGGCTTTGCTAGTGCTCAAATATTATCAGTAAGGAACAAGAGACATTGTAGAATATTGGTGTGGGGGTATTTATAACCCCTACCACCAAAACTAGCCATTTGAGCTCAAAATCTTGATCAAGTCAAGTTTTTCGTTGCTACCGCCCATATAGGACTGGTAGCACCGGGCTCCAACCCAATAGTTGGAGCAGAGCATTAAATGCACTACCAGAGGCTGTTGAGCAGTGGGTCTGGTGCTATCTCCTAACTGGTACCGGTAGCACTGGGCCTCCCCTTTTTTTAATTTACTCGACCGAAAGAGGTGCTCTCTGGAATTTTTGCACCGGTCATTCAGGCCGGTGCTACCGCTACCCCGGTAGCACCGGGCTAATATGGGTGATAGCACCGACAAACTCAATGCCAAAAACACACCCTTCTCGACTTTTTACACTGGCATTTTAGGCTGGTGCTACCGCTTAGCCCGTAGCACTAGGATACAATAGGCGGTAGCACTGCATCACCTTGATGCCCAAAAATGCACTTCTTGGAGTTTTTACATCAAAGCTTTTGGCCGGTGCTACCACCACCAGAGCACTGGCTACCATGTGCAGAGCACCACCTGCTTGGTCCCCTAAAAACCCTTCTCGGGTTTTTGTACATCGCCTCTGGGGCTGCATACCACTAGCCCAAGAGCACCGAGCCACCATGCAATCAGAAAGCAACAGACTTCCAAAGGATTTACTTTAATAATAATGGAATTTCAACATTTAGCCATTATGCGTTGATGCATGAGTTTGTGTATATAAATTTTGAGCTTTTAGACCTTAGATGACATCAAGATAACATCAAGACCCCCTTAATAGTATGACGCTATTTCTAGCAATCTGATATTTTCTCCAAACTGCGAGATTGGTAAAAAGACTAGGAAAAGTCACTACACCATGACACCAAATTAGCATCAGACATCAGTCGGCAATAATACATAATTACCGACCAACTATCTGTCGCTAAAACTTGGTGACGGACTAACTGTCGGTAATAATACTTTTAGGGTCAGATGGTGCATTGGAAATTATTTTGATATGTAGGGACACACTATGTGTCGGCGATACTCATTTTCTAGGTCAAACTGTCTGACGGTAAAGGTGTGGCAAATAGATTAAATGTCGGCAATGTTGGGTACATTGCATCGCGATCAGGCCCAATGAGGCCTAGCTCGCAACACCACGCCCAAGATCATCGCGACAATGCCACGCCCAAAGATCACCATGTTCTGCAGCCACCATCACGTGGGCTATGGTCACAAGACAAGATCATCGGCACACGCCCAAGATCATCAAGGCGTCCCCACAAGACAAGACAAGCTTGGCGTGCCTGCGTCACCATTTTCGCCACTTCAAGAGAGCATTTATTCTCCGAATAAGGAGAAAATTTCATGATAGACTCCCACTTGCAAGGATACCTTGTCACGTAAATTCGCCACTGATTTCATTCTCAGATACCCAAGAAAAATCATGGAAGTCAAGACACGCCTTTTGCGTACACCGCTTGTCTCTATTAGCCTATTCAGTCGAGTATTTGTTCTCCGAATGAGCTAAAAATTTCACAGAGAACTCCCACTTGCACTAAAAATGTGCCACAAAAAATTGCCATTCGAATTCATTCTATATTACCCAAAAAATCATAGAAGTCGACTCACCCTCTCGCTGCCTATGTCGCTTTTGCTCTATCAGCCTATTCAAGCTAGTCTTTGTTCTCCTAATGAGCTAAAATTACTCGAAGACTCCTCGCTACACTTCTAACATGCAATGTAAATTCGCCACTAGAATTCATTCTGCAAGATAGAAAATTCATAAAGTTGACTCACCCCGCTTGTTCACGCTTATTCGGTTCTATCGCTAATTCAAGAGAGCATTTATTCCTAATAAGGAGAAAATTTCATGATATACTCCCACTTGTAGTGATACCTTGCCACAGAAATTACCGCTTCGATTTCATTCTATATTACCCAAGAAAAAATCATGGAACTCCCACTTGCACCAAAAATATGCCACAAAAATTCGCCGTTCAATTCATTCTATATTGCCCACAAAAATCATAGAAGTCGACTCACCTAGGGGTGAAAATGGGTCAGTAATACCGACCAGATCCGATCCGATTTAAAATTTTACTCAAAAATTCGGATACGGATACGGGTATTTTTTTGTCGGGTCGGATACGGGTAATTACCCGAATACTTTTGTTTCGGATACGGGACAACAGATACCCAGAATACCCAGATTTTGGTCGGATACTGGCACCGGATAATACTAAAATCGGTATCCGGCTCATGGCCCAAGTCGTCATTGCTGTTCTGCCCATTGGCATTAGGGAAAAAGGTAGGAAACCCTAAACCCTTCCACTCCCTAATCTTCCCCACTCCCGATCCACCAGAGCGGCCCCCACAGCCTACCATCTCACGGTCACGATTCCATTCTCCCGAGTCCCGACTCCATCCCGTCGGCCGGCCGGCCCGCAGACCCATACCCCAAAGACTTCGCCACCATCCATAACCACCATCTCCGCCATCGCTGCCGCTGCAGCTCCCGGATCCGCCTCTCCAGCAGCCTCTCTCGCGCCACCACCAGAGCTCCGCTCCTGCCGCCGCCGCCGATCTCCGGCTCTCCGCCAGCTCGCTCCGCCGTCTCCGGCAGCCCCACCGCAGCTTCGCACCTCGGACGTGGCTGGTGGCACGTGGCGGCGGTGGTGCGCGTCGTATGGAACTACGACTTGATCCCGGCTGGAGCCCTTCACTCGAGCCAAAAGATCTCGACGAGTTCCTCAAGCAGAAAAGCCTCTCGTCCAAATACCAAAGACCAGATCACAGTATCTATCCCGCCTAGCACCTCCCTTTACTTCCTAATTTTTTATATACACAACAACAACAATTCCTTTTGTCCCAAATAGGTTAGGGTATAATTTTATATTTTTCGTAATTTTTAGTGCGTGTGATGTGGCTTCCTACCAAGGTTTAAAGCCCGCTTGTGGTTTGGTGTTAGTAGCTTGTAAATTGTTGTGCAGTAATCCCGTGACACATATGACAATGACAATATAGTTGGGTCCTCTCACTAATTCTTGATTAAATTGGCATGACAAACAATGGTTTTGTTTGGTTTCTCGATGTTATTTCTGCACCAAATTCAAATGCTATCTCACACAAGCACATGCTCATGCAATTTTAAGCTCTATGAAAGAAATGTAAAATGGATGCATTTTTGCATTTTGTTCAAGTGGGAAATTCATAAGTGAAAACCTTCAGTTACCACACAAATATGTGGAATTTTATCTCAGGGAAGAAATGGTCTTGATCCATTGATATATGCTCTGCAGGCCTGCAGGGTATAGGTGGTGTTGGTTGTAATACTGCAAAGCTTTGGTAAAGGTTTTGCCCGGTTATGTTTTCTTTTTTTATTCCGAAATTATTTCGTGAAAGAAAAGAATTATTGTCAAGCTTTTGTAGAATTGTAATTAAAATGTTCCTAATCACCATATGTTTTTGCAAGGAGGTTTTTTTCTGGGTGTTTAGTTTTGGCTCCCCACTTATCCACTTACCTGAAGTTCCCGTGGCTTGCTCCTAGTCGAACCAAGCTCCTGCGCCTCTGGTTTCTTTTTCTCCCCCAACTCCAACCTGGTGCCGCCCCTGGCGATCTCCTGCTGGCCTCTCCCCTGGCGATTTCTTCCTCTTGGTGTCTGCCTCGGCGATTCCTGCTGGCGCCAGCTCTTCATGGCCGGCGCCTCTCCTCCGCACCTAGCTCCTTCCTGCCATGAGTGTTCCTCCGCCGGGCGCCTCTCCACCCTTCTCATTGACGGCAATAGCTAGAAGCAAGATCTCCACTAGTGAGCAAATGCCAGCACCGGCCTGGTAGCCCTTCCCCACCTCCTTCTTTCCTCCATGAGAAAGTTGTGAGGTAAAACCCTAGGTTTTGGGGATTAAATTAGCTTGCATGAAGGGTGTTTGATGAAATGTCTAGCTAGGTTTTAATGAGTTGAAATGGTTGTGCATGCCATGTGTGTGTTGATTTGGTGTGAGGGTGTTACACGAAAAACCCTCCCTTTTCTTTTTACTATGCAAGAATCACAAGCACTAGCATGAATCCTAGTTTTGTGTTCGACTGTATGAAGCCATCGAGTAATCGGATCTCCGTGTTCTAATGGCATGACTTGGAAATTAATATGTGCTCTTGTATTCATGAGGATAATTATGCACTTATATATGTCTATATGTATATGTGTGCAATCTGGATGATCTTATATGCATTGATATGGTTGAATTTCGCTAGAGACTATAGTTTGAGATGTGAACACTATGAATTGGTTGGCAAGATGTAGTAGTTCTTTATCCTCTCGCTAAAGCAATGTTGTGAATGTTTGACATATCTACAATGCATGCTAGTCATTCTCAAGATTTACGCTAATGGGGAGATGTAAGGGCTTATGCTTATCGAGATCGATCGCTGACCTATATACTCATACTCGCTTATGTTTGGGTTCAAAGGAGGAGTCAACAGATCTTGTAGAATTATAATCACAGAGTGTTACATGCAAGGATTTGATTAAGTTCTATATTTTGTACTACCCTTTTGCTCCTTGTTTATTATGAGTAAGCTTGTTGTTGTGTTATCATTGCTTGTGTATAGAGATCATGATAAGTGTTCATGAAGTATTGATTGCCAACTCTTGGTTAATAAAATGAGTTGTACATGTATTGTATATGTGGAATTGTTAATGATGCTTACTAACTACTTATGTATACCAAGATAGATTCTCGAAGATTTTGTGTGCCGTTGTTTATTATGGTCTCAAATATATAATGTATGTGTTATTTGTGTATGAGCCCTTGTAATTATTATTCGTAAGATAAGGTTTAGTTTACAAGAAATACTAATTTGTGCATAAATTTAAGTGGTATGAGTATTGTTTATTTGCAGAGATGGTTCTGTTAGAGTGGCCTCAACCGCAAGCCACTCCATTCTCCGCTTGGTTAAGGCAAGTACATCGAGTTGTGTGCATAAATGAGTTGTTCGTTGTTATTTATCTATTCATGGCTAATTTCTATTGATTGTGGAAAGTTTGAGTTATATTGGTGAACGCCCTTCGAGGACGGGAATAGCTATTGATTCGAGTGGTTGTTAGTAAGCCTTAATCCCGTGAGTTTTCTCGACCTTTGTTGACATTGCAAAGGAGTAGAGAGTATGAGGTACGTGGATACTGTGATTTAATTGTGCCCCATTTGGGAAATGGAATTGAGTGTGTCTAATAGATTAGATGGTTATGAATGTGAGAAATTGGGCTATGTTTATGTCTCTGTGTGTTTATGGTTATGAATGTGAGAAATTGGGCTATGTTTATGCATGTGTGTGTTTATGGTTATGAATGTGAGAAATTGGGCTATGTTTATGTCTGTGTGTGTTTATGGTTATGAATGTGAGAAAGTGGGCTATGTTTATGTCTGTGTGTGTTTATGGTTATGAATGTGAGAATTTTGGCTATGTGTATGTACGTGGTTATGGTATGTTAGTGTTGGCATTGATTGAAAAGTTGCATCTCATTTATGAAAATTGCATTTGTGCATACATAATGGAAGAGGCAACCCATGCTGATGCGGGTCTCTGTGTTCACACGTAGTGAACACGAAAGTCCTACCTCGTAGTCCCATTCATCGAGGTGAATGGGAGCGAGACAGTAAGAGTAAGCACCTTCCATCTACGGGATGGAAGGGACGTGAGGGTGCACACTGACGGGTGGGCACTCGGCATCTCAGACATGCATGGCAATGAGCATTCATGTGCATTGCATCGTTAATAATGAGTGTTGGGGTAAATGGTGTCATATGGATTGTGATTATGGTAATTGAAGGGTGAGTCGTGGACTCAACCCAAAAAGGGGGGATTGAATTGAATTTGATGAATTAGCGCATTTGTGTAATACCGCAAATTTCTTTATTTTCTTTTCACCTAACCTTATCTATCCTTCCTTTGTGTGGCTATCATTTCTCCTTGCTAGATATTTCTTCCTCAGCCGCATGCTTACTTCCTTCCCGATTCCTCTCTGGCCAACTCATCCAGAGGAGTCAGGCGCTTCTTTCTCCCCATGGATGGTCATGCGCCTGCGCCTGCCAGGTCGCCCACCAACTCCCCGCCTCCTCGCGCCAGCGCCGTCCTCGATCCTCGCGCCAGACGCCTGCCGCCTCCTCGTGCCTCCTCGTGTCTGGCGCCACCATGGGCTTCCACCACAGCCTCGCTGAGCTCGCCTCCACCCTTCCCCAGCGCTTCCCCAAATATGGCCTCCCCGCCTCTAGCCCTTAGCGCCTCGGCCACACGCCTGCCTCACGCCTGCCGACGCCCGTCCTCTCCACTGAGTCGCCCACTGGCTCGGCCAAGGCTACTCCTCCCTTTGGCCTTCTTCCCCAACCAGAAGAGAAAAGGTATAAAATTTTGGGGGTTTATTTGCTTGCATGATTAGGTGCTTGATGAAATGCCTAGAAGGTTTAGGTCATGGTATTGCGGTGAGTTAAGTGCGCAAGGTTGAGGGATGGGCTTGGAAATGCGAGCATCGATGCATTTCTTAAATTATGTCGAACTAGAATTTTAACAATTGTTGAACTGATGGCTAGGCATGTTAGCTTCTCTCCATCTCCATGACTGGGTGGTTGATGCAGGGATGTATAACTCATGTTTCATTACCTTTTCCCGATGAATCAACATAATTCTAAATGTGATATATATACCATTTGAACATATCATCCTTTCTAGATGCCATTTGTAGATTAAATAACACTTCTGTAGAATGATGCTTTGTGGTGTTAAATTTTGCTCTAATGAGATCAGGTGCAATTCATAGGCTTTTCTTGCGAGCTAAAAATATTGATGCAAGTAGCTATCATTCCAGGCCATTTGTATGCTCCCCTTACAATGATGACAATGCCACATGCCCATTATTTTAGTTTGACATGTGCTATACACATAGTTCTCATTTGTTTAGTTCAATTAAGCTTTCATTGTTCTTTGAGAGGTCAAGTGAGTATTGATTGTATGGGATTCTGAAATGAGGCGTTAGGGTCTGATCGGCAAGCCAAATGTAGGTGATAAGGTTGGGAGGGTTACTCTTTGTGCCTTGGTGGAATGATATTTCCTCATGCTCTGATGCTATTGAAATCTAGGATCAATGCATATGTTTTCGTGTTGCATCTTCCTGAGATTAAATGGCACTAGTTCTAGAGATTTCATTTATGTGGTTTGTTGTCATAAGTTATATTATGTGTATGTGTTCTAAATTCAGGCTTTCTTTAATCCTGGGAAGTCATGCGAACGCTAAGCTTCCAAATGCCACTCCATTTTCCGTTGGTAAAAGGCAAGTGCATCCCCTAGAGCGTTATTAGGGTGTTAAATGTTTTGTTTGCGATAAGATTATGAAAAATTCTAATGATGTGGTTATGTTTAATAGCATATCTAGAAGTTGTTCTTAGTATGGTGATGAGGATGGATGAATGTTAGCAAATTGGTAAGTTATTTATTCAATTCCCATTTATTGCATTATGCTATTTAATTGTGCGATTGAGTATGGTTATGTTGATGCACGTAATAAAGTGATGAATGCGATTAAATGTTAATGTGTGTTTATATTCGGGTTGACTGTGCTTATAAACATGTCTATGACCAATGTGGAGTTGAAATAGGATGAAACGGGTAGATCATTCATATCATTTGCATATTTTGGCGCATTCATTACGTAAGAGGCGACCCATGTTGATGTGGGCCTCAGACTCACCCGTAGTGAGTACAAAAGTCCTACTCGTAGTCCCACCCACGGATGGGAGCGAATCAAGAAGAGTAGGCCCCGCCACGGATGGTTGGGATTGAGGGTGCACAAGACGGTGGGCACTCACTATACCCCAGATAGGCTAAAAGGTTGCATTTTGAGCATGAACGATAAAAGCATTGCATTGCATTATGTGTTGCAATTGATAAATGTTAATTGATGAGAATGGAAATGACAGATTGAGGATTGAGTCGTGGACTCATCCTGGAATGTTTAGTTACGTTTTCGAGTTGGAGGTAGTAAGTGGGACTAGTTACTGCTTCTTTTACTGGATGATTTCAATTAAGTAATGGTTATGTTTAATAGTGAAGAAATTGTGTTCCTGCGTTTTGGATTTATTTAAATTCAAACTACTTCTTTTATTATGGATGTCAATTAAAGGAACTGTTACTTTACGTCTTGAAGTACTTGTATTCTAGTTGAATTTATTACTTTTCATACTTGATTGCACTTTGCTGAGTCTTCGACTCACCCCCTGTTGTGGTTTTTTTTTCTTTCTTTCAGGTATTTTTTTCCCGAGATACCAAGCGACGGAGTAGCAAGCACTTGTGGCACATCACCTTAACCTAATTAACTACCCCGAACTAGTGGTTTAGGTTTTACTTGGTTGTCGCTTTGCAATTTTTGTGATCCGAGCTAAGTGTAATAATTTATATCCGGTCGCCGCTATCGTGTTGATCTTAGTCATGCTCAACCGCCGCCTTGGTGAAGTTTGGTAAGTATTTGGGAAAGGGTTGCTTTTTTATCGTGAGTCCGGTTGTGCTTGGAATGAAATTATGATGGATGGTGGTAATTGTAGTTCCTTTGGATATGGAATGTTCTATATATATGCTAATATGCAATTTATGCTCTTTTGTCTCACGAGTGGATGTCCTTAATTCAGGGAGGTGCTGCCATTAAATTTTGTTTGTTTTAGGGTGTTTAGTATTCGCGCTCAAGGAGCCGGTGTTACACTTTTGCCTTGTTAAGTATGTTGTATGATTATCATGAGTGAAGTCGAGTTTTGAACTCAAATGAAATTGATGAAAATGATTTGAGTTGCAAGAAGGGGTAGTTGAGTCGGAGGTGTTGTGATTTCACTACAAGAAATAGGAAAAATTCGTGGGCCAAAACCCACTAATTTAGGCTAAAACCCACAATTTAAGGTAAATTGCAAGCAAACCGTCAATTTAGTTCACGAATTTAACTCGATTTAAATTAATCAATTAATTAGTAGTACCCACGAATTTAAATTAAATTGTAGTACCTCACGAATTTAAATTAAATTCGTGGTTATTGAAAAACCCAATTAATTTAATCAGCTTAAATTGTGGTATGAAAAACCCATGAATTTAACAGCTAAATTTTAACAGCTTAAATTGTGGTTGAAAACCCACGAATTTAATGAGCTAAATTGGTAGAAAAAAACCACAATTTAATCGCTAAATTGTGGGTTTTAAATGGCTCATGAATTTAGTCATCATTCATACAAAAAATTGTAGCCAAAGATAGAGCAATCCGCCCATTTCTACATATGTACCAGCAGAGAGCAATCCGCCCATTTCTACATATGTATCCAAAAATAACAACGATTCAGATTGCAGGGCGCTCGCTTCAAGACTTCTAAGCCTCCCGAAGAACCTCCGCCGCCGCCCGAAAGAAGTTAGCCTTCTTCTGAATTTGGATCACAATTCAACAAAAACTAAGTCACCAAAATATACAAAATTTCGCATGACCTCTCTAGTAAATAGGTCATCCACTCAAGAAACAAAAAAATTTTTGCGATCCAAGTGGTCAAATGTGTAAGTAACTAAGTATGCTCTAATACCTAAATCCAACAATGCAACTCAAAGTTTCTTGGCATACATTGTAGAAACTATTTCCAAAGAGTTGAAGGACCGAGTGCCGATAATTTTGGATCAGTTTTATTTTTATCATTGATGGTCGGATAACAATAGTTCTAGGAGGAAGTCAGTAATGTAAAAAGAAAGATATTCTTACAAAGTATGCTCAAAGGTTTGGGCAAGATAATATGGTAAAACACAAGGGTCTCACAGAATTCAGCATCTTAAATACTTAAATGACATAGCTATGCCCAACCAAGAGGGACAAATTACAAGCAAAGGTTGTATGCTTGCTAGTCACTAAACCACGCTATCGCCTATTACAAGAAAGAACGCCAATGATACTCATACAAAGAACTCACGCTACCATATTTGATAGAGTGAAAATAAGAACATATAGTTTAAAAGTTAGAAGTTACATTAACTACAACTTGTAATTAAAAGTCGGCAAGAACTCCGAAAGTTGACACTTACAGAGCTGATTCCACTAAATGAGTCCATGGAGATTTAAACGAATTCTTATTTTGACTTTAGACTTTTCAAGATGTGCTTGGAAAGGGCCAATCTGCAATGATGATACTTAAAAGAATTAGAAGTAATTTTGTAACACATCAAAAGTTCATTATTTCAACAAGAAAAGTAACTTCATTCAATTAATGGCAAGATGATTTTGTGCCACGCTTCAAATAGACAAATATGGTTAGCAAGAATAATAACTTTCGAAAACAAGGTATACAACAATGTATCAATTATTATGTTAGTGCAAGAGGCAAATCTATGCTAACATCACTAAAACATGAACCAAATGGACCAAATTATGTATTGAAGAATCATATGGAGCTACCATCATTAAAGTTATGGCTCAAATCTGTGGATCCCGAGTTCCGTGAAAAATTTGTGAGAAGAGTACAACACCGATATTTGAGCACACTAAGGCTAATTAAAAGGCACTTTCCAATTAGAAGCTAGGAATACAACAGCTTGATCGAATGCTTTTGAAAATGATGATCCGAACTAAGCATCGTGAATATGATGATAGTTTTGAATATGATGCCCGAATTCAACAATAATGACTGCAAAACTGTTGAGAAGTACTTAGAAATAAGCATCACAAGACTTATTGTTGAGCCACGCCACAATACTTCTTTGTTGTAAATACATGTCGCAAGCTCTACAACATGAAGTTGCAAGGTTAGCTTCCAAGAATGTCAATTTGTGAACTATGATATATCTTAAAAATCCTACTGCTTTCAATTGTCTTGTTGTTTTGTGAAAGGACCATCATTCACATTTTACAATGGGTGACAGCATACTAACTTGAGCACATGTGAATTAGACATGCTACAAATTGAATCACTCTCATACTCATATATTATGGTTTCACAAGATTGCTTGTCCATTCTAGGTGTTCTGTGCATTGTATGATAAAGCACAAATGAAGTGGCCACAACAAGGCCCTACATGATATGATTCATTAGATGATGTGCCAAGCCAACAGTAACACATAAAAAGTTATTTATGATCATCATAATTGAGGAAAGGAGACATCCAAATATCTACGTAAACAATGGTGCCACGAAATAAAACACTACGATCTTGTGAAGATATATTATGTACACATAGAGATAACACCATCTTAAACATAGATCAAACAGTAATGCATATCCGAGCAAACGGCTATGATGTGATCATCTTTTATCAATCAACAGAGTTAATAGCATACCTGAAAACTACCGATTTGTGTTGAGGTACCAGGAGGCAATTCATTCTCATCCACATAAAACGATCCAAATTAAAACCATTGCTCCTACGCAGAGTAATGATCTTAACACCGGAAGGGGTTGGCCTTTCCTAACAACACATTGCTTGACAATGTTGAAATTGGGCCTTCATTTGTACAAAATCCTATCGAGGCAGCTTATGTGAGCAAATGAAGTGTTTAAACTTAAAACCTCAAGTGGCAACAAGTAAAATATTTCATAACCTCAATTGCATTTGGAAAGTTTGATGACCGCCAGGCTCTATAATCTGTCGCTTGTGCTTGCAGATTCTCGCTAAATTGTGTTCCCATCCACCGAATCAGCATGGTTCTCGTAAGAGATTTAAAATGCTCAACTCCAAATACCTCAAATCAAATGATTGGAAGACCTCGTGAAAATTAGCCATACCGAATTTTTCCAAAGAATGATACACTTGTCCATCATAGAATATGAAGGAAAGAAAACAAGGAGTCCATCCGCACAATACGGCAAAATTAATCGCAAAACAAGCATACAAATCAGACGATACAAAGCAGAGGTATTTCGAATACAAACATCTCAGATATCGTTAGCCAATTGCCTACCTATAGCAATTCCCAATTCTTGTTTGTATTTTAGAGTCTCACGTGTCCGTAAGAAGAATTAAGTGCATGTCCCGATGGGCCCACAGACACAACTCCAACCCAGATTTGATCTCAAGAAATAACATGAACATTAATTATTTTTTCAAAATACAAATATTACATTTATTATGAATATTACATTCCAAAGAGTAAGACCAAATATTGGAAAGGAAGGAGAGAATTACCCTACAAGGTTCATCATCAATCTGTTTAACATGAACTGCCGATAAATCATCCAATGTGATAGTTTTGGATAGTATCGAGCAAACTCAGATTATTGCAATGGAAGAACATAAGCTTTCACACAAGAATGCACCACTTGCCGAGAGAGAGCAGCCACAACTACGAGATTTGCCTCCGCCTCCGCTCCGACAAGTTAGCCTTCTTCTCAATTTGGATCACAATTCAACAAAAACTAAGTCACCAAAATATACAAAATTTCGCATGACCTCTCTAGTAAATAGGACATCCACTCAGAGACAAAAAATATTTGCAGTTATATATATATATATATATATATATATATATATATATATATATATATATCAATCTCGCAAACCAAAATAAGACATTCTAGCGATCCTTACATAATCAATCACACATCCAACGGCCGATTATTAGTAAGGGTCCGAGATGCGACATCGCTAACACATCCCTTCCTCCAAAACGCCACCTTCACCATTCGAACTTGCTTGGTTCACGGCTGTCTTTGGGTCATCGGGCCTTGCCCTCTCGCAGCTACTAACATCCCGATGCTTCCATGCCTTCAGATGATTTTGCATTACCATATGGAGCTTTGTTCACCAACCTACTTCATACAATCACTTAATCAATTGAAGCAAGGTATAAAGATATTGACTGGTTCCACTACAGATGTAAGATAACGCAAAAAAACAAGTACGCCACCGGATCAAAGCTATGAAACTATTGCTTTATTGCTGAGATGTAACTCATGAGGGCTCCTAACAGTAGCACCTAGATTCCATAAGGTTTCTTTTCCATATAAAATATTAGATGAACACAGGAACGCCTTTTCCATATAAAACATTACATGAACACAGGCATGTGCACGTTATCTTTAGCATCTTTTGCACAAGCCTTATATGAAAATACTTGCTCAAAAATGTTATCCTACGAAATAGTGGATGCAAGTACATTTATCTAAAAATACAGCTTACTGTTCTCCCAAGTGTGGTGAGTGGTTGAATGCAGCCTATTCATCTCTAACTATCACCTGAAGCAAAAGACATGCATAAACATGAGCTACAAAATGCATGAAAACTAAAAAAAAGGATAGTTCACATATTAGTGCAGAGCTAGCATCAATATAGTATTTATCTCATAACTGACCATCAGAATTGCAGAAAGTGATAATTCAATAAGACAATAACTACTACAACCCAAGGCTACTAGCTGCTATGTTATGTGTTGTAGAATGACACATAGTACTAGATTTATTTCCATCTCAAACTAAAGCAAAGGCTTTACCTCTTACAAGTCTATTTCAAGGAGCCATGCACATTTTTTACCACACGTAATCACAGACCACTTTTGATCAGAATAATGTGTATTGCATACCATAGTTCTCACGGTAGAACATTCAAGTTGAAAATAATTTAACTTTCCAAATACAACTAGAAGGCCAAACAGATTTATTTGATTTTTGATCTAGAGGCGCGTAAATAGTAAATGACTTATTTGATGGCTTGGCCTCATAAAAATGCATTTATGAATGTCGGTACACCATACACAGCATGTTCAAAACTAAACCTAAAACTATCTGCTACTGTGCATTCATGCTAACTTTGTCACGACGCTTTCTACAGAAGCGCCAAGGAGTGCCTCCCGGCAATGGGGAGATCTGACAAAGATATGAAATTAATTTTACAAGACGGTAGATGATGTCAAGACCGATTAAAACATCCCTTTTTAGATTTCACGTAAAGATCGTCTTACCAGATCAAGCTTGCAAATTAAGCTAGGGTCACGACAACCCGAGGTTGACAGAGAGCGCCGTCGGCGGTCGGCGGGCCTCGATCCGCGAGGTACGGGGAGAGATGGGTTTGAGGCGGCTTGGCACCGTCATGGGACGGGGCAGGGCGCGCGGGGTCGGGAGGGCGGTGGCGCTGCCAATGCGACGGCGGCGGCGCTGGGGTCCGGGAGGGCGGGCATGGGCGGGCGGGGCAGGAGGCGCGGGCGATGGCGCAGGGCGGGTCGACGGGCGCGTATGGCTGGGCGAAGGGCGGCCGCATGAGGCGGATCGAAGGAAGACGGCGGCGCGGGCGACGAGCGAAGACGGCGGGCTGGTCACCGAGACGCGAAAAGCCAAAAGACAGAGGGATACGCATGGGGCCGGTAATTAGCACAGCTAGATTAAATTGTAATACGCTGCCCATTTAATTTAATTAAATTGTGGTATTTACGTAAACCAACTAATTTAAATGATAAATTTGTGGTATTTTTTGGCCCATTTAATTTAATTAAATACGGGTTTTTTGTAAACCGATTTATTTGAATAATAAATTCGTGTGTTTTTGTTTGGCCCACGAATTTAAAAAAACCCACGAATTTTTCATTGTTTCTTGTAGTGTTTAGAATAAGTAATGCTTCTTTGGCGTGGAATGGGTCTATTATCAAATTGATGACTTGATTGCGGAAATTTTGATATAGTCAAGTTATTGTTTTAAAATGGGTATGAATGCTTTTTGTCCGGATATTGTTTTATTTGCATTACTTGCTCTCGCTATTGTTTAAAATGGGTATGAATGCTTATTGTCCGGATATTGTTTTATTCGCATTACTTACTCTTATGGTTAAGTTCTTGTTTTACTTGCAATAAATTGGGTTTATTATTCTCGTACTTTGTCGAGTTTGAACACACGCTTGTTATTTAATGTTTGTAGGTATTTTGAAGCCGCATGCATGGATGGGGGTAGTAGCACATTCACGCTTGCATCATCACCATGCCATCATATCAATTATAGTTCTGTTTTACTAGCTCGCGCAAAATTCTTGTAAAAGGTTGTTTATGTTATGTTTAATAAGTTCTCGTCGTAATAATTTATGTGGTGGAGTTATTAATTTTATGGGATGTGTGTTTGGTTAACTAAGGACCCGTTAGAATGATATCATATAATTGCATTTGTTTTTGTCTCACGAGTGGATGTCCTACTTTCTAGAGAGGTCATGCCAAATTTTGTAATTTCGTGGCTTAGTTTCTAAGCCGATCTTAATAGTTTAGAGTGTTGGTAGCATTCGTGGCGCATTTGAGCTCCAGGGTGTTACATTGGTAGTGTTGCTGCAGAGATGCTCACTACATGTGGAATTGAACGCCTCTTGTTGTATGACTATGATACAGTCGAATTGGCTAAAATGAATAGGCTGTTCTTTTGCCCATATCAGGTAAGCTACGTGAAAATGTGTTTAATTGGTTTTCTCCATTCTTGTTCATAATGCCACCCAATGCCTTTTCTTAATCTGTGGTGCAAGTTTTTTTTAAAACATTGTTTACGCTCTTTTGTGGAATTGCTGGTGTTTGCTATTCTACAAGTGCATAATCTAAATCGCACTTATTCATATATAACCCATGTGCTACCGTTAGGTTGGAATGACCAAAACAGATGCAAAGTCTGCATGTACTTTCTCGAATAAATCCCGACGTTGTGTTGGAGGTGAGAACTATACCTCAGACGTTCTTTTTATATGTATTTCCTTCGCCAGAAAATCAATTATTTCATCCGATTCAGCACTTCTTAAGTTTTGTTAGAAGAGACAAAATCTAATTTGTTGGCAATATAGAAGTTCTCAGACTTCAACCAACACACACCCTTTTACCTTTTCTGTTGGTCTAATTTGTTTGACATTTTAATCATTCCATGACACTGATGGAGTGGATTGTCAAATGCGCGCGTTACAATATTTGGTGACGTGTACCCTTTGCCAGCTGAACAATAGGTTCATATTTAGCTGCCTTTGTTGTTTCTTGTTTAATATTGCAATCAGCTCGGTAAATATTTCTATTATTCTTGTACTACATCATGTAGAGGTGTCACATAGTTTACTATTGCCATGTCCGACCGTAGTTGTAGTAGCATCCTTTGAGTTGTGTGTTTGCTGCCTTATGGATCAAGATGTGCTCTATTATGCAGTGACTATGATTCATGTTTCTTTTCTTTTCTTTGTTGGATTGGAATTACTTAATTCTTGTGTTTGTTGGACATGGTTCTGCCGATTATTTGAGCGCTTTCGGTATCAAATTGGAATATATGCCTTCTTTCTTGTGGGTCATTAAATCAAATCTTGTTCACAGCATCTAAAATGCTTTGATCATCCATGCCTGCCTTGCGTAAGCAAAGATACATGTTGTTGAAGAAAACTCAATATCTTTCCTGCAAAAAAGGTCGCATGTTTTTTTTAAATTTCAGAAGTCTACAGAGAAAGTTTGGGATGCAGACAAGGTGCCAAGGCATTAACAAGAATCAACCTTGGGGAGCTTCTACAAGGTTCTGTAATCCTCACTTCATTTCTCTTCGAGATACAATTGCAGCTCTCTTGCTTTTCTACTAAAGAAAGAAGTTCTTGTAAGACTTGGGTTTATGTTATCTTCTAGGTTCTTTTTCCGACATGTGAAGAATTTGACTTTTCGGCTTCATGGTTATTATGCTACGTAGCTTTTTCCATCATACAAGTCAAGTTCTATCTCATATAAGTTCATCTTCCTCTACTTATTGGGTATTTAGTGTTGGCGCACAAAAGTCCTAGTTTGTTTTGTGGTTCTTTGTTGCACATATTTATGATCGCTTTTGCTTTATGCAAGTGTTGGCATGCATAGATAATTATAAATGCTGGTTACATAATTAATTATTCTTCCCTTTAATCGTAGAATTATCCAATTATTCAAACTGAGTAGCATTGTTGTATTTATTATGTTGAAACTTTCAAGCTTGCATAATTCTAGATAAAATATTATACTTTAGTGTCCTATGATTAAAGATCATATTTCCTTTTTGCAGATAAAGTTAGAAGACTATAGCAAGTTGGAAGACCATGTCAAGTTGGAAGAAATTTTTCAAAGATGTTATTTGTTTTAAGAATTAAGTTTGATGTATTACAAGTGATCATTTTGGGTTATATCAATTCACATACTTATTTAAACTTTTGGACAAAGATGGCTAGCTATTTTGATGTTTTTATCGTGGCCCTAAATATACTACCAATGACTCAGATCAAGTAAGCTATCACTATGGATGTGGCTACTCTATTTTGATGTCTTAGATGTTTTTATTGTGGCCCTAAATATACCGCTAATGAATGTAATGTTTGAATGTGTTGTTCAAAGCTACTCTATTTTGTTGTCCTGGTTATAATGTTGCATAATGTCATCATGGTTGAGGCTACTATATTTTTGTGAATGGAAGTATAAAAGTACCATGATTGTCCTAATAGTTCAAGCTAATTATTGAATTTTATTTTTTTTAAATCAGGATAAAGCATCCCATCGAACTATCTGTCGGTAAAAGTGTGGATTGCCAACACACAATCTGTTGGTAATTATATGTCTGTCGGTAATAACTACGTCTGACGGCAAAATTATGTCTGTCGGCAATAAGGCTATATGTGGAGTCAGCTAGTCTGTCGGTAATACCTAGTCGGTCGGCAAAAGTCTTTGCTGACTGGACTTTAACCTACAGAGGAATGTCTGTCGCTAAATGTATTACCGACAGACTATGTGACACTGCATGTAGCTTTTGCCAATAGACCGTCTGTTGCAACAAAGGTGCTGTGGTGTAGTGAGTCCTTAGATTTATACCTTTGTCACTTGTTTGATGACTTGATCTTTCTTTGCACCATTCTCATGCTTCCATGATCACCAACCATGGGACTAACCTATTTTTTAACATTCTCAATAAAAATATTAATCTCTTAAACATGATTGTCATTAATTAACAAAACCATGAGGGACTTTTTGGGCCTAGATGCTTTCAATCTCCCCCTTTTTGGTAATTGATGACAACCTCAATCATACGAAAAGAATTGTGATTTGTTTTGAGTATGCAACAAGCGAAATATGTTGTACACTCAAGAGTTAAGTTTTAATAAAATTTTGCTTCTTGATATGTTGAGAGGTAAATTGAAGCAAAATGCTATTAAAACTCAAGATGTGCATAAGAGTAGACAATGATTTTTTGCACATATAGAGAAAAAAATTAAAATTTTGACAGGGTTTCATTTAAATATTTGAATCCATAGATAAACAAGCATTATAAATATAAAGCATTCACAATATCATAAGAAATATAATCATTCAACCATCAACCATCCATGTTATTCAACATATCCAAGAGTTCGACACAACCAAAAGACAATAAACAACATATGTATCAATAAGCATAAAAGCATACAAGGAAAAGATTAAAGGATAATCCTTGACAGCTAGACTTCGTCCAATGTCTTCATCATATCTCTCCCCCTTTAGCATCAAGTACCAAAAACGGAGGTAACCACTAAGGAGCTCAAGAAGAGGGAGGAGGAGGAGGAGGAGGAGGAGGAGGTGGAGGAGGAGGAGGAGTAGAGGGAGCTCGAGACCCGAAGCGATGAAAAGCGATGGGTGCCTACTGAGAACAATACTCCTTAAAAGAGGAGCGGAGCTGAGAAATAGATGAATCAATGGAATCCATCTACCCTCTGACCTCCTCCACTATTTGCCTGGTCTGAGTCTGATACTCGCCTACGCAAGAGAAGTGGCTCACCATGTTAGACCGGATGCTAGCGAGACTACCCATGATGTCATTTCTCAAGCTTTCAAAGAATTTCTCCTGAGGAGCCTGCTGAGCTACATGAGGGTGCTCCTCTACCTCTAGGGCCTCCTGCTGCTGTGGCTGCTGAGCTGATGACTGGCCTCTTTGATTAATGTTCTGAGGTGCTGCCTCACGAGGTCTGTATGGCTTATGAACACTACCACAACCTCCTCGATATCCAGTCACTCTCTTAATAATCATCATAATAAAAGGAGCAAAATACATCCTTTTACCTCTGTCGCAAGCAGATGAAGCTATCTTTCTGATCATGAAGTCAACCATATCAAACTTGTGCTTGTACATTATTTTGTTTATGATGTTTCATGCATAGCCCCTAATTTCATCCAAATTCCCGCTTTTTGGTTGAACGGTAACCCTTACTATTCTGTTGATGAGACTTGATGAAGGAAGAAGATGTGCCATCTTTCCTAGGCGCTTGACTGGAGCAGCTAGATCATAAAACTCAAATTGTATGGAAAGGGCAAGTACTCATTACTCAACCTTGATAGCCATCGAGATAGATCCTCATGCCTCCTTAATCGCTTCCTTGGTGATGGTGTGCACTGAGGCATCGGTCATCCAAGTGATAGAGTCAAAAGTCTCAGGGATGTGCAAAGTTGCATAAAACTGTCTAATCATATTATCATCAAAATCATATTGTCTACTCACAAAGTCTGCCAATCCAGCACCTTGAAATAGCTTAGGCACCCCAACAAAAAGTGGAATTTTGCTTATATGAATTTTGCTTATATGATCCCAATTTACCCACTTATAATCCGCAAACTCCTTATGCATACAGATTTCATAATAAACCTTTTGCTAAAAGATAGTTCTAAACTTATCCTCAGTGGCACTCCTAGGCAATAGATACTGATTGGCTTATCTTAGGGAAAAATATGTATCACCTTTGATTATCTTCAGATCAGCAGAAGGATCAAAGTTTCTTCTCATATCCTTCATTTTCTCCTTCATCAACTTCCATAAACTAGGTTTCCTCTTCTGAACTGGATTTTGATGCAACCTGTTTTCCTTTTGATTTCTTCGAGCTGCCACCAACGTCTTGCTGACTCTTTTGCCTGATTTGAGAAGTCTTTCTGAAATTGGTACTTCATCCTCATTGTCACTTGCAGTGGGTGGAGGTCGACCTCTATTTGCTGCCACCTTTTCATAACACCCTCCACCTCTGATTTTTGGCATGATTGCTGAATACAGATGATTGCAAGGGGTAAGATCAAGGATATATGCCCTAGGGAAGGATTACAATGCAAAATGTGAGATCTGTGCTGAAATTGACAAAGAATCCCGGTGCTCACGCTTATGCCGAACCGTAGCACCGGGCATATGGTGGTCCAGTAGCACCAAGCTTGGGCGGTGCTACCGTGTAGAGACCGGTAATACCGTTTGCCTAAGGGTCAAGCCCTAAATCAAGTGAAATTTGTGATTTGGTGAAA
The DNA here is from genome assembly GCA_036346375.1 of Guadua angustifolia. Lineage (NCBI taxonomy): Eukaryota > Viridiplantae > Streptophyta > Magnoliopsida > Poales > Poaceae > Guadua > Guadua angustifolia. The sequence goes on along the minus strand of JAYEVE010001380.1, from coordinate 82,337 downwards.
TGGGGGCCATGGAATGGCACTAGATGACCTTGATAGTCACTTTAGTATCCTCTTCAACCACAAATTTCAATAGAAAATGCACAAATTTCATACATTTCCCTAGAAAGAAAAGAAAGAGGATCCTAGGGCACGAGATAATCAAGGATTTTGAGACAAGAGAGTACCATGGAGAGGAGGAGCAAGTGAAGAACAAGAAACAAGAGAGATACTTTGAATTTTCCGTAGGTTTCTTGAAGGGATTTGAGAGGAGAATGAAGAGAGAGAAAAAGAAGACGTCGGTATGAGGTTGGAGAGGAGAGCGGTTGCACCGCATTGGATTTAACCCCCAAACTTGACAAATCTGGTGCTACCAAGATTCGCCTCAGAGCACCAGCCTCAGGCTACCACCCATGTAGGGCGGTAAGTTATCGGGCCCGATAGCCTCGACAAAGCAAATTTCGCATAAAAGAGCAAAAGAGCTTGAAATTGCTTCAAGGTTTAATATTTTTGAAGATAGACAAGTTTGAGCATTCCTTCTTGAAGTAGAGATCAAGAAATTAACTTTATAAGAAGTCTTATTAAAGATATGCCTCTTTTGACTTGAAATGGAGATCTCTTTGAAAATACTCACTTGACAAGCAAGAATAAGTTTCCTTTACATGTATGAGATGAAAAAATACTTTTTGGTAGACTAGAGACTATGTGATTCTAGTTCCAAAAGTGAAAACTTACAAAGTGCACTAGATTTGATCAATGTTTTGATTGAAGGTAATTTGATGAAAACAAAGATTTTGTTAAAACCCTCTTTGTTTCATTTTCAATATAAAGAGAGTATACTAGGATAAGTATTTCAAGAGATGAGATTTATATAGTAATACATTTGAAATGAAGATTTCAAGGAAGTTTGCATTTTACAAAATCCAAAATAGATTAACTTCAAGTATTTTGACCTAATATGGTCTAGAATCACCTTTTGAAGAATAGTGGCACTAATTTGGTATTTTCACATTTAGGGGATGTAGTTTATACATGAAGGTTATAATACTCCCCCTTAATGTGTATCACATCTAAATGAGCAAAAATCAATTAAAACCAACAAACACCAAAATAAGGAAATCAATTTAGATGTAAGTATTTAAGCCACATTAGAGATATCTATGACATTCAACTCATTCCTCAATTTACAAAATCGAGCTTCATCTAAAGGTTTGGTGAGGATTTCCGCTAATCGATCTTCGGTTCTAATATGACTAATCACAATATCACCTTTGTTAACACGATCTCTTAAGAAATGATGGCGGATATCTATATGTTTGGTTCATGAGTGTTGGCTATTTTGACGGCATTTTCATCCTCACATAAGAGAGGCACCTTTTGAAATTTATTCCATAATCCATTAAAGTTTGCCTCATCCACAATAATTGAACACAACAACTACCGGCGAAAATATATTCGGCTTCAGCAGTGGATAGAGCTACGGAGTTTTGTTATTGGAGAACCATGGAACTAGGGATCTACCTAACAATTGGCAACTTCGAGAGGTGCTCTTCCTATCAACTTTGCAACCCGCATAATTCAAATTAGAATATCCAATTAAATCAAATTTAGCACCTTTGGTGTACCATAACCCTATATTTGAGGAATGCTTTAAATATCTTAGAATTCTCTTAACAACCACTAAATGACATTCTTTAGGAAAATCATGGAAACGTGCACACATGCAAACACTAAACATGATGTCGGGCCTAGATGCGGTAAGATATAGTAAACTACCAATCATAGAACGATAAAGTTTTAAATCTACTGGTTTATCTCCCTTATTTAGGTCGAAATATCCATTGGATGCCATTGGAGTCTTTATAGGCTTCGCGTCTTCCATGCCAAACCTCTTGAGAATGTCTTTAATGTGTTTGGTTTGGCTCATGAATATCCCATTTTTGAGTTGTTTGATTTGAACTCCGAGAAAGAAACTCAATTCTCCAATCATGGACATTTCGAACTCCCTAAACATCATATCATCAAATTCTTTGCAAAAATCTTCATTAGTAGAACCAAAAATAATGTCATCAACATAAATTTGACACACAAAGAAATCTTCATCAATTATTTTTGTAAAGAGTGTAGTATCAACCTTCCCAATTTTGAAACCTTTTGAAATTAGAAAATCTCTAAGTCGTTCATACCATGCTCTAGGAGCTTGTTTGAGACCATATAGCACCTTAGAGAATTTATAAACATGATTTGGGTGTTTAGGATTTTCAAAATCGAGAGGTTGTTCTACAAATACCAACTCGGATATTTGTCCATTTAAAAATGCACTCTTCACATCCATTTGAAACAATTTAATATCAAAACAAGATGCGAATGCAAGCAAGATTATAATAGCTTCTAATCTAGCTACGGGTGCAAAGGTTTCACCAAAATCCAAACCTTCAATTTGTATGAATCCTTGCGCTACTAATCTAGCCTTGTTTCTTACAACAATGCCATTTTCATCTTGCTTGTTCCGGAAGACCCATTTTGTGCTAATGATGTTGTATTCCTTGGGTCTTTCGACTAATGTCCAAACATCATTTCGGGCGAAATTATTTAGTTCTTTATGCATTGCATTCACCCCAATCTAGATCATCTAAAGTCACATCTAGATAAGTAGGTTCAAAAAAAGACACAAAAGAGTAATTTTCACAAAAAGAAGTGACGCGAGATCGAGTTTGAACACCCTTACTAACGTCGCCTAAAATTGATCTATTGGATGATCTTTAGAGAGTCCGTGATGAACTAACCACTTGCTTGCTGGCTTGCCAAGCACTACAAAGTCTATTTTTCTCAAACTTCACATCTTTCAAGCCCACAACTAAATCATTTTTGAAAAGCTTTTTAAGTTGAATTATCCTAACATAAGCTAGTCTTCTATGCCATAACCATCTTAAAGAGCTTTTTGCCATTAAGCATGTTTGAAGACAAGAGTCATTTGAAGTGAAGTCAACCAAATACAAATTCCCAAATCTAAAACATTTGAATACTAAGGAATTATCATTTTCTTTCGAAATAACTACACCATTTCTAGAAAAGTTGCAAATAAGACCAAGATCATATATTTGAGCAATGGATAGCAAATTAAAATTTAATATTTCAACTAGGGAGACGTTTGAAATGGAAAGGTCATTTGAGATAGCAATTTTACCCAATCCCAAAACCTTTCCTTTGTTATTTATCGCCAAAGGTGATCTTCTCATGTTGTCCACTCCCTGACTCAAATGTGGTGAACATCTTCTGGTCACCGGTCATGTGTTGGGTGCATCCACTATCCAACACCCAATGCCGTCCACTGGTCTTGTAGTTCATCTATAAAAGAAAATCAAACCTTTTCAGGTACCCAAATTTGTTTGGATCCTTGGAGGTTAGTGATCAAGGTTTTGGGGACCCAAATAGCTTTCTTCCTTTGTCTAATTATAGGAGTCCCAACAAATTTAGCAATTATTTTATCATTTCCATCTTTCTTAAAAACATAGCAAGAATCATAAATATTACTTTTAGATTCTTTGCCTAAAGGACAATCATTTGCTAAATGTCCTATGTCATGACATTTATAACAAAGTTTCCCATTTGATTTTATAAAACGAGGAGCTTTGTTACTTAATTTTTTACCCTTTTAGGAACATATCCAAATCCTTCTTTATTATAAGAATATCTTTGATTATTTAAAATTTTATTTAAAGTATCCTTGCCTTTAAAGCATCTATCTAAACTTCTGCTAAGTTTATCCACTTGTTATTTGAGTTTATTATTTTCTACCAATAAAATTTCATGGCAAGAAATTGAATTAGAACATGAAGTTGAAGACATATCAATCAAATCATCACAAGTAGTGGATGTACTAATTTTTGCTACACAATATGAACCAACTCCTAAGTTAGGCACATCATCAATAATCTTGCAACTAATACCTACATCATTTCGAGGTTTTGAATGATTATTGGCAAGAAGAGTCTCGTGAGCTTCTTTTAGCTCCTTATAGGAATCTTTGAGAGAATGATATTCTTTTCTCAAAGCCTTATGCTTGGACTTTTCTTTGTCGAGATATTCATTCAATTCCTCAAGCATATCCATAAGATCATCCTAAGTAGGCTCATCATCATCTAGAGATTTTACCTTGATTTCTCGTCTTGCCACAAGACACAAGGGAGTAACGAATGGTGATGAAGCTTCCTTGATGGCGATGCCGGCAAGGCCCTTCTTCTTTAATGGTGTATCCTCCTCGGATGAGTCAGAATCTGAATACTCTTCTTCAGAATTACACTCTTCAATGTCAGTTTCGCCTTTACCGTCCGTTTGAAACTTCTTGAAAAGATTTTTTTCCCTTGAAAAATCTTCTTCTTAGATGACTTGTTCTTATCGTCCTTCTTCTTGGGGCAATGAGAAGCGATGTGCCCCTTCTCATCACACTCATAGCACTAGATATTTGCATACCGGTTTGTGCTAGAGTGTTGCCCCTTCCTAAACTTTTGAGGAGCGTTTGAGCTTGAACGCCTCCTCACAAACCCTTTCATTCTTCTCACGAGGAGTACCATCTCCTCCTCGGTGTCTTCATCGTCGGAATCATCAAGCGCCTCATCGCTTGACTCCACCTTCGCCTTTAGGGCAATATTCTTCTTCTTTGAAGAGCTTTGCTCCAAAAGCTCTTCCTTATCCTTCTTGTAAAACTCATTTGTGATGAGATTTCCAAGAAGTCCGGTGGGTGTCATTCTTGGCAACTCTGGTGAGTTGAGAAATAATGTCACCAAAGTTTCATATTTTTTCGAGTGGGCCCTAAGCATCTTACAATATCAAGATCGATTAGTGATGCTCCAAGGCCCTTGAGCTCATTTACTATGTTATTGAGCCGTGAGTACATCTCATTAATGTTTTCATGGGGTAACATAATAAAACTCTCATATTTGATTCGAAGCATATGCAATTTGGCTTCTTTGATCGATGATGTACCCTCATGAATTTCCGACAGGGTTGTCCAAATCTCATGAGCGGTTTCAAGGTTGCTCACTCGATTGAATTTATCCGCATTCAAAGCACCAAAATGAGTATTCATAGCTTGAGCATTGATATGAGTGTTTCGCTCTTCTTGTTCCATTGTAAGAGTGGGATTACTCCGGTTGCGAAACCCTCATCTACAATTTTCTATATGCTTGGACTCATGGCTTTAAGATAAATGGTCAAGCGAATTTTCTAATATACATAATTTGTGCTATCGAAAAGTGGTGCCTTACCTATTGACCCCATCACTAACCATCCTTCCTCTCTAGGTGTTAAAGCCCTAATAGGGAGTGCAAACTCTGATACCACTTGTAGGATCAAGGATAATCGACTAGAGGGGGGTGAATAGGAGGTTTCTAAATTTTTCTATCCTAATTCCAATTTGCAAGATCAATAAGCACAAGTTGCAAATTTAATAATTTAACACTAAGTACTTCTAGTGATCACTAAATATTCCAACTATTTAAGTATAGCCAAGGTACAATTCTACACTAAATAAAATTCTCAAATCATTTGAATTGTAAATTTCACAAGATAATATGAAGTGCAAACCGCAAGCAATGAACACAATAATTTATCACTAGTCTCAGAGACTTGCTGGTCTCCCCTACTCCATGTTAAGGTGACTTGAACTTCTTCAAGCTGGCTCCACCCGCTTGAGCTTTCATCGATCACTTGTGGTAGCTCTTCCCCACTCCGGGTAGGCGAGCTCCTAGCCTTCACAACTGATTAGGTCTTCTCACAAGCTTTCTAGAGAAGATCACAGATACCACTCACCTCCAAGCCATCTAGGACGTGGCAACCTCCAAGAGTAACAAGTCTTGAACTTTACTCAAGGTCAAATTGAGTGTCTAAAGGCTCAACACTAAATACAACACTCAAATTTGCTCCTCACTTACACAAATAAGAATTGAATGCACTAGAGAGAGGAGAAGGCTTTGCTAGAGCTCAAATATCATCAATAAGGACCAAGAGACACTGTAGAATGCAGGTGGGGAGGTATTTATAACCCCCACCACCAAAACTAGCCATTTGAGCTCGAAATCCTAATCAAGTCAGGTTTTTCGATGCTATCACTCATATAGGACCGGTAGCACTAGGCTCCAACTCAATGGTTGGAGTAGGGCATTAAATGTGCTGCTAGAGGCCGTTGAGCATTGAGTCTGATGCTATTGTCCAACTAGGACCAGTAGCACCGGGCCTCCCCTTTTTTTTAATTTACTCAGCCGAACGGGGTGCTCTCTGAAATTTTTGCACCGGTCATTTAGGCCGGTGCTACCGCTACCACGGTAGCACCAAGCTACCATGGGTGATAGCATCGGACCGCCTAAATGCCAAAAAAACACACCCCTCTGGATTTTTTACACTGAGCACTTAGGCCGGTGCTACCGCTGGCCCGATAGAACTGGAATACAATAGGCAGTAGCACTGGACCGCCTTAACGCCTAAAAAATGCACTTCTTTGGAATTTTTATACCGGGCTTTTGGGCCGGTGCTACCACTCACCTGGTAGTACCGGGCTATCATGGGCGGTAGCACCGTCCTACCTGGTCCCCTAAGAACCCTTCTCGGATTTTTATACACCGCTCTAGGGCTGGTGGTACCACTGGCCCGGTAGCACTGGCTACCATGCACGGTAGCACTGGACTTCCAGAGATTTACTTTAATAATAATGGAATTTCAACATTTAGCCATTATACGTTGATGCATGAGTTTGAGTATACAAATTTTGAGCTTTTAGACCTTAGACGACATCAAGATAACATCAAGACCCCTCTTAATAGTACAGCCTTATTTCTAGCAATCCAATCTTTTCTCCAAACTCCGAGATTGGTAAAAAGACTAGGATAAAGTCCTTAAATTTATACCTTTATCACTTGTTTGATGACTTGATCTTTCTTTGCACCATTCTCATGCTTCCATGATCACCAACCATGGGACTAACCTATTTTCAACATTCTCAAAGAAAATATTAGTCTCTTAAACATGATTACCATTAATTACCAAAACCATGAGGGACTTTTGGGGCCTAGATGCTTTCAATGTCGGGGGAGGCAGAGGGCGGTGGCATAGCGAGAAAGACAAAGGAGAGGCTACCACAACAAGTGAGAGAACGATGAGCGAGCGAGCAGTGATAGGAGTGGAGATGACGCAGTGCCAACCGAGGAGAGGGAGAGAGAGGGACAGAGAAAGTGAGATTGAGCCAGAGAAAGTGACACAGAGAGTTTGAGGGAGAGAGTGACATAGAGAGTCGGAGGGAGAGAGAATGACAGAGAGAATCGGAGGGAGAGAGTGACATAGAGAGTTGGAGGGACAAAGAGTGACTAAGAGAGTGACATAGAGAGTCAGAGGGAGAGAGAGGGACTGAGAGAGTGAGAGTGAGCTAGAGAGAGTGACATAGAGAGTCAGGGGGAGAGAGTGATATAGACAGTGGCGTATCCAGGATTTTGGGTATGGGTGGTCCAACTAGGCATAAATTTTTTAAATACCGTAAATCTAACATGCCAATATACAATACAAGTATAGAATTTACCAAAACAGATTAACCTACGTTCACTAAAACAGTAATTTCTGATGATCCCACCGTTAGATCGATGTGAAATTTTAACTACTGAAACTAGACTCAATTTTCAAGCTAACACAATAAAAATCAACTAGATCGGATCTACAGATCTAAAGTTATTTTCTTCACAATTTTACTGAATCAAACGCCAGACCAAATAAAAACAGATTGACTCACGTTCACCAAAATAATAATTTCCAAAGATCCTACCGTTGGATTGTTGTGAAATTTTAACTGTAGAAACTAGATGCAATTTCAAAATTAACACAATAAGAATCAATCCGATCGGATCAACGGATCTAAAGATATTACCTTCGCAATATGACTGTCTCAGTAATGACGGGAATTGATCTTACCGCTACGAATCAAACTCTAAAAACGAAATTAGAATTTTTGGGTGGGCCGGGGGGAGAGAGACTGAGAGAGTGACATAGAGTTAGAGGGAGAGAATGACCCAGAGAGAGTGATACAGAGATTTAGAGGGAGAAAGTAACATAGAGAGTAGGAGAGAGAGAGGGATAGAGAGTGAGAATGAGCTAGAGAGAGTAACACAGAGAGTCAGAGGGAGAGAGAGGGACTGAGAGAGTGACATAGAGAGTCAGAGGGAGAGAGAGGGACTGAGAGAGTGAAAGTGAGCCAAAAAGTGTGACACAGAGAGTCAGAGGGAGAGAGTGACAAAGAAAGTGGTTATCAAATTACTTGAATTTTACGATTTTATTTTGTTTTCTCTTTTTTCCATTTCCTCCTTTTTTTCCATTTTCCCCTTTTTCCATTTCTGCGAGAAAGTCGTTGTAGAACCAGTTGAATAACAAATTGCAAAATTGGTACCTACATTTGTCAGTATAACAGATTTAATCCAATTCACGATAAAACTCTATTAATGGGTTTAATTTGCCAATAAAAAAGAAAAAATATATTTACTTGAATTGAATTTTTAATCTTTTCTTTTTTTCTTTTTCCCCTCTTCTTTTTCTCGTTTTCTTTTCTCCCCTCTCACTTTTCTCTCTCTCTCCCTGCGCTTCCTTCCGCTTCCGCCCTCTCCCTTTTCTCTCTCTCTCTCTCTTTCTATCTCGCCGACCCGTGCCCATCGATTCCTCCGTGGCTGTGCCTCGACGTGGTCAGCCCCGGCTCCCTTCGCCGCTCCCTCCCTGGCCCCAAGCGGCAAGCGGCTAGCTAGGCGAAGAAGGCGGCGGCCTCGACGGCTCGGACGGGCGACGAGCGAGTCGAGGTGGCCGACGCTACCGTGAGCGAGGGCAAGGCGGCCGCCATGAAAGCGCAAGTGAAGTCGGCGGCAAGGAGGCGGAGGCCTGCGTGGGAGGAGGAGGCGAGGCGTCGGCGGGCCACGACGGCAACCACGAAGGAGGTGGTAGCGCGGGCCACAGCCACGACGGGCGCACGACGACTACTATGGTGGCACGGCCCGACCACATGCCTTGCCCCTGGCGCGATGCCACTTTGGCCTGTGTCTTGCCCGATGCTCTGTGCGAGCCATGCCGGCCATCCATCGTGTCGGTTGGCGGGCCCAAGACAAACCGAGCAACCACGCCATCTTCGGCTCGACCCATTCTCAAGACAAAGGTCGTGCTGCTCTGGGCCAGACTAGACCGAGCGTGCCTCATGCTGGCCCAAAATGGCCTGGCCTAGTATCCACATCTACTCCCAACCCTTCCTTTTTTTTGTCCATCACTGTTAGGCTTTAAGCTAGCGAGCTTCTCCAACATTCTTGGCACCCGATGAAGTGACATTTTGTGGATAACAGTGCGCATATTCTCTCCTTCTCTATGAAAGCTAAAGTTGACTGTCATACCATTTCCCCATCGTTACCCTCTATTTCCCCTTCTAGCTCTACTCTATGGGATACATCGCTTTGCCAGGAACACTGGTGTTTTCTTTGGTGCCGTCCGTCGCGCTCACCACAGACTCCACGGTCGCTACACTATCTTTTCAGTTTGACGGAGCATGATGGAACGATTTAGAGCATGACGGAACGATTTATGAAAGAACTTATTGAAAGAGCCTGTTTTCTTGTCAACAGCACGGGCGGGAGAGATTTTTTTACAAAGAGATTTGATCCCGTGTAGTATGAAAGAGAAATATGTCATACAGTGGTAACTTGGTAAGAGTGCAATCGTCTACCAACATCGGAACATCATCACCGTTCATCACTTCCAAGTTCGGAAAAACCTTGGGCCATGTCCGCCGCTGCGGCCTTCCTCCCACGGCCGCCGCCGGTGCCGACCGACCACGACGATTCGCTCCACTCCCTCCTCGCCTCTCTATCCATCCCCTCCGCCATACGCCTCCTTCCCTTCCCCTCCTTGCCTTCTCCCGACTCCGCCACCTCCTACCCACGGCTGCCGCCTTTCTCACCTCCTCCTCCCCATCGCGTCTCCTCCACCTCCACCGCTCCCACCTCCGCATTGGCGTCCAGCTCCACGCCCTTTCCCTCTCTCTTGGCCTCTCCCGCCACCCCTCCTCCTTCCCCGCCTCCTCTCCTTCTACTCGTCCCACCCCTCCCTGCTTCCCTACGCCTCCTCCCTCGCCGTCGACTCTACGTGCCCCTCCCCTATAACATCCTCATCTCCGCCTGCCTCCGCTACGGCCTCCTGCACCAGGCGCTCGCCGCGTACCAAGAAATGGCCAAGAGCTCCGTCCTCCCAGACGCCTTCACGTACCCTCCGTCCTCCGCGCCTGCGCCGAGGCCGGGGACTTGGCGCTCGGCCGGGCGGTGCACTTGCACACCGCTGACGCCGGGATGGACGGGCATTTGTTTTTCCAGAACGCGCTGGTGTCCATGTATGCGAAGTGTGGGGACCTTATGGAGGCACGCAGGGTGTTCGACGGAATGGCCCAGAGGGATGTTGTGTCTTGGAACTCGATGATTTCAGGATATGCGGCAGCTGGGCAATGGGTGGAGGCAGTGGAGCTGTTTTGGAGGATGCGAGCCGAGGGGGCGGAGATGAACTCAGTGACCTGGAACACAATTGCTGGGGGTTACATTCGGATGCGAGATTACAGGACAGCAGTTGCGCTAATTCGGGAGTTGGTGAGGGGTGGTACAGAGGTTGATTTTGTGACTTTGGTGATTGGATTGAATGCTTGCTCGCGTGTTGGGTGGTTGAGGCTTGGGAAGGAGATACATGGGTTGGCAGTCCGCATGCGCCAGACGGGTTGAGAGTGTAAGCAATGCACTGATCACTATGTATTCCAGGTGCAAGGATGTTGAGCATGCTCACATGTTGTTTAGGATGCTGGGGTGCCCTGGTGTGGTGACATGGAATACAATGATAGCTGGTTTTGCATTGTCCGATGGTGCAGAACAGGCTTCTAGACTTTTCCGTAAAATGATATGCAGAGGAGTGCAGCCCAATTATGTTACTGTGGTCACTTATCTTGCTCTCTGTTCCCGTGTTGCAAACCTCCAACATGGGCGGGAGCTTCACACCCACATTGTTAAGCATGGGTTCAAAGGGTATCGCTTGTTGTGGAACTCTCTTATCGATATGTACTCCAAGTCAGGGAGGCTCTTGGTAGCGCAGAAAGTCTTTGATACCATGGATGACCATGATATGATATCGTACACTTCAATGGTAGCAGGATATGGAATGCAAGGGAAAGGAACAGTTGCACTGCAGCTTTTTGACCAGATGATTCATAGTGGGATCAAGCCTGATCACATTAGCATGGTCACTGTACTATCTGCTTGCAGCCACTCTGGACTTGTGCTTGAAGGAGAACAACTTTTGACAAGATGATCTGTTCATATGGTATAAAGCCCCAGATGGAGCACTATTCTTGCATGGTTGACCTATACGCACGTGCTGGACTATTGGAAAAGGCAGAGGAAATGCTCAATCAGACGCCCTTCCCTCCAACATCAACAATGTTGGCAGCATTAGTTGGGGCTTGTCATGACAGAGGTAATATAATAATTGGCGAAAGGTCAGCAAGGAGGCTCTTGGAGATGAGGACAGAGAATGCTGGTCACTATGTTCTGATTGCTAACATGTATGCAGCTGCAGGTTGCTGGGATGAACTAGCAACAGTCAGGAAACTGATGCGAGACTTGGGAGTCACAAAAGCACCTGGGCTGGCATGGGCTGATCTTGGTAACGGGTTCGCCCCTTTTCTGGTTGGGGACAGATCAAACCCTCTAGCACCGGAGATCTATGAAGTTATAGATGAACTATCTGAGCAAATGAGGAATATCAATGATTGCAGTGATCTAGACATATTAGAGGAATTCACAGAATAAACAGGTAGTGATAGCCTAATAGGACAGGAACGAAGGCTTCATGCTTTTGTGTTGTACAATGAAGCATGTAGATGGAAAAAATAAAGAAGCAGCAGATATATTAATAGATAGTCTTCTGGAGAAAGGTGCTGCAAGATGGACTACTCAACAATCAACAGATGCTGAAACACACGGGTTTCTAGCTGACACATCAATAACCTGCATTGACCTTTTAAAGAATTGTGCTTATGTCTGTGGCTCACAAGTGTTACTTTTTTTCCCAAGTGATGCTTGTTAAATATCATCTCTCAGCGCACATGATTTTGCATCAATGCAGTAATTGCCTCCCCTTGGTAGTATGTTATGGTTACTGTTTTCAGGAAACCTTCATCAGTTCCTAGCTTTTGCTCACTTGAAGAGAAAGGCTTTCTAAAATATGGTAGCCTTGTATTTGAGGTGAGTCAAGCATTTCAGAAAACTCTATGCTAGCAATCGGAGTAAAACATGTAGTAGTTGTTATCAGAGGTTGACAAGTGCATCGGCTTGTTTTATTAGAAACTGGGCTAAATTTCATGAGAGAGATACGTAGAACTGCAGTTCTGGCAAAAACTGTTGTTTTTTAGACTCTGGACTTGTAATTTGGGCACAGTTACTTAGTTAGGTTTTACTATTTGTCAGCACGGCACTTACTAATAGATACAGTTTCCCTAAACTTGGGATAAATTTGGGTACAATAATATTTGACAAGGGCTTTCTTTTTTGCAGATCTTTCTCTCACTACATGGCATTTGGCATGATTCATGCTGCCCTGTCTGGCAATGCTTTCATTGGTCTGACAGCATGGATATTTGGATGCTCATTGCAATAAATGTTAGTTTTTGGAATTATTATGTGGTTTCTTCATTTTTTAAACTATGCTATCGGAGTACCTATCCCTATGTGCACGTGACCAAAATGATATCCCCTTGTCAGAATAATGTAGAGATTAGAAAGGATTTACTTACGGAGGTGTTTCTCTATTTGGTTACCAAATTGTTCAGAGGTCTTCTATCCAAGTGGCAGCAGAAGGGTGTCTCTATTTGAAGTGAAAATATTTCAAAACATGCTGGGTTTAAAGTTGCATGGAATTTTCATGACAGCTAGCCTGATGGACAACATAATAATCAGGTTTGTGTTTTACCCTGAGTTACAAAACATCAGTGCACATTGTTATTCCTCCTTCCTATGTCTCCTGTTTCTTGTCTGAAATATGTTTGTACTGCTCTCCGCTAAAAAAAAGAAAAAGAAAAAAATGTCCTTGTTGCTGTCTAATTATGTGATGCTGAAACTGATGAGTTATTGCTGCTGTTGTTTATACGAGTACACCAAGATAAAAGGATTAATGCTACATTTTGCAGATGGGTTATATGTGACTTCCTTATCTGGGTAGGTTCATGGTAGTTGGAGGCCTAAAGCCAAATTTAGAATGAGGCCTTCTAAATTACTCCAGTTTGGTTTAGTCTGGAATTGCGATGGCCTTCAGTGCTGTTTTATTCCCCCACTTTTGATATAGATTAAGATTCTTGTAACTAACTAAATTGCACAGCCCATCACACCACACACAGCAATGGCAGATAGCTCAAATAGAGTCCAGCTTTATCCATCAGAACCACACAAAAGCTCAAACAATATCCAGATTTCACAGAGCATAGTGAGACCATAACATCTTTCCCTTTAGGTTCTGTAGGTTAAGCATGCCTTGAAAAATAGTTCTTTACAGTCATTGGTAATCTCTATCTGGGTTGCATTTATTTGTACTCCATAACTATGAGATTACTTGCCGTAATAATTCCAGCCATATCTTGCTTGTAATGTGCACATCCCACTTTATCGTGTCATTTTTCATAATGTCAGCATATGTGAACTTGATTTGATTTTGCTGTGTCATATAAGTAATGTGTTCTCTTGTTTGTGGTGTTTCAGTTTTGCTTCCAAAGCGTGATCGGGTCTCCTGATGGCTGGCATGCAATGTCTAGCTTTGGCGTACACATGGCAGTTCCTAGAAGCTTAAAGTGTGACAGGCATCAAATGCACTAGAAGTTTGAAGCTACTATATCATACAAGTGTGGCGCATTTCAAGATTGAAGACGCCTAGTTAGGGGTGGAAATCGAGCCGATTCTCGTTTTTTCGAGCTTTTTCTAAAATTGATATAGTTTGATTTAATATTATTTTATCTATAATTTGGATATATTTTTAGAATCGACCCAACGAGCCGAACCGAGCCAGAGCAAAATCTAATTTCATTCAAAATTGACTGATTTCAATATTTAACCAATGAACGAGTGTAATTGGAGCAATTTTGAACCGAGCCAACGAGTCCCATCACCGAGTTTTTTTTCCAGCCTACGCCTAGTAGAATTGGTAGTGACAACACAGAGATCACCTAGAAGCCAGATGATTCATGAGCTAGCGTGACGTATGTAGATTCTAGCACATTTTACGCCTTCAGATATAGGCTATGAAAATTAGGACATTCTTTTTTGTGTACTTAGTCTATTTTAGTTTATTTCAAGTCCTATTTTCATTTGTCTTCATCTTCCGTTAGTTGAAGTCCAAATCGAGCTCTACTATGCCACAGCATATAAAGTGGTCTTGCACTTCTCTAATTTTATTTCTTTCAGATTTTATGAAGTGTCAAGTTTTCCTCTAACAAAGGCCGTGAATGGATATTTGTACATTGGAGCAAAATTGGTTTCCACTTTGCTGGTTTCCTTGCTCAGTTTGACATTGACAATATTCATTTATGTGTGGCCCACTTAATGGGAGGAAATGATCTAAAGCATTGCTGCATTGCCTCGCAATCTGTGGCCCACCACACTTACACTACAGCGAACGTTGGCAGAGGCCATAACTCGCGACGCCGACGTTCGGGGAAGATGAGGGGAGAATCGTCGATGTCGAAGACAGTGGTGACCGAGACGGCGACGGCGGGGCGGAATGATCCACGGCAGGTCGCGAAGCAGATGTATAGCCGTCCCAAGCCGCCGGGCGCAACGTCGGACATGCGTAACTATGACTCGACTTTGGGGTAGGCCGAGCATCGCCATGCGCAGTGCACCCCTCACACAATTGAACGAGATGACAATTTTTCGAAGAACCGAAACCGACGACTAGAGGGTGAATAGGAGTTAATTAAAATTTTCCTCTTAAGAATTTTTTTTTCAAAAACACTAGTATCATGAAGCAAACGTTAGGTTCAAGAACACCAAAAATAGGATAAATAGATCAATAATTTTGACAACTCATATTGGAAGAAATATCAAATTTTATCGTTAAGAAACATTAATAACTCTATATTTACTTATCTTAAATTGATGAAATTTAAAACATAATAAGATAAAACACTTAGGGTTATGGTTCCAAAATGAATTTCAAAACAATGACCAAATAAGAGACCTATCTAGCTCAATATCTATGTTGCAAAAAAAATAGGAATTTTCATAAACTTGACTAAGAAGAAATCTCAATAACTTAAGTTTTCCTTATCCAAACATGATGAAACTTGAACCATGACTAGAAAATGGCCTTAAGACTATGATTCCAAATAAATTGCAAGGATAAGCCTAAGGTCTCACCTTGACTGTTTGGATATAAGCTCTTTTAGCTTAATCTCAATCTTCTCCACCTCACCATGACCTAACTCTAAAGTCCTACAACCATCTCAGACAAGTAAAACAGCACATAGCATTGCTCAATATAATATGCAACATGTAATCAACACTAGTATCAATTCCTAATTAAGTTCATCGCTCAAGCTTACTGGCTTGGTCTGTCCGCTAGCACAAGGCCAGTCAGATCAACAGTACACCAACAGCAACCCAAAATTACAAATTCAGTTTTTAAGCCTAAAAAAACTCATATAAATTGACACAAACCTAATAAATGTCAAATACTCATTGCACATCCATAGGTTGTCCTCCAAATGGTTTTACAATCTCCCCCTTGATGAGTATATTGATAAACACCAAAAAAGCATCAAAATGACTTTGTTTTGAAGTAAATTCAATTATAGTTGCCAAAGCCCCACTTAGTCCAAATCAAAGAGAAATTTGTGAACAAGACCAAATTAGCATGATAAGATTTAGAGCAAATAATAGGAAAGACAAGTTATCCACAAATATTCTAAAAACCAAGAAAAATCTCTCAAAGACTCATCTTTGCTCATGATTTAAAGAAAAGAACAATTTTTCAGCATGACCATTTTCATAGCAAGGTGCATTCCCACATTTCTCTCCTTTTTGGCAATATAGGCATCAAAATAGAAAAAAAAATAGATGCATGAGATGTAACCTAAGAGAGCTTTGAAGATTATCCAAATGAACACAAAGAGAAAAGTATGACACCAAGCTACTCAAGTTCAGATTATTTTAAAATGAGTCATATCCAATTGCATATTTCAATATCCTTGCTAGCAAGCTAAAGTAAGATTATGCTATTTTTGCATGATTTTAATAAACCAACACTAAGCATAATCTCAAGATTAGAAGCAAAGCCATGTCATGGATCAAAATGGGCAACTTAGAGTTCAACCTAGTCAATACTTTAAGGAGCTACAAGTGCATAAGATAATCTTCATACTCAATCAGTTTTTGTGAATGCAAATTTTAGATTTCAACACATACAATGAGGTTTAGAGAGTTTATCCTAGCAAAACATATCCTCGACTAAGAGCCATCGACAACGGCATCCTAAGCTTCACTTTCTTCCTCATCTTTGTTTTTATTTGCATTTCTCAGTTCTTAAGTAACTCATGCTATAGTTGACCATCTCAAACATGACACTTAAAAGAATGGTCTTGATCATATACAATACATTCCAAGTTCATTCTAAATGTAATGGGAAGCAATATTATAAATGTATAGTGTTGAGATTAATCTTAGCACACACAAGTCAATACTTGATTGTTTTTAGCACTTAAATTCATGACCAAATAGAGGATTCTAGTTTGAAACAAAAAATATAGCAAGTAAAAGCTACAAGTTTTATCAAAGTTTCATTAAAACTTAAATTTTAATTTTCAGCAAGCTTAGCACGATGAAGTAATATGAACTTAGATATGACTAAGCTAGCAATGATCCTCAGAAAAGTAGTAAGGTACATAACATGAATGAGAATTTATTTGCATAATAGGCAAAGCTCATTTAAGAAAGAAAATGAAGTATATCTGCAATGCATGAAGAAAAAAGGCTTCTCGAAACTCCCCTCAACAAGTGAATCAATTTTAAGTACAAATCTGGTTCAAGTTGAGTTAAAGTAAAATTAAGTGCAAAAAACCTCCAAATGAACTCCACTAAAATCAGAAACACATAATGAAACAAAGGAAGACGAGAAATTGAAAACTATGTAGTCTATAGAGTATACAAAAGATAAAGAAAATACTATAGCTCAGACTCACTCTCATCTTCTCCACATAACAAACATAGGAAAAGTGACTCTACAAACCCAAACTAGGGAGTATATACAAACCTTGTCTACCCAAAAGGCCTAGCACCTACTAAACCTATAAGGATGTGAGGGAACTCAAACTAGAAAGAAGAGAGAGTAGCTAATTAAACATGATAACACCTTATAGCATAAGACAAAGATCCATGCAAAGGATACTAGAAGTTTAAGTGAGGTGAACTCAACACTTTAGAAAAAAAATTTGCACAAAAGATGAAAAGGAAAGGAGATGCCGGAAGTAAACATATAATATATAATATACATAAATACAGTGTCGATGGTTTTTGCCGGACAACTATTATGCTTGGACAGAGTCCGGGGTTCGATAGAGGGGATCTTCATGGAAGGACACCTATGAGCTCCCCCGAGGGATCCACGCAGACAAGGATTCAAGAACATGCCGATATACCCAGGTTCGGGCCCCCAATGTGGGTAACAGCCCTACGTCCTGCTTATGCTCTTGTTAATGTGTTTTGAGGGGATTACAAGCACACGATCCACACTCTATCTATTTTCTACTCTCTGGGTTCTTCTTGAGTTCTCTCAGTGCTCTTCCCGTTTCCGCTCTTTCGTTCATGTCTTTCTTTTTTCCTCTCGGCTTCCAGCCGCCCTCTCCCATGCACCGAACCCCCTTATATAGGCCGGGCTGGCTCGGGCATGTGAGAAGGATGACATCACACTGATTACACTTCATTTATTACATCAGTCACTGTAGCCCCATCCTCTGGCCTCATTCGTTGCACTATCGTCCAACTTCGCCCGGTCCGCCCGAGAAGCGACTTGTATGGGACGGGTTAGGTGCAGGACGACAAAGGGATAAGCTATCGTGCCGTCAGCAAAGCCACGCGCATTCAATGGTTCAAACATGGTGTGTCGGGAGAGAAGACTTTAAGGTGAAGCTCCCCCATTCCTTCGAGGTATCGCCTCACGCCCGACCGGGCAACAGACTCGACCACCTTCGACTCCGTCGACCGACCACGAGTCTGCCACCGGCGTCGTCAGGCTTGATTGCCCACCTGCTCGCTAGACCGCCACGCGATGCGGTCGCCTGGTGCCAGGGCCTGATCGCCCACCTGCTCGCTAGGCCGCCACGCGACGCGGTCGCTTAGCGCTTAGGGCCCGACGCCACTGCTTGCCGTGCCGCCACGCGACACGAACGCTGGGCGCCAGGCTCGATCGCCACCGCTGTTGTGCCACCACGCGACACGGCCGCTACGCCAGGCTCGATCGCCACCGCTGCGTGCCACCACGCGACACGATCGCCTAGCGGTAGGGCCTGATCGCCCACCTGCTTGCCAGGCTGCCACGCGACGCTTCGGCACTCGTGGCCCCTCTTGACCGTGGCGGAGAGGATACCCTAGCGTGAAGTACATCGACAGAAGCCCGCCCGCCCCGAGCGCGCGCCACCCTTTTCGCATCTTTAATGCCGACGCGTTCTTTAACGGGTCCACCACTCTTACGCATGCAACCGCTCCAGACCTCTCTGCTTCCGTCGCCTTCTCTCGGGACCCAAAGCGTTGCGCACTTTCACCTTTTCGCGAACTGCCAGCGTGAGAGACCTATTAATACGCGCGCCTACGACCAGCAGTTCACGCACTTTTTGACTCCTCATCTTCTTTTCTTGCCGCTTCAACTTCCTTATCCCAAGACCTTGCTTTGTTCAAATGGCACAGCCTTTTCCTGCTTCAACCGACGACAGGGAGAGGGCAACGAGGCTCTCCCAGACCGCCACCGAGGGTTCCCTCCACTTACGCCATGGAACCTCCGCGCTGCGGTGCAAAACCGAGGAGATCGTTGTCTTCTTCTGGGCATTGTTTGCGGACCTAGTCCTGCCTTTCTCCGAGTTCTTCCTTACTATCCTTCACTTCTATGAAATCCACCATCTTCATCTCACCCCAACTCCGCTCTCATTCTCTCCACCTTTGCTTGCCTCTGCGAGATGTTCATGGGGGTAATGCCCAATCTTCCTCTCTTTCGCTTCTTCTATACTCTCCGTAGCTCCACAGACAGTGGGGTCGCGGGGAGCTGCCACTTTCACCTCTGTGACGGATCTGCCTCCCGCTACATCTCCTTCCAGACGAAGACCAACTGGAAGGCGTGGTGAAGCGACTGGCTGTACGCCAATGACGACAGCAGCCTTGATGCCCTGGAGATGCCCTCTGCACCAGCGGAGGCCAACGAGAACTGGGGCTCGCCTGTCGAGGAGACAGTGGAGCTCTAGACAATGGTGGCCCGTGATCAACCGACTACGGACTCCGAGCCGACCGGGAACCGTGGTCCGGCCGTGACTGGAGGATCAACCCCTGCCGGAGCGCCGATCGGCGATATAAAGACACGGTGACGCACGACATAACCCGTGACTCACCCAGCCGTAAGTTTCGCTTTTTTTTTTGATCTTTCGTGGTCGCCATCAATCCAGAACCCTTTTCTTTCTTTTTTCAGCGCAGGAATCTGGACGCCCCTTCTATTGCCAAGTGGTTGGGCGGGCTGCTCCCGCCAACTCTAGGTGGTTCAGACTTCCCGGCCGAAGCCTGGCCACTATGCGATCTAGAGTTCATGAAGCGTCTCCGGATTGTCAAATCACTTCCGGCGATGGACTACACCGGGCCTGTGACATTACCGCCTCGTGGCCCCCTGACGATCAAGGACCCCACCCTGGTGGACGACCGAAGCGAGGGCAAGCGGCCGTCCTCCTCAGACGCCTTGGGTGCAGACCCAAAGAGGCTCCGCATCGACGACCAGATGGCCGCCCCCTCCAGTTCCATCATGCCTCCGAGCACGAATGGAACGGGGTCTTTATCCACCGCGGCGACGTCTTCCGCTCCTGCCCCGGCACCGACTTCATCTGCTCCTACTCCATCGGCACCGAGAGCCCTCTCCACTGTCCCGCAGGGAGGGCTTAATCTGCCTGCATCTTCCTTCCGCTTCCCGGCGCTTCCTAGGATGGCCCCCAGCTGTGCTTCGCAAAGCTAGGCACCCGCTGAGGCAACGGGAGATCCTGCCCGTGAGACAACTGACATTCCCGAAGTGGTTCCTGCGGACGTCGTCGGCGCTGGCACCTCTGCCAACTCCACATGGAGCGCTCTCGCCGCACCCGCCTCTCGACTGGTAGCACTGCTCGCTGAGCTTGGCAATGTGCATGCTTGCACGGGCTCCCTCCTCACGGTGGCCACCCAGCAAGAGGCGCAATTGACCCAACAGATGGGGCGGCTGCACGAGGAGCTGGCGCAGGAGAGGGAGAGAGGGGCGGCCCTGCTCTCCTAGGAGAAGGCAAGCGCAGCGGCCCTGCTCGCTCGGGTGGAGGAGGCCGAAGTAGGACGGAAGCGAGTTGAAGATGAACTGCGCCGCTCATTGCACAACCTCACCGTCATGCTCTGCCTTGCGTACAACCGCATGGTTAGGAGCCTATGGCCCCTGGGGGTGAAGCTGAGCAATCCGCTGGAATCCTCGGTGATGTAGTACGCCTCGGCACACCAGATCGCTGGCTCTCTTGCTGGCCCGCCGCCTTTGTCCGCCTGCTCCGCCCGAGAAGGGCGGAAGGTAGCCGCCACAATGGGTACATGCTGGCTCTTTGCACCAGCCATGACGCCTCCTTCGACGCCATGTCCACCATGGCTAGAATCGAAGGCGACGAGGCCCAGGTGCAAGCTCACGTGGGCGAAGCCTCGGAGTATGTGGTGGGGCTGATGAAGGTGGAGGACCCGGCCCTTAACACTAGGGCTGGGCAAATAAACCGGTAACCGAACACCGAAACTAAAAAAACTGAAACCGACTTATTCGGTTGTTGATTCGGTTTTCTGTCTGAAATAACCGAATTATTTTCAGTTTATTCAGTTTTAAGCCTCGGTTAACCAAAATAACCAGACTAGCATCTGTATGACTGTATCCTCAGTAGTAACACTAACCCTAGCTCTCGAGTCTCGGTTGGACGGCCGTAATTCCCCATTTCCTCACTCCTCCCTCACACGGCTGATCACAAGCCTTGCTTAATTTGGGATCAGTTGGATTGCTGGGACTGGGAGAGTATTCTCGTTCAACGAGAAAAAGGAACAAGCTTTTGTTCCCCTGCATGTATCAAGAGCCCATTAGGTTTTCTGGTCGTAATGCTGTCTGCTATCTAACTACAAATGATATGACTACTTTTATGTAATGTTCTTGTACTGTTTATTGCCCGTGATCACACAGTTTCGTGAGTTTGTGAACTAGGCTGAAAATTTTTGGTGTGATGTGCGTATTTTTCTTTTCTGTCAGACAATTTATTCTTTGTGGTGATTCCTGACAATCAAACTTTGGTTAATTCGGTTAAAACTGAAACCGAAACCGAATTATCGGTTAACCGAAATGTCGGTTACCTAAATTTCCAAACATATTTCGGTTTCATTTTTAAAATAACCGAATTGTCTAAAAAACCGAAAACCGAAACCGATTTTTTCGGTTTAACCGAACGCCCAGGCCTACTTAACACTGCGATGGCAGAGGAGGCAGGGGACGACTCCGAGCACATCCAAGTCGCTGATGACGAATGATGTCCCGAGCGGCCCTTCTTATTTTCTTTGTTCCTTTCTTTCTTTTTTCTGTAGCCATGTACATACGCCTTTTAGCAAACTTAATGAAATTGTCACCCTTTGCGTTTACCTGAATGCCTGTTTGTGTGTATGTTTGCCCGCGTCTTCTTGCCCAAGCCACCGGGCGACCTGCCCCCTGACCTTGCCATGACACGGGTCTGGGGGTTAGATTAGATCGATGCTCCGGCATTCTCCTTGTACTTGCACGCAACCGCTACAAACACGAGCAGAAGTTATGCAAGATATGCAAGGAATAGACCAAAAGATCATAAGTCCCCGCGCGTGTTGTTGTCACTGTCCCATTGCCTTTCAGAATTTAAACCCTTGTGATCTCTCGGAACCTGACCACGGTGCTGCATGGTAAGGCAGCAGGTTCCCAGGAGTAGTTTTGGGCTAGCAGTGCTAGCGGTGACAACCCGGGGTGTACTAGCCGCATTGAACACGGTGCCGAACCCCAGGGTGTACTAGCCGCATTGAACACAGTGACCCCCTGGTCGCCCGTCCCTACGCGACCCACCAGGGCATAAGCGGGAAGGACAAGAAAAACAAACCGAAAGCCCACAAGACAAACAACTTAACTTATTACTGGCCATCGCCCATCAGCTAGTGGAAAGAGAGCTCACTCCCTGGCTAACTGGAGCAACCGCCGAGCACTTATAGTTCTCAGGGGTAGAATTTTCGCAACATTTCCAAGTTCTGGGAGTTCGCCAGCTCTTGGCCATCCTCAGTGGCCAACCGGACCGCCCCGGACCGAGAGACTGAGACCACCTTGAAAGGGACCTCCCATAGGGGAGACAGCTTGTTGCGACTGGCCTGCATCTGAATTCTACGCAGGACAAGGTCGCCCACTGCTAGTTCTCTCTTATGGACCTGGGTGACGTGGTACCGCCTGAGGCTCTGTTGGTATCGAGCGGCACACAAAGCTGCATGATCGCGCACCTCCTCCAGAAGGTTGACTTCTTCTCGGCGTTGGTCTTCCTGGCCCTCCTCACTGAACACCAAAACGTGCGGGGAGCCTAAAGACAACTCGGGCGAAAGGATAGCTTCTGTCCCATAGACCAGGAAGAAAGGTGTTTCTCCGCCGCCTGGAGGTGTGTTTCGCGACCACAAGATCACCGAAGTTCATTTGTCCACCGCGTCCCCGCCAGGAGCCGGTCAAACGCTCTAGTCTTGAGGCCCCTCAATACCAGCGTGTTGGCACGCTCCGTCTGGCAATTGCTCCTTGGGTGGGCCACTGAGGCGAAAGACACCTTGGTGCCCATCTCTTCATAGAACTCCAGGAATTCCACGCTAGTGAACTGGGTGCCGTTGTCGGTGATGATGCGGTTGGTGACTCCGAAGCGGGTGAAGATCCCACGTATGAACTTGATGGTAGCGGAGGCTGTGATGGCGCGCACTACCTCGGTTTCAACCCATTTGGTGAACTTGTCAATGGCAACGAACAGATGGGTGAAGCCCCCTGTCGCCCGCAGGAACAGGCCCAGGATGTCCAACCCCCAGACCACGAACGGCCAAGAGAGCGGGATGGTTTGCAGCGCTTGAGCTGGTCGGTGGATCTGCCTGGTGTAGAACTAGCATGCCTCGCATCTCCTCACCAGCTCGTAAGCATCCTGGAGGGCAGTAGGCCAATAGAATCCTTGGCGGAACGCTTTTCTGACCAGCGTCCGACTGGACATATGGCTCCCGCACATGCCTCCATGGATATCAGAGAGCAGGTTGCTCCCCTCTTCCCAAGTGATGCACTTCAGAAGAATTCTGTTTATACTCTAGCGATATAGATCCCCACCTACCAGAGTATAGCACTTGGCCTTATGTGCAATTTTCTCGACTGACGCATCATCGTCGGGGATCACTTGGTCCTGC
This sequence comes from Guadua angustifolia, assembly GCA_036346375.1. NCBI lineage: Eukaryota > Viridiplantae > Streptophyta > Magnoliopsida > Poales > Poaceae > Guadua > Guadua angustifolia. The sequence continues at coordinate 58,620 of JAYEVE010001380.1, read as the reverse complement.
AGGAAGGCTAGGATCGGATCCATCCACCGACCTTCCCGGCCAAGTGTAGCAATCACGTGGTGATCGCTTGGGTACTCCACTTGGCCAGGCTTTTTCCCGGTATCGCCTCGTGGCACCACCGCCTTCCCTCCTAGAATCGGGTCGAGGCAGCGCGTCTGTCTTCCTCCTCGAATCGGAGGTCGATACCGCACCACCTTCCCCACCCGGGTCGGAGGCTAAGACAGCCGCACCATCGTCCCCACCATGAATGGGGGCAGCGACGAACGGTCGTGTAAGTCTTTCTTCAAAGACCCTGACTGGAACAGAGGCTCCTGATGCCGCGAGCTGCGAAAGCCCGTCTATCATGTGGTTGTCGCGCTGGGGATATGGATATACTCCATTCCTTCGAAGCGGCGCTCCATCTTCCTGACCTCCGCCAGGTATGCTGCCATGGTGGGGTTAGAGCATTGAAATTTCTTTCGTGCTTGATTGATGACCAGCAGGGTGTCGCCTTTGACTTGGAGACACCGGACGCCTAACGCGGAGGCGGCGCGTAGCCCTGCCAGTAAACCTTCATACTCGGTTGTGTTGTTGGTGGCCTTGAAGTCCAGGACGACCACGTACTGAAGGATGTCACCGATCGGGGGGACTAGGATGACCCTAGCCCCCGCGCCCTCGAGCCTGAAGGAGCCGTCAAAGAATAAAGTACAGGGAGAGAGCGCGGGTATCTCTTCAGCTTCAGGAGTGGCGGGAGTCCACTCGACGATGAACTCCGCCAGTCTTTGACTCTTGATAGCAGTGCGGGGGTGAACTTGAGGCAGAACTCCCCCAGCTCTACCGACCACTTGGCGACGCAACCCTCGGCTTCCTGATTGTGGAGGATCTCTTGCAGGGGATAGGCGGTAACCACCGTGATCTCCCGTCCCTGGAAGTAGTTCCGCAGTTTCTTGGACGCCACTAGGACGGCGTACAACATCTTCTATGCCTGTGGGTACCTGGTCTCTGCCTCATGTAGCACCTTGCTGACGTAGTAGAGCAACGGCTCCAGTACCGCGCTTATCACCGCAGGGGTAGCTGCGATGTATAAGAGCAACGGCTCGCCAAGCTTGGGGGCGACCAGCACTAGCGGGGAGGAGAGGTACTCCTTCAAGTCTTCAAATGCTTGTTGGGCCTCCATGGTCCATTCAAAGTGGTTGGTCTTCTTCAATAGTTTAAATTGGGGTAGACTCCTTTCTCCCAAGCGAGCGATAAACCACCCGAGGGATGCCAGATGACCAGCAAGACACTGCACTTGCTTGAGCCGAGTCGGTGGCTTCATGTGCTCGATGGTCGCTATCTTATCGGGATTGACCTCAAAGCCCCAGCTGGACACAAGGAACCCTAGAAATTTCCCAGAGGGCACGCCGAACACACACTTCTTGGGGTTGAGCTTCAGACAATTTTTCTGAAGGTTGGCAAAGGTTTCTTCCAGGTCTTCGATTAGCCCTTCGCCCTTCTTGACCTTCACCACTAGGTCGTCGACGTACACCTCAAGGTTCTGTCCTATCTGCGGACAGAAGAAAATATGCATAGCACGCTGATAAGTAGAACCAGCATTTTTTAACCCAAATACCGTTCTAATATAACAATAAACGCCTATCGGGGTTACAATAGTGATTTTTTCTTCATCCTCTACCGTCATGCTAATCTGGTGGTACCCAGAGTATGCGTCTAGAAAGTATAGCAGCTCGCACCCTACCGTAGAGTCGACGATAAGATCAACGCGCGACAAAGGGTACGGATCCTTTGGGCAAGCCTTGTTGAGGTTGGTGAAGTCGATGCACATCCGCCACTTCCCATTGGGCTTCTTGACGAGCACGGGGATGGCAAGCCACTCGGGGTGAGAGACTTCCCTGACGATGCCCGCGCGTAGCAGCTTTTCTACCTCCTCCTGAATGGTATCTTGTCGCTCTGGTGCTTGTCTCTGGACCTTTTGTCAGACTGGGCGTACTCCTGGGAGTGTTGCCAATCTGTGCTCGATCACCTCCATGGGGACCCCAGTTATGTTGAACGGTTGCCAAGCAAACAAGTCGGAGTTAGACCGGAGGAAGGTGACAAGCGTGCTTTCCTATTTGGCGCCAAGGTGGACACCCACCTTGACGGTCTTCTCGGGCTCGCCCTCGCTCAGGGAGACCACCTTAACCTCACCGGACCAACCGAGTGAGGCACGGGTCTTCACCGGAGGGGCTCCCGAATAAGAGCATCAGCTTGCCTCGTGCAGTGGCGCCCGGCCAGTCCAATGCTCGCCAGGGCAACAAGAAAGCTTCCTACCGTCCACGGATGACTATGGGGCCACCAGGCCCTGGTATCTTCACCACCATCTACGTATAGTGGGTCGTTGCTATGAATTTGACCAACGCCGGTCGGCCAAACAGGGCGTTGTACGGGAGGTCGAAGTCGGCGACTTCAAAGTCCACCACCTCTGTACGGTAGTGGCTCTCATCTTCGAAGGTGACGGGGAGGCGCACCTGGCCCAGGGGCACCGAGCCAGGCCCCAGGGTGACCTCGTAGAAAGGCAGGGCCGGATGCAGCTCCCACTGTGATATCTGGAGCGCCCAAAACGCCTTGGAGGACAAGAGGTTGATGGAGCTCCCTCCGTCCACCAACACCCACCCAAGCTTCACGTTCGCACCGTGGGCGAGACCACGATCGAGAGGTGACCCAGGCTGACAGAGCTTTCAAGGTGATCGGCCCGACTAAAGGTGATCGGCTCCTCTGACCATTTCAGTGGCCTACTAGCCCCTAAGCTTGGCACAGCAGCGCAAACCTCCCTCATCAGCCGCTTGTACCTCGTGTTGGAGGGATAGGTGGCCGAGCCACCGTGTATGCACGCCACCGTGCGCTCTGCCCTCTGGAAAGACAATAGGGCGGGGTCTTCATTCTGGTCATCATCGTGGGGACGACGCTCCTTGAGCCGCTGCTCCACCATCTTGCTCACAACCTGGCAGTTGGCCAGGTCGTGCGTGTTGGACCGGTGGATCGGGCAGTAGGGCCTGTCCTCTTCACGGCGGTCGTCCTGCTAATCATGGCGTTTGTCTCACCGGTCATGACGGTCACACCACTGTGACTTGGTGTCCCTGTGCTCGCGCTCAGCAGTTAAGACCTGCCTAAACTCAGTTGCTCCGTGCTTCTTTTTCCTGCTCGCGGAGCCAAGGTCCTTCGAGGTCCCGCCGTCTCCGCTATGACCGTTGGTCGGACGGGCACCTTCCTCTGAAGCCACCACCACAAGACTTGTGCGCCAGGAGAACAAATTTGAAGTGGTGGTGATGTTGCGGTGGCCATCTTCTCCGCATCTTGTGGTCCCTGACGCCTCTTGGCGATGACGACCGATCGTCAAGATCCCGGGATTGTGTTGTGACAAGAGCTAAACCGCTTGGATGAAGTCGCTGCGACTTCTTTCTCCCGCCGAGGGCATGGAGATCATCCTCCACGCGCCGGCTGTGTGTATGAGCCTTAGAAGTTGGTGACGAAAAGGTCACACAATTCCTCCCATGAGTGCACCAACCCTCGTGGAAGGTTCAACAGCCAAGAACGGGCAGATCCTATCAAGGCCGTCGGGAAGTAGTTGGCCATGGCCTTTTTAGACCCGCTTGTGGCCCGCACCACCGTCGTGTATATCTGCAAGAATTCCTTCGAGTTGGTGGTGCCATCGTACTTCTCGATGGACGTCGAGCGAAACTTCTCCGGCCACGCAACACGGCGCAGCTGACTAGAGAAGGCTTGGCACCCAACGCCGTAGGGGGAGCCATGTTGTCCACCTGAACCCCCGCCCGGAGACCGTGCCGGGAGCACGGATCTCAACTCCCCAAGGATTCGGAGGAGAGAGCATCCACCATATCCCGAGAGTGGGTATCGTTGGAGGAGCTGTTGCCTTCAGGAGCCATCCACCTATAGCGGCCTTGCCCCAGTGTGTGACGGTGCCGTAGTATGTCGCGCAAATCATCGCCACGCTGTCGACGATGCTTCTCCAACTGAGCCCTCAAATCCTCACGACCTCCCCAGTGCCTTGGGGACGCGTGAGGCGATATGTCTGCTGCCGCACGACCCCCCGCGCCAGCGGGGTCCGCGTCCAGCAAGCCCTTTCCTTTGCTCTGGCCCTCCTAGCCAGAGCGCTTCCCGCTCGGGTGGCTGGAAGCTTGGGTGCGATCCGCACGCAACCCTGATTGCGGAGTACTGAAGGTACCCGGCCGATCAGGCGCCCCCACACAGAGCTGTGCCACGTCTATCAGGGAAGCGATGTCCCGCAGCCACGGCGTGGCTGGGGTGTCTCCTGCAAGATCCATCGGGGGGTGGTTGTGGGGAACCGTCCCCGGGACTCCACTGATTCACCCAAATGCATGGTACATCTCAAGTGAATCAAGGGAACCTCGGGTGTTCCGCGATTATACCCGTGTTTGTCCCAGGATAGTTCGCCAACACGCGCATTCTCATCCAACAGTTGACATCACAACACATACATAATTATCGGAAGCATAAATATCATTACATTCCAAAAGTAGGACTACTGTCCTCAACGATATATTTAGAGTTATTACATCAAGTAGCAGCGGAAATTATAAGATAAACGACAAAAGGGCCAGCATGGCATGCCCCAACCCTCGTGCAACCAACTGGGCAAGAACGGCGACTAAACGTTAGAATTGTCAAAATCTGCCCGTAAAGGTCCCGGCGGGCCTCATCCTCACCAGAAAGTAAGTGGACAATCCGATTGATTACAAAGAGTGTACTCGCACAATAATATACATTGCATGTTGATTTCTAGCTACATGTGGTTGCTACATCAAAGGAAGGCAAATTGGCAATTTCAGCATAAAGCAATATTTGGGATAAATCGAAGCATGTATAGATTGATAAGAATTTGCATTTAATAAACATGTGCAAAATCTAATATGAGAATATAACATCATCATATTCACATGTGTATCATGCCTTCAAGCATTCTCCTAACCATGAGTTCCATCGCTCATGTTCGACTACACACACAAGTACTCCAATACTTGTGTCTATTTTCCCACTCCCATCCCATTCTTACCAAGTCCTTAATACTCTCCCAGTGACTGACAGTTCAAGTGATCGTCCTTAACCATGGACGCGGCTATTCGAATAGTTTAAACTCTGCAAAGGTACGACTTTACCCACACGACACGCCACACTCGTAAGCCAAGCTATTAACACATTTCCTTGGATGTGTCGGCCGAGGTGAACGTGACAAACTATTTTCCAGTATGCATGGTAGTGTATCCAAACCATCCGGATGACTGTGACCCTCGATCCCGTGTGCCCAATGCTCGGTGTGTGTGGATCAAGGAGTACACCCGTTGTTGGACATCCCCAACTCAACAAAGTTCGAGGGACTCCGAGGATATTCCTTGGCGCTCCACTAAGCCCAAGGAATTCCGGCGATCATTCCTTGACACTCCACTAAGCTCAAGGAATCCCGAGTGCACATGGTTTACATACCCTAGTCATACGCAAGTACTTGGTTACGCCGGTCCCATAAACGGCGTGTGGTTCGCACAATAGTTACTCAAAGAGACGTCACCAGGATTTAATCCTTAGGGTCCTTAACCAACATCTCTACACATTAACCAACATTTGAAACCATCATCATCATAATAATTCTCAATCATTGCGACCAATGGACTAAGTCCATCTATCGCGGTTTCTAACGATGTTCTATGCATGGCTAAGCAATTTGTACAAACCCATATAATAAGAATAAACCCTCCTCCTAGGGCGACAATCGAACTCGAGAGGAACACGATAGGGGGATAACATCACAATGTGGTAATAGCTAGGAATTCTACCCAAACATAATTGTAATTGAAAGTAAGCATGCAATTGATAAAATAATTTCAAAAATGTAAATTTCAATTAGTAGGAGCAATCATGGTCAAGGAATAAAGTAGTGCCTTGCTGCTCGTTCTTGATTTCGAAGGCGTAGTCGTACTCGGGAGTGCCTTCCGAAGCGTCAACACCTAACGAGAAGACCCAAGTCCATAAAAACCAAATCAAGAATCCAAAGATGCACATGATTAAAAGATGTATGAAATGCTCACGATGCACAATACTTGATTATAATATGAAAATACCAATTTAGTCTTGCAAAATTTGGACTTGGTTGTCAAAATTTCATGTTTTAGAGGCATTTTATTGAATTATGTCTGGAGTATCTGGACATTTAACCCCGGAGTGTCCGGGCTGACCCTCTCGGTCTGACGAGTTCTGGCATATCCGGACTATCCGGATTAAATCCCCAGACTATCCGGATTAAATCCCCGGAGTATCCGGATTAAATCCCCGGAGTGTCCGGGCTGAGCAGTCTGTTTCAAAAACGGCTATTTGCCTATTGTCCTTTACACTTCAAAGGAATGGACTAGTGTTTCAAAGGGATGGACTAGGGCAGAATATTACCACTACAAGATTGCTTTTGCACTTGGTGAAGGTTGGTTTCGGCGAGGAAACGATAAAAGGTGTCGAAATGCCGGTTCTCGCGATTCACTGCCTCCTAGCTTGCGTGGACGACGATGACCTCGCTTGCTCGTGCTTGCAATAGCAACTAGCCCTCCTCCTCAAGCTTCCATGCGACATGCATGCCCCGATTCAAGGTTTGAGGATGGATTCCATGGAAGGGCAAGAAATGAGTCCCAAGAGCAAAAATTTCAGAACAAGGGAGGAAAAGAAAACGATTGCCACTTACCAAAAACTTGTTGCCTCAAGAATCCACTTGGATGGATTTGAAGCTCTTGATCTTGGCTTCAAGGTGGTGTAACATACACAAGCTCAAACTCAAGCTTTGAGTGGATTTTGTGGGGAGAATGGCAAGGTGTTGAAGAAGAGTTCTTGCTATTTTCTGGTTTTGGACTGAGCAAATGGGCAGTATTGGGAGGAGAAACCAAGGTGTATCACCTTATATATGGCTGCCATTCATGTCATACATGTGGGGCTAGGTTCCACATGTCATAGAGTAAGTAGAAGAGTGGGTAGAAGTGATTGGAGTGAGAAAAGTCATGGAGAGGATGTGCAGCCCACAAGTTCCTATGTGATGGGGACGGGGTTGCCCGAACTTCCGTCAGATGGAGGATAAGTCGATTAGGCGGCGCGAGACACACACGATCCGGCTTCTTGATCGGCACGATCAAAACCCTCGCAATCGCAGCACCACGCGTCCTCTCGGTTATCAACCGTGCACTACCCGTTGACCTCGCCACGAAGGCTAATCCTGCCAATGAATCGAGAACACAAGCAAGAACAAGAAAGATGCAACTGAATTTGCAATTGAAGATGAAGCTCACGAGTTGGGGTCTCACAAACCGATGAACGGCGACAATCGCTCAAAGACAGAATTAATCTAAGCAAAACCCAAATCAAACCCTAGCGGCGGCTACTGGATATAAAGGCTAGGGGACATCCTAGAAACCCTAGATGCGTCCGTGATGGACTCCAACACGATACATGGGCCAAGGGCCCAAATTGGTGACGCAGCACCCTGGGACAGATTCTGTCCGCCAACTTGCAACGTGAATTCCCGTCGACTCTGAAGTCCAAATGACCTGAAACTGGTGCCATTGGAAAGGTTATCTCCTTAGCTTTCGAGGCATATGTGGATCATCAAAATCGGAGCCCGTTTGTGGCCTGGGCGACGATTTTAGTGAACACTGCTCCTGGTGGCCGAGGTAGTCGACTCGAGACGAATTAGACCTCCAACTTGAATTGGACTCCTCCTTGCCTCCCTCCTGGCCCTTGCTGGTTCCCAAGGCCTTCATGATCCTCTCCAAAGTTCCTAAGTACAATATAATCAATAATATCATTAGGTAGCATACCATTCTCACAAGTATCAGCACGGGCACTTAGGAACGAGCTCACCTGTTGATTCAATTGCCGTGCTCGTGCTCTTGTGATGGGTCCTTGCATCACAACTGGAGGAGTCTCGGGCGTATGCATTGGAGTGATGTCCTCATCATCCTCCCCCTCTTGAAGTGGAGTCGTCCTCGACTCAAGCTCATCTTCTTCTCCCATGAACGGTTTCAAATCTGCAATGTTAAATGTGGGACTAACCCCAAATTCGGGCGGCAACTCAAGTTTATATGCATTATCATTTATTTTCTCAAGTATCTTGAAAGGACCATCAGCTCTAGGCATTAATTTAGACTTTCTCAATTCTGGAAAACGATCCTTTCGCAAATGTAACCATACTAAATCACCCGGTTCAAGTTTTACTTCCTTTCTACCTTTACTTCCCGCAGTCCTATACCTTTCATTCATCATTTCAATATTTTCTCTAGTCTTTTCATGCAATTTCAGAATAAATTCAGCACGTTCCTTAGCATCATGATTAACTCGTTCACTAGTAGGTAAAGGTAATAGATCAATAGGAGCACGGGGATTGAAGCCATACACTACCTGAAAAGGACTTACCTTGGTGGTGGAGTGTACCGCCCTATTATAAGCGAACTCAACATGCGGCAAACACTCTTCCCACATCTTCAAATTCTTCTTGAACAGTCCTCAACATAGTAGATAATGTACGATTTACTACCTCGGTTCGGCCGTCGGTTTGGGGATGACATGTTGTTGAAAACAGCAGCTTGGTCCCCAATTTATTCCATAGAGTTCTCCAAAAGTGGCTCAAAAACTTGGCATCACGATCTGATACAATAGTAGAAGGCATACCATGCAAGCTTAACGATTTCTTGAAAGAAAAGGTTAGCAACATTAACAAAGATCGCCGCTCTTATGACAAGGAATAAAGTGAGCCATCTTAGAAAATCTATCAACCACCACAAAAATACTATCCCTCCCCTCTTGGTCCTAGGCAGTCCTAAAACAAAGTCCATAGATATATCCTCCCATGGAGTGCTAGGAACAGGAAGAGGCATATATAAACCATGTGGATTCAATCGTGACTTAGCCTTTTGACATGTAGTGCAGCGGGATACAAACCTCTCAATGTCTCGCCTCATCTTCGGCCAAAAGAAGTGAGCGGACAGCACGGCCTCCGTCTTCTTGGCACCAAAATGACCCATCAAACCTCCTCCATGAGCCTCCTTGGATCAAAAGAAAACGAACGGATCCAACTGGAATGCATAGGCGGTTAGCTCTAAACACAAATCCATCATTTATCACATATTTGTCCCATGTTCTTCCCTCTTTGCAATGTAGCAAGACATCTTTAAAATCATCATCATTAGCGTATTGTTCTTTAATTGATTCCAATCCAAATATACGACAATCAAGTTGGGACAACATGGTATATCTCCTAGACAAGGCATCAGCAATCACATTATCCTTCCCTTTCTTGTGTTTGATAACATAAGGAAAAGATTCAATAAATTCAACCCATTTAGCATGTCTACGATTCAGTTTCACCGATTGCGAATATGTTTTAGCGACTCATGATCGGAATGAATAACAAATTCTTTGGGCCAAAGATAATGTTGCCACGCTTTCTAAAGATCGCACAAGAGCATACAATTCTTTATCATACGTGGAATAATTCAAAACAGGACCACTCAATTTTTCGCTAAAATAAGCAACAGGTTTTCTATCTTGCATCAAAACACCACCAATTCCAACCCCACTAGCATCACATTCAAGCTCAAAGGTCTTATTAAAATCGAAGTTGGAGTAAAGGTGCATCGATAAGCTTATCTTTCAAAAGATTGAAGGCATTCTCTGTGCTTACCCCCAATGGAACGCAACTCCTTCTTTGTCAACTCGCTCAATGGGGCTGCAATGGTGCTGAAATCCTTCACAAAGCGGCGGTAAAATCCGGCAAGTCCGTGGAAGCTCCGCGACTTGTGAAATCGCCGTGGCGTTGGCCAACTCTTAATCGCGTGCACCTTGGCTTCATCAACCTCAATTCCTGAGTCACAACATAGCCAAGAACGATACTCGCTCGATGCAAAAGTGCACTTCTCGAGGTTACCAAATAAACGTCAAAGACGCAAAGCATCAAAAACAGCACGAGATGATCAAGATGTTCATGTAATGACTTGCTGTAAATCAATATATCATCAAAATAAACCACCACAAATTTTCCAATGAAAGCTCGTAAAACCTCGCTCATTAAGCTTATGAAGGTGCTCGGTGCATTAGTTAAACCAAAAGGCATGACTAACCACTCATACAATCCAAACTTGGTTTTAAAAGTCTGTTTTCCATTCATCTCCCAATTTCATTCGATTTGGTGGTATCCACTACGCAAGTCAACCTTAGAGAAAATTATAGAACCACTTAACTCATCAAGCATGTCGTCTAGCCTAGGAATAGGATGACGGTACCTTATTGTGATATTGTTAATGGCTCTACAATCTCGCACATGCGCCTAACCGCCATCTTTCTTAGGAACCAAAAGAACAGGACAACACAAGGACTAAGGCTCTCTCAGTACATACCCGCGGTCCAAAAGATCTTGGACTTGGCGCTGAATCTCCTTAGTCTCCTCGGGTTGGTCCTATAAGCGGCGGGTTTGGCAAACTCGCTCTGTATCAAATCAATTTGGTGCTCAATCCCTCGTATGGGTGGGAGTCCCGAGGTATCTCGGCAGAAAAACATCCTCATACTCTGCAAAAGGTTAGTGACAAGCAGGAGGCAAAGTCTCGGCAGATCATCCAATGAAAACAAAGCATCTTTGCATAGCACAAAGATAGCACAAAGCATCATCACTAATTGCAGCAAGATCAGATTTTGTAGCAAGCAAGGCGGGATTCCTCAATTTAATTTGGTTGGCTACATGCTGAATTTCAGATTTCTCATCAATGGGTTTCTTGTCATTAGCAATCCGCTCCCTATCGATTTAACAATTTCAGCGAGGGTCAAAGGTAGAAGTGTAATTTTCTTTCCTTATGCATAAAAGTGTATTTATTACTTCTACCGTGGTGAAGTGCATCGATGTCATATTCCCATAGGCGACCCAATAAAAGAGAGCAAGCTTGCATCGAACCACATCACAATCAGCAAAATCGAATAGGAACCAATGGAAAAATGAACCCGAACTGTTTGTGTTACCTTAGCTTTGCGGAATCATTCACCATCGAATGTGGTATGGATGTGGTGCGGCGTGTGGTCAAGCCAAGCTTCTTGACCAAATCTGTACTCACCAAGTTGTTGCAACCGCGGAGTCAATGATCACGCTGGCGCTCGTCGGTTGTTGATGACGAAGAAAATCTGGAACAAGTTGTGGCGCCGCTTTGCTGCTTCGGCTTGCTCCATCAGGCGCTAAGGACACGCTGGACAATGATGGACCCAGACGCAGAAGATCCTCGGCGCCAAAGGTGGCTTCATCATCAACCTCATCGTTGTCCACCCCGGTGTCGCCGATCTCATCCTCAACATCGGAGGCACCGATGTAACCTCCGTCGTCGGTGGCGGCGTATGCCCGCCGGTCATTCTCTCTTGACGTGGCCAATCCTTGGCACTTATGGCAGCGAATTCCGTCGATGTACGGCTGTGGAAGCGACGAGGAGCTCTTGGCGGTGTTGGCGGGCCGACTTCTTGCTGTCCGCCGCACTCGGGGCGGTGCCGTCGGTGCGGTCGTGTGCTTTCGTCGAAGGTGGCGGTGCATTGGTCGAAGGTGGAAGAAGGCATCGCTTCGCTTGTCCCGTAGTCGTCCGAGGCGTGAAGGTGCTGCCGGCATTGCTCCTGCTCTTGGAATGGCGTCCCTGCAATTCCTTCTCTGCTAACATAGCAAGTTGAAACAAGCGATTGACAGTTGTATATTCTTTATAATCAACAATATCCTGAATTTCTGGACGCAACCCACCGTAAAAACGCGCAATTTTATCCTCAGGTTCCTCTACTACCCCACAACGTAACATACCCTTTTGAAGCTCTTGGTAATATTCCTGAACCGTCATACTACCTTGATCTAATCGTTGCAATCTCTTGCGCATATCACGTTGGTAGGAAGGAGGAACAAATCTATTACGATAGCATCTTTTAATCTCGCCCAAGAATCAGGTTGTAGCGGGCATTTACTAGTTCATTCCACCGATTATAGCAAAATCTTTAAATTCACTAGTGGCTTGTCTAACTCTATGAATCTCGAACTAGATGGGAATTGAATTTACGCTCGATCGTCATCTCCCAATCTAAGTAAGCATCAAGATCATAACCTCCGTAAAAGGATGGGATGGTGAATTTTACCTTAGCAAAAGGATCATCATTGCGATTCTGGTTATTACCTCCCATACCGTGATGGTTGCGGCGAAGACGGTCATGCAAGCGGGCGTCTCGTTGAGCAGCTCGGTCCCTGGCGGCACGTTGCTGCTCATCTTCGTCTCCCTCAAAATCACCATCCTCGTCATGGTCGTTGTTGCCGTGGTTGACGGATGCATCTCCATCAACAGTCGCGGGAGGACGTTTTTCGACGGCATCCATCCTATCGGCAAGGGTGGAGACTCGTCGATCGATGCTCTCAAGGGTCCTGTTCGTCGTCATGGCATGCTCCTTGAACATCATTCTTATCTCATCCAGCATGGTCGACAACTCAATGAAGGACACGATCGCGATGGTAACATCATCCTCGTTCTCGCCCTTCTTGCCTCCCCGCCATGGTTAGCACAGAAAAAGACAGAGGGAAATACAAACACAAGTATTATGAGCCCTATGAACTACTAGGTGGGATCTCTCGCTCTCAAGCAATCTTACCAAGTTCTTACCCTTCTTACCAACACAAATGAGGGACGGTGCAACCCGTGGTCGGTTCGTGACACCGTGAGGGCGTGATGAAGCGATTGCAAGGGTCAATAACTTTGTCTTGATCGAAGGATGTATATGTGGAGTCAGTAGGAAGGTTATATGTATTGAGTGGCACACAATTCATAGAGATAGTAATGTGAATAAATGTCCAAAAGCACTTGCCCTAGTTCTTTGGTCTAAACGTGTCCTTATTCTAGTCTGCGACGAAAAACAAGGAAGGTATAGAAACAAGCAACAAAGGCGCCAGAATATATGAACAGATATCGCATGAGCAACAAAACACTTTTCTCGTGCCTCGGTAAAAACACCTACCCTTGCTCCTGCCTCTTTTTTTTTTTTGCTCTTCACGCCTTCCTTCACAAATTTTTTTTTTGCTCTAGGCTTCTTTCACAATTTTTTTTTATTTTTCTTTGATTTTTTTGATATTTTTCCTAGGATCAGGAGCACAAAGGTAGATAGTACACAAATTTTCAGCCTGAACAGATGTAAGATGAAACCAATATGAAATAAGAAGTGTTTTCTGAAAAGCGTGCTCAAACTTCGGCGGCCGAGAACTCAATCTTCCAAAGGGAATTTCGCAAAAATAAATTTTCTGTAGATATCCGTGAAAAAAAAATTCGCCTAATTCCGAGTCCGTATGCGAAAGTTATGGCCGTTTCTGGAAGGACTCAATCGGGGTTTTCAGGCGGCACCTCTCCAAACTCAAGGGCGTATGGATGGGATATGGAACGCGATGATCTGTGGTGGCAGGTTTCTGTGATGAGGGTGGCGATATGGCTAACAGGAGGTGGGGAATTAGGGTTTATGAAGGAGAAACCCTAATACAACTAGGACTCGAACCGAGGAAAACCACAAAACAATCCGAATCCAACAAGGACTCAAATAGCGATTGGTGACGGGATCGGTGTAGGATATGGGATGATGCAATGAGATGAAACACAACTAAATTAAGACCACGATCTAAACCAGCAACACGACTCGACTATGGACACAAACTCAAGACTACGGATTCTCAAACGAAATTGTGCAAAGGCTAGGCGTGGTTCTAGGTATGGTAGACTATGAACTACAAATTTTTTTTGGCTTTTTCGTGGACTATAGGATGAACACAAAACTAAATTAAACTAGGGAAAAGGCGAACCTGACGGTAAACCTCGCTCGATACCACTTGATGGGGACGGGTTGTGCGAACTTCCGCCGTGGAGGATAAGTCGATTAGGCGGCGCGAGACACACACGATCCGGCTTCTTGATCGGCACGATCAAAACCCCCGCAATCGCAGCACCACGCTGCCTTCGGTTATCAACCGCACTGCCCGTTGACCTCGCCACGAGGCTAATCCTGCCAATGAATCGAGAACACAAGCAAGAACAAGAAAGATGCAACTGAATTTGCAATTGAAGATGAAGCTCACGAGTTGGGGTCTCACAAACCGATGAACGGCGACATTGCTCAAAGACAGAATTAATCTAAGCAAAACCCAAATCAAACCCTAGCGGCGGCTACTGGATATAAAGGCTAGGGGACGTCCTAGAAACCCTAGACGCGTCCGTGATGGACTCCAACACGATACATGGGCCAAGGGCCCAAATTGGTGACGCAGCACCCTGGGACAGATTCTGTCCGCCAACTTGCAACGTGAATTCCCGTCGACTCTGAAGTCCAAATGACCTAAAACTGGTGCCATTGGAAAGGTTATCTCCTTAGCTTTCGAGGCATATGTGGATCATCAAAATCGGAGCCCGTTTGTGGCCTGGGCGACGATTTTAGTGAACACTGCTCCTGGTGGCCGAGGTAGTCGACTCGAGACGAATTAGACCTCCAACTTGAATTGACTCCTCCTTGCCTCCCTCCTGGCCCTTGCTGGTTCCCAAGGCCTTCATGATCCTCTCCAAAGTTCCTAAGTACAATATAATCAATAATATCATTAGGTAGCATACCATTCTCACAAGTATCAAGACGGGCACTTAGGAACGAGCTCACCTGTTGATTCAATTGCCGTGCTCGTGCTCTTGTGATGGGTCCTTGCATCACAACTGGAGGAGTCTCGGGTGTATGCATTGGAGTGATGTCCTCATCACTATGCAAGGTAGGTCCCATGTGTCATTGATGGGTTAGGTAAGTGGGTAAAAGTGAGTAAAGTGAAAAATGGTATGTTAGGTATGTGCAGCCTACCCTCCTTTCTCTTGTGATCATGGCCCACATGTCATTGACTAAGGTGAAAATAACATGTGTGCAGTTTTGGAAAGTGATTGTTAGGATTTTGTTACTCCCTCTTTATGCAAGATGAATGTCCTAACACTTGTATGATTACAATTGAATGAGGATCTAATTGACATTATGAACGACATTAGCCTCACTTACCGGATTAGCGAAAATTGGGCTGTTACAAGCCCTCCCCCTTTAAAAGAATCTCGACCTCGAGATTACATGGCTTCATTGAAGAGGTAGGGGTATTCAGTTCGAAGATGATCCTCCCGCTCCCATGTGGCCTCATCAGGGGTGTGATTACTCCATTGAACCTTAAGGAATTTGATGGTATGGTTTCGAGTAACACGCTCCCTCTCGTCAAGAATACAAATGGGATGCTCCTTATAGGATAGATCGGGTTGTAATTCAAGAGCATCCGACTCCGTGGCTTCGGTTGGGACACAAAGATATTTCTTCAATTGAGAGACATGAAAGACATCATGCACATCGGCTAGTGAAGGGGGAAGCTCCAACTGATATGCCACCGCTCCTCGTTTGGCTATAATCCGGAATGGTCCAATGTAACGAGGGGCTAGCTTTCCCTTCACATGAAACCGATGAATACCTTTCATCGGTGAGACCTTGAGGTAGACATGATCACCAACTTCGAACTTGAGTTCACGACGACGACGATCTGCGTAGCTCTTTTGACGAGACTGCGCGGTCCGCAACCGTTCGCGAATAAATCGAACTTGCTCTTCCGCCTCTAGTGACTAGTTCAGACCAAAGAGGGTCTCTCTCCGGACTCGCACCGCTTAAGTGGAGTTCTCGCAAGATTTCCCATAGAGAGCCTCGAATGGACTCATTTGGAGACTAGCTTGATAGTCAGTTGTTGTAGGAGAACTCCATGAAGGGTAAGCATTTCTCCCAATTTTGTCGTAGGTAAGGGCACAAGCCCTAAGCATATCCTCAAGAATTTGGTTCACCTGCTCAGCTTGTCCATCCGTCGAGGATGATAAGCGGTCTTTGAAGAGAGTTGAGTCCCCATGGCCTTGTGGAGGCATTGCCAAAAATGCGAGGTAAACCGGGTACCTCGATCTGAGACAATCCTTTTGGGAACACCATGAAGAGACACAATTCGATAAAGATACAACTCAGCTAACTTGCTCACTGTATCCGTCGTCTTGACAGGAAGAAAATGAGCTGTCTTTGTTAGTCGGTCAACGATTACCCATATAGAATCAAAACCTTTTTGCGTCTTGGGCAACCTGGTGATGAAATCCATACTAATCTCTTCCCACTTCCACATGGGAATGGGCAATGGTTGAAGTGTGCCTGCTGCACGCAAATGGTCGGCTTTCACTCGTTGACATACATCGCACTCAGCGACATACCGGGCAATCTCTCGTTTCATCCGGGTCCACCAAAGCCTTGGCTTAAGATCTTGATACATTTTTGTACTCCCGGGATGAATAGAGAATGTGGAATTATGAGCCTCATCAAGAATCAGTGCCTTCAATTCTTTACAATTTGGCACCACTAGCCGTTTGTCGAACCACAAGACACCTTGTGCGTCCTCGGTGAAACAATTGGCCTTGCCTTGCTTGAGGCGGGCTCGGATGAGCGCCATGCCCTTGTCTGTCTTTTGAGCCTCCTTGATTTGGTCCAAGAGGCTAGACTTGACTTCCACGGCAGCAAGGAATCCCTCTTTAACCACTTCTAAATTGAGCTTTCGAAACTCGGCGCACATGGCATCCGATTCTGGTTCTACTGAAAGACGATTGCATTGGGATTTTTGGCTCAGAGCATCGGCAACAATATTGGCCTTTCCAGGATTATAATGGAGTCCCATATCATAATCTTTGATCAATTCAAGCCACCTTCTTTGCCTCAAGTTCAAAACGGCTTGAGTAAAGATATACTTCAGGCTCTTGTGATCGGTGTAAATTTCACAACGATTACTGATGAGGTAATGTCGCCAGATTTTTAGAGCATGTACCACTGCTGCCAGCTCTAAATCATGGGTGGGGTAATTCATCTCATGAAGTCTCAATTGTCTCGATGCATAGGCCACAACTCGGCCTCCTTGCATAAGTACACAACCCAGCCACAAATGCATGATCCACACTCTATCTCTTTTCTACTCTCTGGGTTCTTCTTGAGCTCTCTCAGTGCTCTTCCCATTTTCGCTCTTTCGTTCAAGTCTTTCTTTTTTCCTCTCAGCTTCCGGCCGCCCTCTCCCATGCACCGAACCCCTATTATATAGGCCGGGCTGGCTTGGGCATGTGAGAAGGATGACATCACAGTGATTACACTTCATTTATTACATCAGTCACTGTAACCCCATCCTCTGGCCTCATTCTTTGCACCATCGTCCAACTTCGCCCAGTCCGCCCGGGAAGCGACATGTATGGGACGGGTTAGGTGCAGGACGATATAGGGATAAGCTATCATGCTGTCAGCAAAGTCACGCGTATTCAATGGTTCTGACATGGTGTATCGGGGGAGAAGACTTCGGGGCGAAGCTCCCCCATTCCTTCGAGGTACGTCTCCACGCCTGACCGGCAGCGGACCCCCGAGCACCTTCTGACTCCGTGGGTCGACCACGTAGCCCAGCCATCTAGCGTCAGGGCCTTATCACCCACCTGCTCGCTAGGCTGCCACGTGACACGGTTGCCTGGCGCTAGGGATTGATCACCCACCTGCTCGCCAGGCCGCCACACGACGCGGTCGCCTGGCGCCAGGGCCTGATCGCCCACCTGCTCGCCAGGCCGCCACGCGACGCTTCGGCACTCGTGGCCTCTCTTGACCGTGGCGGAGAGGATACCCTGGTATGAAGTACGCTGACATACAGCTTCCCCTCTAGTAATGCTGTTAGGGCACATGAGTATAAGCTCTCCCCTCAAGGCTACAAACCTAGAAATATCTAAAGACTTGGTGAAGAAATAGAAAATCTAGTGGTCACTCTCGACAAACTAGAGTACTATATCACCCTTCTCCACATGGTCTCTAAGGAGTGGTATCGGATATCTATATGCTTAGACTTGGAATGCTGCACTGGGTTCTTAGCAATGAGAATAGCAAAAATGTTGTCAAAAAAGAGTAGAAAACTATCTATTTCTAGCATAAAGTTCTGCAACATCAATCTCATCTAAAGCATCTAACTACAACAACTAACAGTTGTAACATACTCGATTTCAGTGGTGGACCGTGCAACTTCAGGCTGCTTCCTAGAAGACCAAGAGATGAGAAGTACTTTTCCTATCTATCCTACAGCTAGCAAAGTCTGTGTCTAAAAAGACTCTGAGTAACAGACAAGAAGATTAAGAGTACCATATACCATAATTAATGGTAGCTTGAAGGTATCTAAAGATGCACTTTATTACCTAACAGTGGGAGGCTCGAGGAGAGATATGAAATCGAGCATATCCACACAACAAAATGTATGTCTAGCCTCGAAGCAGTGAGGTACAAGAGGGCCGATCATGCTCTTGAACTTCTCTGATCAGCTGGCTCACCATCCTCATTAGGTTCAAGGATGAAAGACCATATAGAGGTCTACCCATGTTGGCGATGAGTATTTGACTAAATTTAAACTTGGTATGCTCTGGTTTGAGTTTGATTTGAATGGGATTTTCAATTTGAAGCAATTTGAGCTTTGATTGCCTTTTCCGGTGCTACCAGCCATAGTAGCGTGGTGCAACCGGCTGAGTGGTAGCACCGGACCCCAAAATGGTGTGGAAAAACTAGAGAGGTGTTTTTAGGGGATTTCAGGCAATCCAGTGCTATCGGTTATAGCAGCCCGATGCTAACGGTGGAGCGGTAGCACCGGCTTAAGTAGCCGGTATGAATTTTCTAGAGAAGGTGTTTTTATGGTGCTGTGATAGAGCGGTGCTATTGGCCTAGGGGCGGTAACACCAGTCCTTCTGACCGTGATTGATATAGTTTATAGTTAATGATTTTGTGATGATTATTGCATATCTTTTTGGATGTTGCTATGTGATGGGTTTTCCTTGTCTTTGCTGGTTGTAGGACGATGGTGCTAGGTTATGGTGAGGCAGAGAATGACCGGGACTAGGTGAGGAGCGTAAGAGGTCCTGACGGTCGAGGATCGCCGAAAGATGATCGGAGACGGAGTCTGGGCAAGCCTAGAAGATAAGAGTACTCTAGGGTTAAGGGACTCATTCAAGGGTGGTAGGTGGTCCAAAAGTAGTATAAATAGAGGGGAAGGGGTAACCTTCTCCTCTTGAAGGTTTTAGAGGTTTTGTGCTCCTTTGAGCTTTTGCCCACCTTATTGTGAGGGTTTGTGAACTCCTCTTCCAAAAATGCAAATCATTTTCTTCTATGCTTAATTTCATTTATGCGTTTACACTATGTCTTAAATTCCACATTTACTTTCCCGCAATTTACATTTACGTAATTTGGATTTGACTCCCCTCCTCCTACATGCTTTTGCTTCTTGTGCTAAGGATGGTGATTGATGGATAAATCTTTTTCAGATCATATCCTAATCATCTAAATAAATCCATGCAACTTTCTTGCGGAAACCCGATTTTGTGCTCTTGAGTGAATGATTCTTAAAAAATCACATTTTTGGAAGTTTGTACTTGAGTTCTTACTTGCTACGACATGTGGGAAGCTATCAAAGATCATCTTGATCATTAAAACCCCACAAGTAAGTCTTAAATCAAGTTCTTGAATTTTTCACAAACTTAGTGTATTCTTCCTTCAAAGTGAAAAAGATCGAAACTTTGATATCAATCTTTACAATTGAAGGTTGGAACAAGTTCTTGACATCCTTAAGATCACATCTATCAAGTTTTGAGAGTTTTTGTTTAGCCGATCAAAAGATTTCTCAAGATTTGCTTTTGACTTGTGCTATTTTTTGGACTGTTCTTCAGCCTGTTCTTGAGCCCGGTACTACCGCCCCTTGTTTGGTGCTACCGGCCACTCAGCGGTAACACCGGCCATATAGGACATCTATCTCATTTTGTGTGCCTTCTTTTGAGTATTTTTCTTGCGGGTTTGTTTGGATTATTTGGTGTGGGGGAAAATTTTATTTTGAGATCATTCACCTCCCTCTGATCGCTATTTCGATTCATCAAAGAATAGTCGTAATGGCCATAACTCCAAAGTCCTACAACCATACCAGATAAGCAAAATATCATATAACATTTTTAACATAATATGCAACATGTAATCAACACCAATATTAATTCCCAATTAAGTGCATCATTCGAGCTCACTAGGGCAGTCTGTCCGCCAGCACAAGGCCACCCAGACTAACAACAGGCCAAAATTGCAACTTTAGTTTTCCAAGCACAAAAGAAACTTATTCAAATCGACACAAATCTAATATATATCAAATACTCATCACATATCTATAAACTGACCTTTGCGTGGTCCTAATTTTTGTTGTGCCAATGCAAACATATATCCATTCCAGACTTCCGCCCGCTGGACGGCTGCTAGGACAAATATGTGTCATCCTCCTCTCTGTGCTGCCTAACTGTTGACACCAAAAATGTGAAGAAGGGTTTTTGATCGTAACACACCGGATGAACGCCGGGTTCAAGTGTGTGGGCGTGCCAGCCGATTTGACCTTGCAATCGGCAAGAAGATGAATGAATCTAATCGACTTATGCAAATCGATTTCGATCAGAGCGAACGGTAAGTCTAGTCGATCCGGGCGGAAAGACTAGATGGGGTAAATAGGCCACTTCTTCCCGAAAAAGGCGATGCGCAGCAAGATCAAAGAAAAAGATGAACCAAAGGGGTGTAATGCAACAGAGATCAATACCGCGATCGCCTTCGATTGATCAAAGAGTATTACAGATGAAAGATTACAAACTAAAGTGGCTACTCCTAGTTGACAGAAAGTAAATAAAGTAGATGCGAGTTGATTGGTTGGCTTTGGGCATCTTTTCTTCTCGCCTCTGGACCTCTTATATAGCACTCGTTCCGAACGTATCCTCCTCGGTTTCCTCAATCACCCGTATCGGCCTCAATCTCTCCTTACCATGTTAAACCCGATCGTATCCTTCTCAATCTCCTATCCTGCCCGTATTGGACTCGATTTCCTTGGGATTGGGGCCTTCCAGTTCGAAACCGTATCAACTTACTATAACTGACATATTCCTTACCAAAACCGATCTCTACGAGATCAGCCTTGCCAAATTTGTGTGTCAAAAGGATATTTATATGTTGAATCTTATCTAATCGATGCACCACTACCACGGCACTGTCCGCGTCGTCGTCACCCTCGCTACCAGCGATCTCTCACGGTCGGTTGCACCGTTCCCACGGCCTGCCTCGTAGCCATCACAGCTTGCCACATCCCAGCCTAAAAATATGGTGTTTTTAGGTAATTTTTATGATACATTCTATTAGTACCAATAGAAATCAAATATGATCATCGATTTTTAAAGGATATATAGCATAGACTTTTGTCTGTAACTCCCTTGGTTTAACCTAAACGAAGCCAATCTCATTTTTGCGTGCCGTCGCTCGTGCCTAACGAAGCCCAACAGCAATTTGAATTATGCATCCGTCGCATGTGCCAAAACCAAATCACTGTTCTCAGCTGTCGTCTAGTATCACCTAGCATCACCCCTCCGTAATTTGCTTCTCGTCTCCGGTCACACTCTACATAGTGATGCTTAGACTATCTCCAGCGGTATCTCTTCAGCCTCTAAATCCCTTCGCAGATAGATCCTAAGCACTCCAATGAATTCCCTTCACGGTTCCCTTCGAAAGGGATTTGGAGAGAGAATCTCTTCTCCAATCCCTATACAAAACCCTTCGAGGGGATGCTGCTGGAGATGATAAGAATGAAGGGAATGAATATAGGGAAGGGAATAAATATAGGGAAGGGAATAAGGGAAGAGAAGGAAATAAAAGAAAATTGCTGGAGATAGTCTATAGAAGAGCAGATTGAGGTTCGGTTTGGGTCCAATGCATGCTCGTCTCTATCCTGGCCTCTAGTGGGCTACGAGCCTAGCTAGCCATGAAACTCTGGGTGGTGGCTGGCAATAGTATTCATCAATTTGGAATGAATGAATTAATGCATGAAATTTATTCCTGATTGAAATAGTAGCAACTGGCACTACTACGGAAAGGGCATTTAGTACCGGTTCAAAACAGCCTTTAGTACCAGTTTTTGAACCGGTACAGGCTATCCGGGACTATGCTCAAAGGCATCAATCCCGGTTCTCTCACCCGGTACTGATAGAGTATCAGTACCGGTTCGAAGTCACACATGGTAGCGCGTCGGGAACCCCTGAGGACCTCATCAGTGGTTTCTCCAATCGGTACTGATGTTTTGTATATATATATGTCTATTTCTCCAGTAGCTATTATATATATGTGTGTGTGTTAAATCACAACTAATTAAAAGCACAGATAATCAATCATGCACTTTGCCTGATAATTAAATCATTGAACATTCATTAACAAATTTAATTACATCTAATGTATTAAAATATGTACACATATTTGTTCTTCTGCTCATCGTCTAATGTATTACAATATATATGTACACAACTTTAATTACAACTTTAGTATTTCTTTTCCTTTTATTCATCGGGATCTTTTACGCGCATCGCTCTTGCTAGCCGTAGATGTCAACCCCGACAGTTCACCGGTCCTTATCGAAGGGCCCCACCTGTTTAAATTTGGTTCGTGAAACTCGCCTTTTGGATTTACGATGAGCCTTTTGGATTTACGACCTCATCATAAATAAAGCCGACGAGTTGTTCTTGGATTGCTCTCACTCGTGCCGGCGAGAGTTCTAAACCTTGTTCTGCCAAATATTGAGGCACCTATCGTTAAGTCATTAACTAATCAATACTTGAATTTGTACAAGATATAAGGAGTACCTATACATCATTAAAGATAGTAATTATATTTACTCACCCCTTGTTGCCTTTTAGCATGCGGTCGGACTCGGTTTGGGTGTGCATAAACTCGCATACATAGTAGCCGTGATAAATTGTTACCCAAATGATGAGTCAAGATCTGCGGTGGAAAAAGTTGAAAGCGTGAAATAGATGCAAGGAAATTAAGTTAACTAACTAAAAAGCTAGCATTATGATATATGTACACAAGAGGCAATTGTAATATCAAATTTCTCCTTGAATACACCCATGTTTTTAGCACGGAACCGTGTGAATGCACTACACATGTGATTACGAATTGTACATGATTAGAATTTGTTTCAAATTGAAGGAAATAGAACTAGTACGATAATGAAAGGAACAAGAATTAATACCGGTTGAGCATGTCGATAAAGTTTTGATACTTTTCAACCGGGTCTCCTTTGCGAGTCCATAATTGTGATTGAGCTACGATCTAGCTCGATCATAAGAAGAATCGATGAAAACTATACATAGATGTGTCAACATAGATAACTAATTAGTTCTAACATCGTGTTATGAAAAAGGAGTAGAATGAGGTGAATGCAAAACACGTACTCAAATGAATACGTACTCATAGGTGCTAGATATATCTTTGACTTATATCTTTGACCCATTAGCGCATTGAATCGTTAGTCTCTGCTTTAAGCTTGGGTGGTCTCTAACGGTTGTCCGTTGATAACTCTTCGGGTCCATGAAGCCTATGTCAAAAATCGATCCTTCGGCATCTTTGTATCTCCATGCTACATAAGAAATTAGTTAGGCTTGCAAGTTAGTATAGTACAAGAAAGTGCACGATAGTTTTTTGTAAATAATTAAGACACTTATAGAGTCCAACAACCCAACAAGCTCAAGCCGAGGCGTTTATCCGTATAGATCATATATGTAGTCCCATTCGACATAAAATTCACCTTCACCTCGAAAAAAATCTTGTTGCTTAAACTTGACAGCGAACATATGTAGACCATGCTTGGTCGCATCCAAGTACCATTCATGAAATTGCCGCATCTTTGTCGTTAGCTGGGGCAGCTCCTCATGCACGACCAATGACCCGCCCACTTTAAATAACCATTTTACTTGGGCAAACTCAATATTTTCCGTGCCTAATATTTGATTTGCATTAAGGCGAGTTTCATCGAAGAATTGTTGCATCTCCTTACCCTTCCCCTCAGCTGACATCTTCTTCTTGGGGCATTCCTTACTCAATGTCTTTCGTAGTTTGATTGGCGAGGCATTTCTTTTTTATCCTTCAAATTTTTAATAGCCATCAAGCCTTTGTGAAATTCTTCTGTGCTAGGTTGAACCTTCTTCTCTGGTGACTTGGGTCTAAGAAATTTTGTTACCTCGCCTTTTACTACCTTCTTAGTCTCCTCATCGTTCATATCATATGGCAGCTTCGGAAGTGGACCCAGCTTCTTGGATTGGGTGGAGGACCCCATCTTCTTGGGAGCTGCTGGCCGAGCTGGCTTGTTTCCTTGGTGGCGCCTTCTTGGGAGGAGGCGGGCTTCTTGTGGCGCTTATGTGCACGGGAGGTGGTGTAGGAGTTGGCGCCTTCTTGGGAGAGACAGGCTTCTTCGGGGCTTATATCTTGCAGGAGATGGTGTAGGAGACGGGCTTCTTGTCGGGCTTATATCTTGCGAGGAGGTGGTGTAGGAGTCGGCGCCTTCTTGGGAGGTGACGGGTTTCTTCTCGGGCTTCTTCGCGGAGAGGACACGTCTATGTTATCTCGAAAAATTATGTACCGCTTATGCCCACAGGATGAAATTGTGTCTGCCTCTCCTAGCCGTAGTCCGTCACCTCCGAGAATTTCGAGGTCAAGGTCCTCGTACCACTCGACAGACCTCCTCCAAGAGACCTTGGAGTATCTGACGGTATCTGTTGGCCATGGATAAGCTGCCCGGCTCCAATGGGTGAGCCATGCCATCGATGCGCCTTGAAGGTAAGGTTCCGCTTGGACATGCAGCTCACAAGGTGTCCATTGTCGATGTCGTCTCGGACACTTGTCCAAGTCCGCTTCCGGCGATCCACCGGAAGCGAGGCTTCACGCCTGCCAGGGGCCGATGATGTTAGGATTACTTGGAGGTTCTTGGCCCGTCTCGCTACTGTTGGCTCAAGGCTAATTGCACCTCTCTTGGATCTCTTCTTGCATTCTCTCCTATGTTTGATTCATGCGTTCTTCAAGCGCACTAAGCTATTGTGTCTGTCGAGCCTTGCTCCTCGCCCGACTCCTATAGGTCTCAGCGTCCTGAGCGAAACCAACCTTCCACGGGACAATGCCGACGCCTCGTGTACGTCCAGGGTGCTCTGGATTTTGCAGGGCCCTTGTTAGCTCGTCGTTCTCCCTGTTTAGCATGAAGCTACCCTGGGAAGACTCCTCGATGGACTGTACAAGCCTTCTGGCCACATCTCTTAGCACCTCCCCAAACACAGCATTGCCGTTATCATCAAGGCCACCGTCGTGACCATAGAACCAATGCTTTGCTCTGTCGGGCCAATCCGTTGTTGCGGGTGCGATACCCTTCGCTAGCAGGTCCTGTTCCCTCTTCTCCCATTTGGGTATTGCATGGCGGTAACCACCAGGGCCGAGTCGGTGGTGATAATTCTTCTTCTGTGCATTCAACTTATTCTTCTCACTCAAACTTTGACCTTCGTCTGAAGTCCTGTAGTTCACGAACGCATCCTAGTGATCTTGCAACTTTGGGTGCTTGTTGAAGTCGGGCGTTCGATTCTTCTTGATATACTCCGTGTTCAGCTTCTTTTTATAAGTCTGGAATGCAACCGCCATCTTCTTGAGAGTGTAACTCTTCACCTTCTCTTCGGTCCCTTGGGGGAAGGTGAATGTCTCCTTCACATCATTCCAAAGCATGTTCTTCGTATCTTCAGGGACCTGATCCCATTTTGCTATGCTAATTGGCACATGGTCCCTAACGTAGACGCCGCATGCCGAATTGAACGGCCCAAGCGCCCCCAAGGGTGCAAGAGGTTGGCCGTCCTCGCCGACTTCGGTGACAACATGTCTTGCCTTCTTCTTATTGCTTGGACCTCACTGACGTGATTGCCTGCTTGGTTGACCGATCTGAAAGCATGGTACAATCATGAGCGGGTCGAGAATGTTGGCTTAGCATGATAGTGGAACCGACAATCATGAGCGTGGTGATTGTTACCTCGTGGCCTCATCGTACTCTGCGGCCTCATCGGCCTCGGTGGCCTCGTGGCCATGAGGGTGGGTTCACGCTCCGCCGTCTCATGACCACGGATCCCAAAATGAAATTTCTCATAAATTCTTCTTGATCAATTCCTTCAACGTCCATAAATGGTTTCTTAGTCTAGAAGAAGCACTGAAGATGTTCCTAATGTAAGTCGGCCAAATACTATCGACAAGTATACTTATACATATGCATAGAAATCTCACATATACATAGAAACTTCACAGATACATAGAAATTTCAAAATTCACCATAAATTAGAAAAATTCACATGATACATATACATTTGGCATGATACATATACATTTCAAACTTCACAAATACATAGAAATCTCACATATACATAGAAACTTCACATATACATAGAAATTTCAAAATTCACCATAAATTAGAAAAATTCACATGATACATATACATTTGGCATGATACATATACATTTCAAACTTCACAAATACATAGAAATCTCACATATACATAGAAACTTCACATATACATAGAAATTTCAAAATACAACAGAAATTAGAATAATTCACATGATACATATACATTTGACATGATACATATATTCTTTAGAATATTATTGTATTGCTCAATAAAAATAATGAATCATTTTTATTCCACACTAATATGATTTTCAAAAAATAAAATAAGGTTATAAATCCACAACTAGAATGTTATTAGTCTATTACACCAAAAGAAAGCAAAGCGATCATTCCATGTCAACCAAGCACGTCACCTCCTGGCTCCACCTCTCGATTATGCGGACGCTCTCTGTGACCATTCTTCTTGAACTTGCGAGGCTCTAATCAAGAGGCAGGGACCTTCTCCAGCAGGCACGATGTCGCCGTTGGAGAAAGGTCTCAGCGTCTTCAAAGCTCTGCAAGTTCAAAAACTATGGCTGTCAGAATCAAAATGGAGCAAGCGTGGCGTGCTTAATTTTATGGTTAAAATGAAAATAAAAATTTTGCTCAAGTTATTAGTACTTGCCTCCTTGGCGCCTACCCATGCTAACGACAACTTTGTTGGACATATACTTGTTATTATCATTTGTTGAACTCATTTCTTCACTAATGGTCATTGTGAGTAGGTATATCGAGAGAGAACCACAGACTAGATAATATTAGTGAACAAAAGACTAGCAATTGAATCAACACCGGTATGTATAGATTCTGGAGCAATTCAAAAACTAAGTACACATACAGACAGGAGATAAACAATCACTGACACAGAAGTAGGTAGACAGACATCAATGGCAACAACACTGACAGAAGCAAGCCGACTAGCCAACAAAAACAACTACTAGCGGTTATCAGCGATAAATTAAACAACCCTTTCTAGCATGTAGTTCTATCGGTTCAAGGCCCAAATCACGGAATAATGAGCATTGCAAAGAATAAAGCACTTGCTACATGGTGATAAAAGCACAAAAAGGCTCTTCGGCGACTCAATTTGTTAAGATGAGCCAATATGGATCCAATGAGGAGATAATTTGTAATGGAACCATGTGTAAGAAAACACAAGTGATGACCGAAGTAGGTAGATGGACATATTTGCAAGGCGAGCTCATCTCCACGCCACTAGTCATCCAAAATGTCATACCATACATTATACAATTGCTATGTGAGATTTCACCTAACCTAGTTTAGGATTAGTTAACCCTCGTGTGGCATTCATTTCCATATCCCGATGAGGATGGCAAAACCGAATCAATCGCAAGGTGAACATACATTGTCTGGTCGGACCTTGAGGAGGGCGACAAGAATGTCGGCGGTGAGATGGTGGAGCAGCAATGGTAGCGGTGGGAGTGCGTCGGGCGAGGGCAACGATGGCTCGCGCATGGGCGTTTAGGCGTGATAGGGTCGTCGGGCGAGAGGACAGCCAGCGGTGGGGTCGTTGGAGGCGAGGTCGTCGGAGGTCTTTGCAAGCAGGGAGGAGGAGAGATTGGCGAACAATGGCGGGAGTAGCAAAATTGGGGGAAGAAGGCGTGAGAGATTTATAGGTGCACCATCGGTCCGGTTGAATACACCAGCAGGGTGATGACTCTATCGATCGGTTGAATACACCAACGGGTGATGATAATACTAAGGCTCCCACGATAAATAAAAAAAAAAATCTAGGGCTCGGGCGCCAAATCTGAGCCATCAATACGGTTGGTGGAGTCGGTTGAATACACCAGCAGTGCGATGGCTCGATTTGGCGCCCGCGCTCTCTTCTTGTAGAACTAAACCTCTCGATCGATTAGGTATTCATCACGGGCTGATATCTCCTGATCTTGATCATTTCATCTTCGGTGCTTGATCGTTTCGTCTTCCCGATGCATCATCGTGAGAACAAAAGCGTTTCATTTCCCAATACAAATTAGCACCTATAAACGAAGACTTTTTCGACTTGATCATTTACGCCTTCCCAATGCTTGATCATTTCGTCTTCCCGATGCATCATCGGCGAGCGAAGGCATTTCGCTTCCCAATACAAATTCGCGCCTATAAACGAAGGCCCTTAATTTTCGGCGCCATCATCGTGAAAAAAACACTCCGACACCATGAGCTCCACCCGTGACAATTCCTCCTCCAATGGCTCGAAAAATTGCTCCTCCGATAGCTCCACCCACCTCGCCGCCCAAACCGCGGCATGATCGCCAATAGTTGCGGCGCTTCTGTGCGCGCCATCTCCACATTTGCTCCGCTTCCTTCTCACGGTGCCTCCACCTCCACCGCGCCCTCCGTCGACTCCGCCTCCTCCGTGCCACTTGGCGCCTCGCCTCCACCCTCGCCGGGAAAAAGCGCCCGCGCCGTCCTCCTCCTCCTCGGCAGCCAGCTACGACTCGTCGGGAGGGATATCCTTGACAGTTTGGGAGTTGGAGGATGACCCAGACCGAGGCGGCTCGGTGAGGACCGAATGGCATATCGAGGACTCAAGCGACCCTCGGCCTCCTCCTCAAGCGACGGCGAGTAGCTAGTCTTTTGTAGTTAAAGTATTTTTGTAATGCTTCTTATAATGCAATCTATAAAGCATTATAATGCTTCCTATAATACTTTTGTAATTATCTCTTATATATATAATGAAAGCTACTACTTCTCATGCAATCCAATAGTCTTTTTTGTATGTCGCGCATTTGCTGATTTCAATTGATCATGAAAGATGGTTACATTTTCAAACCGCGCATCACTCTGGGTTGGAGACACCAGCAGGAATGATGACTCACATCGGTCCGTTGAAAACACCTAACGATCTTGATGTGAAGAGTTGCTAAAACTCAAAGCAATTTTGGTGCCCTTACTGGTTAATAATAAATCTTCCTCCCCCTTGGCTAGTGTGGGGCGCTTGAGTGCGGGCTCGCCCTGCCGTGAGGTCTCGGGTTCGATCCCCGCTCTCGCACCCCTAGTCTTTCTTTTTCTTTTTTATTTCTTGTCACTACTAGAGGAATGAGAAACTAGAAAACATCATCACAGACGGTTCTAAGCGTCGCCGAGAGGCGGTTTTGTGAACCGTCGATAACAATAAATGCGTGATGAAGGAGATCATCGAGCGGTTCTCTACCGTCGAGAAAATATATATCACGAGCGGTTGTATTAATAAACCGTCTGTGAAATTTAATTATCACGAGCGGTTATGATTTGAAACCGTGCTGTGATAACTAAATATCATAGGCGGTTTAAAATTACAACCGTCTGTGATAACTAAATATCACGAGCGGTTTCAAATCACAACCGTCGTGATATGAACTTATCACGAGCGGTTTCAAATCATAACCGTCTGCGTGATATGAACTTATCACGAGCGGTTTCAAATAAAACCGTCTGTGATGACCTTTTTCCCACACCCCGGCCAGAACCTCCATTAGTTATGGTGTTGTTGAAATTTCCATCAATATTTCTACTTGATATTTATAAGGCACAACCGAGTTATAGATGTTGTAATTGAATATCTGCACTTCCTATATGCATTGAGGCAGCAGTTTGTCCGATCGGGATAGACTTAAAATATAAACATTTGTAGCGCTTTTTCTCCTTCTTATGATAATGTTGATGGAACTTGACTAATAAATCAACCAAGACCCTTGAGCGGCATGGCGGCGGCGGCAACCACGGTCTTCTCCATCGAGCCGGACACACTAGAGTGTGTGATTTGCTTCATGCCATCTGAAGTGGCTTTGCTTGAGGTCACCGTAGTGCCACGGTCTTGAAATGGCCGGACGACATGCTCTTATCTTGCGGCGTCACCGTCGTGCCACGGTGGGAGAACATGGTACTTTGGTAAAATTGTAGATGTACTTGATAGATTACTTTAGGTAGGGTAATTAAAGATTGAACAAATGTGATTGCAAGTCGGGTCTTCCATGCCCGGAAGGACTTTGAAACACCCGACTTGAATGGAGAAAGAGAGGCGGAGGAAGCCGATGGATGGTGATGCAGCGGAAGAAGACAGCCTTGTTATAGATAGTTGCCGTCGCCTCATCTCATCTTTGCTTGGTTGTGTCTTCTTCAGTGTACCAGTTCCATCAACATTATCATAAATGTTTATATTTTAAGATCTATCATCGCACAATATGTTGCCTCAATCTGAATATTGATGCGAGGAATACCTAAGTAGATGGAAATTTGAACAACAAACCATAAATAATGGAGGTTCTGCTGAGGGTGTAGGAAAAACATCTAGTTCAACAAGCAAGACATTGTTAAGTTGTTGCATTCAAGATGAGCAAATATGTATTAAGGATAATATCATGTGACAATACAATGAATCGTACAAACAAGAATAACATGAAGTTTTTGACATATTTTCGAATTAATGAATACCATTTGACAATTGTACAACTCCGAAGTTATCGGTTGCGTGGAACCGCGCTTTTTTATGTATTACTTGGTGGCGAGGAAGAAACAAACTTTCCCTCTAATGTTGCTCAAATGGGCCTCGATCAGCGCGATTTTAAGCTGTCTTGCTACTTTTTTAGCGGCGATGGTTTGCATGTTGTAGCAAACATAAAATCCACATAGGTTATTTCCTGACCTTCTTTGGTGGCCTTGCAAATAAAACCTACGGTTAGTTCTAGAGTCACTATTACGGGGTTTGATATAGAATTGTTGTGTATAGCGGATCTGGAAAGTTCAAATCATCTTTGTAGTTTAGTCCAATCTTTCACGTGTTTGAGCGCTCTACAAGATTGCAAAAGGTTAGCCTAAGCCATTCCAATAGCAATATAAACACGGAACAACTTACGACCATATGCGTAGGAAGCGTGATTACTGGTGAGTAATTTTGCGATAGGTGTCAAGTCGTGGTTTCATACGTCAGGAATCAAGGTACTTAACCGGTTTGTGGTGGTTCAATTACAATTAGAACCGATGAAACCTACAGGTATATCACAATGGACAATGAACAAAAGCGAGTTGTGTGCAGTCTGAGACCAAAGTATAGCATGTGGTAGCACTTACCAGGTTATGGGGTATAAGTATGAATTCTTTATCTTTTGTGCTAGCAATGCCTCTATCACGTATTTCTCGACCATGTTTATATCATCATCCATTGTTTGCTTTGAGACTATATGTGGGTCGAGAAACCGATCGATAGTTTCTGCCGTGTAAGCTTCAAGTTGCATGTATCTATATATACAAAGGCGAATTATATATATATTGGAGGACATTTATCACTATTAGGCGAATGTAGGCGTGATAGCACACACTTACAAGGTCCGACATCTTATGAGTCTTGCGTCGAGGCGTCGAGGTTGTAGAGATGGAACAAGTCGAGAAAATCGACCGTGAAGAAGCCCCCATTGAGTCGTTGAATAGATGTTCATACTTGAACTTAGCGATACTTGTTATGCGTTCACGCTCTGGCTTTCCAGCTTCTTGGGTGTACCACTTATGCAATTGTTGGCAAGGTATACTAAGTGAAGTTCGCTGCCTTTCGTTAATGCGGCTCTCTAGCTTGTATTGTTTAGCCAACTCGGCGGATGGATAGTCAACTTGTTCTTGCCCTTCTTTCTTCTGTTTGCCCTTGCCTTTCTTTGTTTTGTATGAACCCTTCACGGGAGAGGAATGGGCAGGAAAGAGGTCAACATTATGTACATCAAGTGGAGTCTGTTTGTCATTTGCTTGATTTGGTATGCCAATCGATCGAACGGCGATACAATAGGCGAATCAGATCGTCGCGGTTGTTGCATGATAGAAGGGGCGACCAGGGAGATGTCGCTGCTAGGCCATTGGATGAATATGCCAATGGCATCCCCAAGTTTCACGATCTCGTCGTTTGGCGGCTTATGTAGATCGACAATTTTGAAACTATCAAATACCCTATCCACATTGACCTTGGTGAAACCCGGCGCTATCATGGTACCGTGCACCATGGTCCCCTTAGTGGATGGATATGCCATGCCCCAAGCAGCCGTCAGAGGAACGGTGCCATTGTTAATTCTCACTTGGAGATTGCACTGCGTGGCCACCTTAATGTCACATCTGAGGATAAGTCCGCTATGTTCATCTATGTCACTTGGAGGAGCGGATGCACAGCTGCTCTTCACAGGCGATGGGGCTGACTTGCGGACATATACAGGGCTTGTCGATATTTCTTTCTTGATTGGTGAGCCTTTCCTCGAGATTCTTATCCTTTCATAAAATTCTTCTCTCGGTTCTCCCCTCAACTCTTCTCTCAACTCTCCTCTCAACTTGTCCTCCAAATTCTTTATAAGATTTGACTCGCTCGGCTTTAGTTCTCTTCTTACTTGGTATCGTGGAAGTCTTACAGGAATCCAGTTTTCCATGGAACAAAAACCCTATGCCTCTTATGCGACCGAGTGTTCCTTGTTTCCCAAGGCCATGGGCGGTGCATCTTTCTCCTGTCGGCAAAAAGAGCCATCGGCGATTGTGTACTCAACGCTACTGCAAGATCGACAAGTTATTTCACTTATGAAGTCATGGACTAATTACGTAAAATTGGTAGTTCGATTTATATATTACGGCGTTGGCGAGACTTCCTCGTCCGTGGGGTTTCTGAAGAGGCGGTTGCGGAGGATGTGGCGAAGACCTCGCTCTTAGCGATCTCAGCACGTGGATCTGTGATTCTTTGGAAATGGCGAGATACCCTCCTCGTCCTCCTGTCCCATTCGCTCTCTTCCCGCGTAGCCGGCGGTCTGCAGAGTCTATGGGGTGAGTGTTCCTTACTGCAAGGCCTTGTTTGCTTCACTTTGGCCTTGCGAATTAAATCTGTCGTCTTCATCTCAACAAAAGCGCGCCGCGTGTCGCATCAATGAACCCATACTTAGAGTATGGATCTATATTCTTCTTGGCGTAGTCTCTGGCGTATGCTTGAAGGTCTTCCATGCCTTTCTGCATAGCGGTGCATCTCGTCGCACTAGGGGCGAATTCTTACGGAATGTTGAGCGATGAAAGAACTTCCGTCGACAAGGCATTGCGAGCCTCAATAGTCACCAACCTCCGGGAAGATAGCGTGATCGGAACCCGTTCGTGCTACTATCCGCACATACTCGAAATGCATTATTTGCCTTTTTGGCTTTCTAGGGGCCCCATCCTTTGGATCGATCTACGTAATGGTATATCGATCTGTTGGCCTTTTGTTTGGTCCTCTTGCGGTAGCGAGTCGATTCTTCTTTTGAGGGCACATCATGTCCTTGAGCGATGGATTAGAGGGCGACATCTTCTTTATAAGTTAAAATAGTTTGAGGCGAACTAAAAGAAAGAACAAATAAAATCAAATTAGAGTGAATAAGTTTGTGGATACCATGGCTTGTTATTAGCCTTTTAAAAGAACTAGCCTAAATGGCTTGTTATTAGCCTTTTAAAGAACTAGCCTAAATGGCTTGTTATTAGCCTTTTAGCAAAAGCGAACTAGGAAGTTGCGAACTTAATAAAAATTTAATGACACCTCCCTAAAACTAGGACATCCACACACGAGACAAGCGAGAAATAAGTGCGAGTATAAGAGCAAGACTTTGTTTATTATTCCTCTTAAGCATATATATGAGAATACATAATTCACACACAAGAGGTATGACATAAACAAGATAACACAAAGGACTAGCTTATAAGCAACTTTGCTCTCAGATTATCTAAATTGATGGGTTGCTCTTAATTAAGAACCCTCCAACATCAATTTCAACAATATATCACAGGGTATACAAATATGAGATTAGTGAATCTCGCAATTGACCTTTGGTTAAGAAAATTGATTCACTAGAACTCAACTATGGACTATGAAAAGCTCTTGAGCAATGAGGACAAGCGAACTAGGAGGTTGCGAACTTAATAAAAATTTGGACACCTCCCTAAAACTAGGACATCCACCACGGAGACAAGCGAAATAAATGCAGTATAAGAGCTGAATCACAGACGGGATAGCATATCACATGTGCAATGACAACACTGACCAAGTTGAATTCTAGACACAATGATCTAAGCGATCTTGAATCACGAAGAAGGAACTCACTAACTAGCGAGATCAATATAGCCTCATTTAATTGAATCATCATCGGCGGCGGTAGTAGAACAAAATCGAGCCTCCGGATCGAAAGCGGCCTCTAGCTCGATGGCTAGTCCCCGAAATACTCGATCGGTTCAGCGATACTCATAGAGCGATACCAATCACCCGATAGCGAAGAAAGAAAGAAAGATCGCGACACACTTACACCGAACAGCACCGGCTGCTTGTTGGAAGAAGGCGAACCGCGATGATGGGGAACGCGTCGGCGGGGAAGGGCGGCGATGGGGAGGTCACCGAGGGGGGGCCGAGGGGAACCGCGTCATTGCGGGGGAGGGCGGCGATGGGGAACCGTCGATCGGGGAGGGGGGGAGGGCGCCGAGGGGGAGGGCGGGAGGGGGGAGGGCGCCGGGGGGGGAGGGCCCGGGAGGAGACCGGGAGGAGGGGCAGGGAGGGGAGGCCGCCGCGGGGACACAAAACGTCTCAAAGAGTTAGGGTTTGCAGCGGCGTGAATGAGCCTGTGGGGAGATATATAGAGAGAGCACATCACGAGCGGTTCTAAAATATAGCGATGCATGATGTATTATCATGAACGGTTCTATAATAGAACGATGCGTGATGTTGAATATCACGGGCGGTTATATAATAGAACAAATGCAGCGATGTTGAATATCACGAGCGGTTAGGTAACATAACCGTGCATGACAAATAACATCCTGTTGTTATGTTAAAAGAACCGTCTGTGATATATCTTATTCATTGACATTCACTTGTCGGTTGATTCGATCGACTCTTATGCATGCCACTTTGTTGTATCTTACGGGAAAGTTGTCGTTAACAGAATATAGGCTATCTTGTGGTTGATGTGGAATTCTAATCCTCAATTCAAACCCTAAAATCTGAGAGCAATCACATACAACTATTTCCATATTGCCAAAGTAGACATGATCGATTACATTTCTTGTTTGCCATAGTCTACATAATTTATTTCTTGTCATCAATTATATGCGAATGGCCATCTTTGAATCATGTATGTGGAATCATATTGATATTAAGGAATAAATCGTGCTCTCATACTTGCATCTTTTCCATCAATCCGGATGCTTCTGAAGCTACTTACAAAGATCATCACAATCCTATATACATAATTCGGATGCTTCTGAAGCTACTTACAAAGATCATCACAATCATATGTACAAAGCATGATGGGTCGTATCATCTTTACAATAGCATTAATGTAATATTATTACACATGAAAATTAGTAAGCATGATGACAATGCACCCTTCTCATAACTTCATACCACATGCTTATTCTTTTGTATGAAAATTAGCCCTTCATGATGATCGGCGTGTGTAGCTTGCTTCCTCATGTTGTTCTTACGGGACGAGGATGTCATTTCCGATAGGTGGCAACTCATCAAATTGATTGTACTCTTCCTCATCTACTACATTCTCAACTCAGACAATTCTCCTTTTTCCTGAAGAACTTCGTGGCGCTTCTTGTTGGGCGGAATTGGTTACATAGAAGACTTGAACAACTTGGTTAGCGATCTGAATGGTTCATCTTGGTATCCGAACACGTTCGAGGTCCACGATAGTGATGCCATTCTGTCAACCTTCACGTCTTTGGAGGTGGACCCATGACACCGAAATAGGGAATCTTGAAAAGTCGTGGTCGAGCTCCCATATCTCCTCTATGAACCCATAGTAGGAGCTCCTCGTCAACCAGCGGTATTATTGAATGCATCTATCACGGACACCGCTGTTACGGTTTGTGCTCTTCATATCCTGATCTCTCGTGTAAAATGTGTACCCATTTAAGTCATATCCTTTCCATGTGACAAGCTGTAAAAGTTGGTCCTTTTGCCAACCATGTCGTGTCATCGGCGAGCTCCGGTGATAGGTCGCTCCTTCAACCATTTGTTGAGCTGAAGGTTATCTTTGTCTCGTGATCCAAGACTCTGCCGTCTTTGGATTCTCTTGCCTTAGCCATTGCTTGTGCTTTCGGCGATATAGGCGGACACTACTGACCATGTGTTGCAAAACCGTGAAATGGGCTCGAGCATATATAAGAATCGGCGTGATTGCTTTCCTTCCGATGGTCCCGATACCACAGAGCCTCCCCTCATGGCGAGATCGAGGCACACCTATTGGTTCGACACAGGCCATGTAATCGGCCTTGAACTCGGCGGCCTCTTACATTGCATAACCTTCGACAATGCTACCCTCGGGACGAGATCGATTCCGTCGTAAGACTTGAGAATTCCCATGTACCTCTCGAGCGGGTACATGCTACGTGGAACAACGGCCGCATATCTTTATCTCTGTCACAAGGTGAACAATGAGATGGACCATGATATCGAAAAATGATGGAGAAATACATCTCAAGATTACATAGAGTCATCACCACCTCGACTTGCGAGCATCTAGTCGCCGGGATCGATGACCTTCGGCGATTGTGTTAAAGAAATAACACGACCTAGTGATTGTCTCTCGGACCTTGGCCGGCAAAATACTTCTAATTGCGACGAGGGAGCATCGTGTCATCGGCACATGACAATCATGAGACTTCATGCGGTTAATTTCAAATCTTGCAACGAAACAAGTCTCTTCATGTTGGAGAATAGCAGGACGGAACTTTCACACCATGCAAGCAGCGCACGATTCAGTTCTTCGGCCTTTGACAGAGTATAACAAGCGAGTTCCAAATGCGTCGGCCTTTATCGGTCTCTTTCGGTGCTAACTCGGGTCTTATGCCCATATCGACCAAGTCAAGCCGTGCGTTGATACCATCCTTTGTTTTACCCTTAATGTTGAGTAAGAGACCAATCACGCATCACGGACATTCTTCTCTCGTGCATGACATCGATCGATGGCGAACTTCTAGGTGCTCCTAGTAAGGTAGGTCCCGAATATTGATCTCTTCTTCCACATGCTCTTTTCACGGGTACTTGATTTCGTCCCTTTCCATCACGCAACATCAAATCCTTAACAATGTCATGAACATCTCTCCGCTCAAGCGCCTTGGAGCTGGACCATTTCGTTCCTTCCGTCGAAAAGTTGCTTCATCTTGCGATATGGGTGATTCCTCAGAAGAACCTCTGATGGCG
Source organism: Guadua angustifolia (assembly GCA_036346375.1). Lineage (NCBI taxonomy): Eukaryota > Viridiplantae > Streptophyta > Magnoliopsida > Poales > Poaceae > Guadua > Guadua angustifolia. The sequence continues at coordinate 21,044 of JAYEVE010001380.1, read as the reverse complement.
CATGTACCGTTTTGCGGGAGTGATTGACCATAAACTCTCGGTATCATCTAAGCGGTGAGTGCGAGGCTTTGGTTCCTTTTGTACTCGGCACGACGAGTTAGCAAGGCGGGGTAATCATTTATAGTGCGAGAACAACAAGCGATTGCAAAGTAAAGTTCTCTCGTTTATCGCATCCCATCGTGTACCGGTAACCCACAGTGTTTTAGATCTTCCACCAATGGAGCTAGGTACACATCAATATCGTTCCCGAGTTGTTTCGGTCCTTGGATAAGCCTGAGACAACATAATGTACTTCCGCTTCATACACAACCAAGGAGGAAGGTTGTGAATCTGATTCTGGGCCAAGTGCTATCTTGCATTGCTCATGTTACCGAAAGGATTCATTCCATCTGTACTCAATCCAAACCTTATATTTCTCGGATCCGCACGAATTCTTGAAAGCTCTGTCGATGTTTCTCCTTTGGATGGAATCGGCGAGGTGCCTTAGCATTCCATCATTCTTCGCTCCTCAAAGTGCCAGCATAGCAGTTTTGCCTCCTTTGGGTTCGCAAACAAAGCGCTTCAAGCGAAATTCTGATGATACCATGCCACCTTAGCGAGAGGACCTTTTTCACCTCAATGCTCTCGCCATCATCATCTGAATGACTCTTACGCTTGTCTGGGATCGTTGCACACGGACATATATGCAAGTTTGTGTACTCTTTGCGGTGCAGAGGATCTGATCGTTTGGACATGCATGTATTCTTTCTACTTCCATTCCCAAGGGACAAAGAACACCTTGGCTTTGTAGGTGCTTGTCGGCAACTCGTTTCCCTCTGGAAGCATGTCCGCCAATAGGCGTAACATATTTGTGAAACTCTTGTCGGACCAACCGTTGCTTGCCTTCAATTTGAGTAGTTGAAGCACGGATGATAACCTTGTGTATTTCAACTTGCACCCTGCGAACAAAGGTTTCTCCGAGTCCTCCATTAAGCCTGGGCTGTCCATATTCCTGTCATCAAGGTTTCATACGCATCGCGTAGCATCTGATCCAAATTGTCATCGTGCAACCTGTCCTCATCGGAAGCTCAATCGATATGATCATCCGACATATCATTGACATCGTCGACGATATTAACACTACTTGCTGCTTCTTGTATATTATGCTCTTAGCCATGGTGGTCCAACATGTATAGCCCTTTTGAAACCCTTGAATCAAGTGTTAGCCGATCTGCTGTTGAGTTTGAAACATCTTGATTTTACAATCAATGCCACGGACATGACATGAATTGCACCCCTTATTAAACATATCCTCCTCTGCGGCTCTTTTGAAAGTGGAGCGCCATTAAGGTACTCGGCACTCGTGCGGTTCTCGGCGTACATCGACTTCGATCCATCTCGCTACACATGTAACACTTAGTGTTAAATATTAAGTGCACCAGGTGTAGTGCGTATGCACACATTCTTAAACTAATTATGCAATTACATACCTTAATTACATCACAAAGAAATAATTAACACAATTCAAATTAATCTTCAATATAATAATGAAATTAGAACCCATTACTAACCTTAGATCACCAAAAGACTTGAATTGATCTATAAGCTAGATCTAAACAATCTTTAAATTCTATCCTTAACAAGCTAGCTAGCTACATCATGATCGAATATTATATTATGCAAATAGAACCATTACTAGCTAACCTTATTCATCAAACAACCAACACATGGTTCTACAAGATAGATCTAAAAAAATCATCAAATTCCTTCCTTATCAAGATAGATGTTGAATATAATGCAATTAAAACACAATACTAACCAAATATCACAAACAACATATGGATCCAGCTACAATTAAACTAGATCTAATCAAACAATCTTTAAATTAATTCTGTCCTAACAAACCCATGCCAGATATTGAATTGATGCATGCAATTAGAGAACTCATTACTAACCTTAGATCACTAAAATCAAATGAATCTAATATCACCCTTTGAAATCAATGGCTTTCTTTCAAAAAATCGCCTCACTTCCACAGCCGCCACTTAGCATAGAAACCGAAACCCTATAAGCGAAGTGGATGGATCGAGCTCTGTTTTTCACGGAGCGGTATTATCACGAGACGGTTTTATATTACGAGGCGTCGTGATACAAGAACTATCATGAGCGGTTTCTAAATATAACCGTCTGTAATGATTCTTGTAGATATTACAGAGCGGTTGTGTTATATAACCGTCAGTGAAATCCTGAGCGGTTTTACTTGAAACCGCACGTAATGAATCTTGTAGCCATCACGAGCGGTTATATTTAGAAACCGTCTGTGATATTTCTTATATCACGAGCGGTACGTAATATAAAACCGTCTTTGATATATGCTGTGACGGTTTGAGTACATAACCGTCGCTGTGATGTTCCATATTACAAAAACCATTCAAAACCGTGATGATCGTCGTCGATATAAGCCTCGCTGTAGTAGTGTTTGCTAACACACTTTGCTTTTACAAGTGATCCTTCATTATGATCACGGCGTGCGTGGGAGATTCCTCCGTATCATTCGGGACACTAATGTCTCGTCCACCATGAAAGGAGGCAGCTCATCGAGGCGATTATACTCTTCTTCGTCGTGGCGCCTCAACTCAAACAATCCTTCTTTTACGGAAGAACCACGTGGCGCCTTGGTGATCGCTCTTGCTAGTCTTCTCATACCTTTTTAGGTTTCTTTGTCCATGTCCATCACATAGAATACATGTCACATCATTAGCGAGCATGAGCAGTTCGTCTCTATAGGCCACTTGCTTAAGGTCCACAGCTTGTCATACCGTACTTATCGATATCCACTACCGGTTTGATCCATTGGCACGAAAGAGAGGACTTTTAATGGCACATGCTCGAGCTCCCGGATCTCCTCTATGAAACCATAGTAGGTGTCCATCTTTCCATTTTGTCCAAGGCATCTATCTGACGCCCTTGTTTTGGTTGGTGCTCTTGCTATCTGGGTACATCGTGTAAAATGTGTACCCATTTATATCATACCCTTGGAATAATCGATTGTTGTGGACGGTCCCAGAGCAAAGAGTTTCAAGCTGTTCATCGTGCTGTCATCGTTTCCCATGATTGCTTTTGTAACCAATCGCCGAAATGATCCATTTGCACTGTTGCAATCCACTTATCGACTTCTCTGGGTATTGGGTGCGTAGACTCATCTCGTGATCATAGATATCTGAGCCACTCTGATTGCTTGTTTTAATACCGTGAAATGTGCTTGTTTAAATGAAAGTAGATTGTCGCTATAGGATTGTTTTCTCCCTAAAGTCCCTTTTCCACGTAGCCTCCCCTCATGGCGTGATACAGGGACACCAATCGGATTCAGATCATCAATGTAACTAACACAAAACTCGATCACCTCCTCTGTGCTGACACCCTACGCAATGCAGCCTTCTGGGCGAGACCGGTTATGAACATACTTCTTTAGGATACCCATGTACCTCTCGAAAGGGAACATGTTGTGGAGGAACACAGGTTCAAGAATTTCTATCTCTTTAACAATGTGGACCATGAGATGGACCATAATATCAAAGAAGGATAGAGGGAAGATCATCTCAAGGCTAACCAGACTATTGACCATGTCATCATGCAGATTAGATACCTTATTCAGCTTGATGACCTTCTGCGACACCGCGTTGAAGAACGAACACAGCTTTATGATTGTCCCTCGTACCCAATCTGGCAGAATACCTCGCACCGCCACTGGGAGCAACTGTGTCATCAACACGTGACAATCATGGGATTTTATGTGTATGATTTTATTCTCTTTCGTGTTTATGAGTCTCCTTATGTTTGAGGAGTATCCAGAAGGGACCTTCACACTGTTCAAAAACTTAATCATGTTTTTTTCTCTTCCTTGCTCAGAGTGTAGCTCGCGGGGTGGAGGTAATGTTGTCCTTTCTCTCTCTTTTCCGGATGTAGGTCGTTCCTGATTCCCAGTAGCTCTAGGTCCTTTCGTGCTTGAAGTGTATCTTTTGATTTGTTGTACATATCTAGAAAACCTAGCAGGTTCACACAGACATTCTTCGTGATATGCATGAAGTCCAATGAGTGGCGGACCTCTAAGTCTTTCCAGTACGGTAAGTCCTAAAATATTGACTTCTTCTTCCAAATGGCCTTCGTGTGACCTTGTTCAAATAGGAGACGGGTTTGCTATCGGGACCTTTTCTAAATACTACTTTCAGATCCTTTACCAAAGAAAATACAAGCGTCCCACTCGATGCATGGGCTTCTTCGTTTCTCTTCTATCCCATCAAAATTCTCACCCTTCCTCATGCTTGGGTCCTTCATATGGAGGAACCTCACGGTGGCCCATGTACACAACCTTTCGAGAGTTTTTAGGTACTTCTTTGTCAGTATCCTCTAGCGATTATATGCGGGCTTTATATCCTTTGATAGATAGGCCGATAGGTTACCAAGTGCAGGCCGGTCATTGATGGTTCTGAATAGCAATGCACGTAGAGTGAAGTGCTCTCTTTGTACTCATCCCATACACTTATACCATCGTTCCACGGTGTTAGCAGATCTTCAACCAATGGTTTGAGGTACACATCGATGTCGTTTCCAGGTTGCTTCGGGCCTTGGATAAGCAATGGCATCATAATGTACTTCCGCTTCATACACAGCCAAGGAGGAAGGTTGTAGATACATAGAGTCATGGGCCAAGTGCTGTGACTGCTGCTCATATCGCCGAACGGGTTCATCCCATCCGTACTCAACCCAAACCTTATGTTCCTTGCATCCTCAGCAAAGTCTGGGTATGTTCTATCGACTTTCCACCACCGAGCCATCGCCAGGTGCCTTAGCCTTCCGTCGTCCTTACGGTCTTCTTTGTGCCAACACATCATCGGGCATGCGCTTTGTTCGCAAATAAACGCTTCAGCAGGGATTATAGAAATACCACACCACCTTAACAGAGGTCTCTTCTTCTTCTTCTGCCCTTTACCTCACAGGTCACCACGCTTTGGTCTTATACCGCCAAGTTTTGCACACGGACAAGCTTCCAAATCCTCATACTCATTGCGATAAAGGATACAATCATTCGACATGCATGTATCTTTCATGCCTCCAACCCCAAAGGCGGACAACTTGTTTGGCATCGTTACATAGTTTGAGCGGTTTGTTCCCCTCGGAAGTAACTTCTTTATGAGGCATAACAACTCGTCGAATCCTTATCGGACAATCCATTGGTAGCCTTCCATTGCATCGGTTCTAGTGTGATGCGCAACTTTTATGGCCCCATCGATAGTTTGGGTACAACAGGTGTTCCGTGGTCCTCCATAGGCGCCAAACTTTTTGTAATGTCTTTCATCAATGTATTCTCCTCTCCATCCACGCAAAGATCTGGTCTAGGTCATCATCACCAAACTCCCCAATGTATCTTGAAGAACCGTGTTGGCAGTGTCCAGGGATATTGTTGTCGCCTCTTCTTCTTCACCGTCTTCTGTATAATCTCTTCTTCACCGTGCTTGGTCCAACAGTATAGTTTGACATGAAACCTCTTGTGAGCAAATGGAAGTGGAGGTGGCTGGATTTTGGCCACTCCTTCTCATTCTTGCGGTCTATGCATGGACAGCATATGTAGCTTTGACGTCGTGTATGCATCGGCCGACGAAGAAAATCTTGCAAACCACCAAGAACTCCGGGAGCGTCGATCCATGTACATCCATCGCGGTCCATCTACATTATGTTACATCAAGGTAATTGTTAGCTCATTTTCCGATAATGAATTGTTGAACCAAAACCTAAATATTAGTTAGATCCACACCTTCAATTAAGAGCTAAATAATAATCCAAGCAAAATCTAAACTCACACAACAAGTTTTTGCAACCTACAAAAAGAATTGGTCGATCAAAATCGGCTTCAAAATTCTCAATAAAATTCACGGCAGCTTTGTTTGCAAATTATGTTAAAATTGTAACACCTAAAAATTATAACAACCGCTTCTGAGTCATGTTGAAATTGTAACACCTAAAAATTTCTAAATTATTATTCAATCATTTATTTTTATTTATTTTTTATAAAGCCATTCATATTTCGATATTATTTTAATTAGCAAATGAATTTAAATTTCTTCTTTTCCACATAACTATTGCTGTTTGAAGATCCCAAACTCCATGATTTCCATGCACCATTCTCCCCCTAACTACGTGCAACCAAACCTCATCCATCATCGATTGATGGAACTAAAACCTAAATTTAAGTTAGATCCACACAATAAATGCGAGCTACATTATAATCCAAGCAAATTCTAAGCTTACACAACAAGTTTTTGTATCCTATTTGAAAAGATCAAGCTAGATCTCTACATTCATAATCTTTCATCAATCATGGGAAAAGATCAATTTTTTTTCATAATTCAAGCAAAAAAGAGCCTCCATTTAACACCAAATGAAGTGAGGCATGATGTTACTAACCTTAGTTACCTTGGTTGCAAGTAAAATAACCAAAATTTTGAAATTTGGGCAGCACCTCCCTCTACATTCATAATCTTTTATCAATCATGGGAAAAGATCAAATTTTCTTCATAATTCAAGCAAAAAAGAGGCTCCATTTAACACCAAATGAAGTGAGGAGTGATGTTACTAATCTTAGTTACCTTGGTTGCGATTAAAATGACCAAAATTTCGAAATTTGGGCAACACCTCCCTCTACATTCATAATCTTTCATCAATCATGGGAAAAAAATCAAATTTTCTTCATAATTCAAGCAAAAAAGAGGCTCCATTTAACACCAAATGAAGTGAGGAGTGATGTTACTAACCTTAGTTACCTTGGTTGCGAGTAAAATGATCAAAATTTTGAAATTTGGGCAGCACCTCCCCTCCCTTGAAGCTCTTGGCCGAAGCTCCACTGTTCTTTTCGCGCACTGAAATGATCAGGTCTGGCAGAGAGCGGGAGGAGGAAGAAGTTTAAATTGGAACCTAGTAGACATAGTAGCGGTTGGAAACACAAAATGGTACTGATGATCTAACATCAGTACCGGTTAGTGTCACGAACCGGTACTAATGAGACCCCGCTAAATAGTACCGGTTCATAACACGAGCAGTCTTGATGTTAGATCATCGATGCCGTCGGTGCTTTGAACGATACTAAGCCCCCAGCCTGTTGCCATTGAACCGGGACTGTTGTAACTATCAGTCCCGGGTTGTGCCCAACCGGCACTGATGGGCCGGTATTAAAGGTCTGTTCAGTAGTAGTGTGGCAGATATTTTAGTGATAACGTAAAAGCCATGACAATACATCCCATCCACAAAATTGATGTTACATCATAACACGATTATTGAATTTGACCTCTCCATGCATATGAGGCAACGTCTTGATCCGGCGAGAGAGCTAGCTCCTCAGGAAGGTGTCCAGCATCATCGCGATTTGGATTATTGATGTGTCTACACGACGCAATTGTGCACTGGTAGCTCGCTGACGGCTGTTGCCATGCAAATGAGGACCATGGGCCATGGCAAGGACAAGGGAGGTCAGCGCACGACAACAGATTCAAGATCTACTAATTAGCCTGGACGCGGATTGGGTGCAGTTGCTACATCGACTGCAACTTTGGCAGTAGGCTGATCCAAAGCATTCAAAATGAATCCAACGCCCAGATTAAGGCAAGCCAACCTTGGCACTTGGGATGCTAGGACTTCTAATGAATCTTTAAATATCAAGTATGCTGAACTTGCTAAGTACTTAATAGCTAAGTCACAAGAAAGTTGCTTGAGATGTGCTGAGATTGAAAGGGACTTGGATAAAATTCAAGTTGAACTTAGGAAGAAACTAGAGGCTCAGACCTTTAGGATTAGAAATAGCCCTTGTGTTTCTTGTGAGGCCCGGCTGAGGCAACTGTGCTGAGGGAGAAAAATGCACATGCTGGTAGTTCTTTTTTATCTGGTTCTTCTTCATCTTCTTTCTCTTGTTCTTCCAGTGCCTCTCTCTTCTATGAGTGTGAGTATCTCATGAGTACTTTTGAGCGGTTTGTAGGAGACAAGAAGAAACTCAATCTCATCCTAGACTATTCCAAAATTAGTTGATTCAATCAAGGTTTATGATTTGATTACTTGGAGCACGCTAGAACTCATCCTCCTACCATTGTGCGTAGCTCCAAGAGTGGAGAGATTGTGGTTGCTCCCAAGGTGAGCACTACTATGTTTAGGTCTACTAGGGTTGTCAATGAGATCTCTGACCAAAAGATTGCTCCTTCTGTTGCTTTTGTCTCTAGCAAGGTGAAGTATTCATGCACTTTCCATCGGAAGGATGGTCACCTAATGGGTTTCTGTTTCAAGCATGCCAAGATCACAAGGTGTGAGTATGTTGCTTCTCTTAGGGGTATTCAGGGTCATCCCCAGACTCTGAGTGCTTCTAAGGCACGTACTACTTCTAAACATGTTAGAGAGTCGTTTGTTTTTGGGTAGCGTCTATAACTCGGTTTTCATGGTGTTCATTCGAATTTTAGTACTGGAGCTACTCGTTGTTGGTCTATCCACTGTCCTCTCGATATTCCTCATTTTTCCCATCGAGGTAGATATTAGTGGCGTGAGGTGTTTTCTAGTAGGAGATTTAGGCAGCCTCACTGGGATGGTTTGCCCTTTGCATCACGGCAGGCCAACCTAGTTTCGGCTCCTAGATCATCTACTAATGTTGTCTCTGATCTTGTGAGAGTTGAACGTTAGAGAGACACTATAGTTCAGTTTTCTTCTTCTGTGACTGGTACTCTAAGGCATCGTGAGGTTCAGTATTGGGCTCCTAGGTCTTCGCTTTATCCCAGTACTGAGTCATCTCTCTCCCTTGTGTCTTGTTCAGGTTCGTCGGATGGGAAATGGACAGGTTTGGATTGTTGACTCTAGTTGTTCTCTCCATATAACTGGAGACTCTTGTTGGTTCTCTTCCCTAATCCGAGCCTATGGTGATGAGTTGATCACTTTCGGGGATGCTTCTTTTGGTAGAGTCATTGCTAAAGATACCATCTGTATTAATAATAATTTTATTCTTGAGGATATTGCCTTAGTGAATAGCTACAATAAAATTTGCTCTTTGTTTCTTAGCTTATCGATGACTCTTTTGAGGTAAGTTTTAAGAGTAGTGCTTGTAGAATCTTTGATTCATGAGGAGGGTTAGTTTGTGGGATTTTTAAATTTGGGAGTCTTTTCATGCTTATTTTTCTGCTTCTTTTGGAGACTCTCTTCATTGTTTGATTGCTTCTGAGTCCCGTGATCTCTCCTTCTAGTATAGGAAACTTGGTCACGTTGGCTTTGATCATTTGACCAGAGTTAGTAACCATGATCTCATTTGTGGCTTTACCTAAACTCAAGATAGTCAAAGACTTAGTTTGCTCTCCTTGCCAACATAGTAAGATGGTTGCTACTTCTCATCCTATAGTTACTGTTGTGATAACTAATGTACCAGGATAGCTTTTACATATGGGCACTGTTGGTCCAGCTAGAGTGCGCAGTCAGCAAGTGGGAAGTGGTATGTTCTTGTTATGGCCTCAAAGGATGAGACTTTTTCTTATTTTAGGGGTTTGGTCAGTAGGATGTCTTTTGAGCTCCTAGGTGTCTCACGAGCTATACGCAATGATAATAGCGTGGAGTTTAAGAACTCCTACTTTGAGAGTTTCTATATAGAGTCTGATTTCAAGCATTAGTTCTCCTCTCCTTACGTCCCTCAGCAAAATGACGTAGTGGAAAGAAAGAACAGGACCCTGGTAGAGATGGCCATGACGATGCTAGACGAGTACAGTACTCCTAAAAAGTTTTGAGCTTAGGCTATAGCTACTGCTTGCCATTTTTCTAATCACGTATTCTTGAGAGTATATTTGCACCGCATTTCTTATGACTTAAGGTATGGGTGAAAGCCTAGTGTCTCTCATTTTCATGTGTTTGGTTGCAAGCGTTTCATTTTGAAGACTAGTAATCTGGATAAGTTTGAGTCTCGTTCTTCTCATGGTATTTTTCTAGGTTACTTGTCTTCCTCACGTAACTGGTCTAGAGTTGTGATGCGAACAGGATTATAGAGACTTATGGTGTGACCTTTGATGAGGCTAGCCCAAGAGTTAGACCTGATATTTCAGGCTATTCTTCCTCCTTCGAGACCATTTTCATAGAGGATGAAGATAATGGTGTTCCACCTGATCCAGTCCCCTATACACCTGAGGTGCCACCTATTTCCATTTCTGCACCTCAGGGAGACCATCCCTTACCTTCAGACTTTCCTTCAGCGAATGGCTCGCTCCTACTTCTGTGCATGAGGTAGAGGCCACTTACGCTTCTGGACCTTCCTGCCAAATTCAGTGTTCTCATCCACCTGATCAAATCATTGGCAATCTGTTTGGGTAGGTTACTCGCTCAAAATTAGGCTTATCATCTTTCTGCCTTCACTCTGCCTTTGCCTTTGTTACCTCTTTTGAGTCAAAGGATGTTACTCGTGCATTATCCAACAAGTCTTGGATTAATGCTATACATGAGGAACTTGAAAACTTTGAGAGAAACAAAGTCTGGCAGCCTATAGAGCCCTCATCTAGTCATAATATCATTGGGGCTAAGTGGGTGTTAAAAAACAAGCAGAATGAAAATGGGGTTGTCATTCGTAACAAGGCTAGATTAGTTGCATAGGGCATTTATCTGGTTGAGGGTCTTGACTTTGAGAAGACCTTTATCCCTATAGCTAGACTAGAGCCTATTAGGATCCTACTTGTATTTTCTGCATCTCAAGACTTTAAACTCTATCAAATGGATGTCAAAAGTACATTCCTCAATGGCTATATTGAGGAAGAGATTCATGTTAAGCAACCTCAAGGATTCGAGATCCCCAAATACCCAAACCACATCTTCAAGCTTTTCAAAGCTTTATATGGATTTAAGTAGACCCCTAGGGCATGGTATAGGAGTCTTAAGTCCTATCTTCTCATCCATGGTTTCAAAATGGGTATAGTAGACAAGAATCCGTTAATCAGACACTAGGATTCTCATTTTCTCCTCGTTCAGATTTATGTGGACGATATTATCTTTGGTGGATCTTCGCATTCTCTTGTGTCTCAGTTTTCAAAAGTGATGAGCATAGAGTTTGAGATGAGTATGATGGGTAAGTTAAGCTACTTCCTCAACTTCCAAATTAAGTACACTCGGGATGGTACCTTTTTGCATCAAGGCAAGTACACTCGAGACTTCCTGAAACATTTCGATATGTCTGATGTGAAGCTAGTGATGACTCCTATGGCCCCCATTTTTGTCCTCGAGCCTGACGAGGATGGTGAGCCTGCTGATCAAAAGGAGTTCCAGAGCATGATCGGCTCTCTCCTGTACCTCACTTCTTTGAGTCCGGACATACATTTCACTGTGTGTCTGTGTGCTCGATTTCAGGCTTCTCCTCGCGCCTCTCATCGCTAGGCAGTGAAGCGCATCTTCAGATACCTTCGTGCTACCACTTATTATGGTATTTGGAATTCTTCCTCTTTTTGTCTGTCCCTTTAAGCCTTTTCCGATGCAGACTTTGCTGGTTGTAGGATAGATAGGAAGAGCACTTCTGGTACTTGCCAATTCATTGGCACTACTTTTGTCTCTTGGTCATCTAGGAAGCATTCTGGAGTTGCGTAGTCCACTGCAGAGGCCGAGTATGTTGCTACAACGTGTTACTGTAGTCAAGTGCTTTGAACACAATCGACACTATGTGACTATGGGATAGCGATAGAGAGTGTTCCATATTTTAATGATAACACTTTGCTATTTGCATTGCTAAGAACCCAGTGCAGTATTCCCGGACCAAGCATATTGATATTAGATATCACTTCCTTAGAGACCATGTGGAGAAGGGGGATATCGCGCTTCAGTTTGTAGAGAGTGACCACCAGATAGCCGATATTTTCACCAAGCTTTTGGATAGCTCCAGTTTGTTGCCTTGAGGAGTGAGCTTGGAGTCGTGAGCCCTTAAGGCTTATTGTGAGAGGGAGTTGATCTGTATGTTATGTACTATATGCTTTCTTCCAGCATTTCCTTTCTTTTGTATCTTCTAGTGTTTATGGACTTATTTTCCTTTTTTGATTTCACTTCACTTAGACTTCTAGCATGCTTCGTATGGACTTCTCATTTTATGCTTTAGGTTGCTACCATGCGTAATTAGCTATTCTCTCTTCTCTTTAGATCGAGTTCCCTCACAGTCTTATAAGCCTAGCAGGTTGTAACACCCCAGTGCCAAACGCACCGCGAATGCTACCAAAAACCCTGAATAACAAACGACACCTCTACGAAAAGACTGAAACTGAATTTAATCTCTAAACTCTAAAATCGGTTTAAAACTAAGTCACCGAATTTACAAAATTTCGGCATGACCTCGCTAAAACAGAGGACATCCACTCAGCAGACAAAAAAACAATAACAGTTATGTGATATCATTCTAACAGGTCCTTAGATAATCAATCACATTTTCAATCGGCAATTAACCAACTACGCAATGCCGATCAACACAATACACTCGCATTTATTACAACCATTTTTAACGAAACAATTAACTGGGTTGTTGGTGACCGAACTCGTGCACGTGTTACTACTCCCAGCCCGATGAGCCAGCTTCAAAGTACCTAAAACAGAAAACAAACAAGCGTGAGTCCAAGACTCAGCAAAGTGCAATCAAGTATGAAAATAATGAATTTGTCTAGAATATAACTGCTTCAAGACATAAAGTAAAAGTTTCTTTAATTGATATCCGTAAATAAAAGAAGTGGTTTGAATTCATATATAACCAAACATAAGAGCACAACTACCTCATCATTTGATGTAACCAATACTTAATTGAAATTAATCAGTAAAAGAAGCAGTAACTAGCCCCATTGACCCCATCCAACTCGGAAACATAACTAAACCGTACTCATGCCTCAATAATCGTTCCAAGATGAGTCCACGACTCAATCCTCAACCTATCATTTCCCTTCTCAACAATTAACATTTAACGATTGCAACACACAATATGAAATGCGATGCTTTTGTGCATTCATGCTCAAAATGCAACCTTCTAGCCTATACCAGTATAGCTGAGTGCACACTTGTCAATGTGCACCCTCAATCCTAACCATCCCGTGGCGGAGCCTACTCTTACTGACTCGCTCCCATCCGTGGATGGGACTACGAGGAAGGACTTTTATACTCACTACATGTGAGTACAGAGGCCCACATCAACATGGGTCGCCTCTTCTGTAATGAATGCGCAAATGCAAGTGACATGTTTATAAGCAAAACACAAATATGAATATAACACACACATTATCATTTAATCACTTTACCCTTTACATCAACATAACCATACTCATTTGTACAATTCATAAGGCATTGCAATAATAGAAATTGAATAACTTACCTTCCCATTGCTAATATTTATCCATTCTCATTACCATGCTAAGAACAACTTCTAGATATGCTATTAAACATAACCAAATCATTAGAATTTTCATACTCTTATCGCAAGCAAAGCATTTAACACCCTACTAATGTTCTAGGTGATGCACTTGCCTTTTATTGTAGACGGAGTGGTGCGGGGTCGAGGCAACCCCCAAAAACCCTCTACCTAAAAATAGCAATCATCGGTAAATACTACGCATTCGGATAACTCACTTCAACTTCTCCTAATTAGTTAAATACAATTTCGATTTAAGTAGTTGAAGACATTAGCACGATCTACGAAATTCTCCCACTATATCTGCGTGTTAGAAAATTCTAATTCAACCATCTAGCCAAAACTTACACAATAGCTTAAGATCACAATTTCTATCGAAACCCTAAATATTCTCAGACAACGGTGGTTGCACCAACCAGAGCTATCTACAAATGTGATCTACTCCAGTAGTCCACACCATAGCCATACCTTGGTATCGGTTGTCTACTTTAATATAAATCAATACAAACTCAAATGATAGGATTAGAGATTCTCATTCCCAGTCACGACTTTAACTAATCAAACAAAGACAATTTGCCTACCGAATAGGGGTTCCACTATAGTTTAAGTACTCTTCCACTCATTAGTAATAAATGACAACTAATCCAGCATATTAGAGCATGAATTCTCTTTACCAATAAATATTCTAAAGCTGAGCATAAAGCAAGATCAAAGAAATGATCAAATTTCCTACATCAAGAATATGTTGTCTCAGCCTTTGAGTTGTACAACCAAAAATCAAGCAAGCAAAACTCGAGCAGACGCAAGTACTTTGAAAATGATCAGAAGCATCAGCTAACTAGAAGCATCATACACAAATACATATAGTCCGATGATCTTCAAACGAACATGATAACATGGCATCAACGACAATTAATCCAAGCCAACATTGATAAACTTGAGAGCATGATAACAAGGGAATTCTAGCATAATTAAATCATAAAACTTGGGAGCATGGCATCGATTCTAGCATTTCAAAGTCCATCTCTCAACCTTGCACACTTCACTCACTGCGATACCACAACCTAAACCTTCTAGGCATTTCATCGAACACCTAGCATGCATAGAAAACACCCAACCTAGAATACCTCAAAGCGGTTCCATGGAGGAGGAGGGAGGTGAGGAGAGGTTCTGCCGGGTGGTCTGGCTCTTCTGCTCCTCCTGTCATCTTTGCTCTTTGCTCCAGGGGAGGGCGCCGAGAGGAGCTCGGGCAGGAGCTCGGCAGGCGGTGAAGTAGGGAGGAGCCAGCGAGAGGGATGGTCTGGCCACGGGGAGGAGGCGATCGTTGGTGGCCGATCGGAGGGAGCCCGGCAGAGGGGAGGGAGCTCAGGCGGCCGTGAGGGAGCTCGAGGCGGCTAGCGGGGAGGGAGCTCGGGCCCTTGGGGAGAAATTGGCGAGGAAGGCGAGCATAGCCAAAGAGGATTGGAGGAGTCGGCAAGGTTTGGGGACAAGAACCGGCAGAAAAGAAAAATGCTAGCCACACAAAGGAATGAGTGATGAGGTCAAGTGGGGAGGAAAATCCTAAAACCCCCAAAACCAAAGTCCACTTTTAACCATTATCGTGAACCAATAAATTCCAATTCTTGGCGCGAAATGATAAATAACAAGAAAAGCAAACTTGCCGCCAAACTAAACGGCTCGAAAGAAAACACCCATTCCGATACAATTTTACGGAAAACCCGAAACCTTTAATAGAATTAATAACTGCGCGACGGCAGCACCTTGAATCAAGATGGAGGAAAACATTACTGGCGGAAACCCTGGCAAAGAAGGTTTGCGGTATTACACAGGTATTGTGCCCCTTGGGTAGACAGGGTTTGTGTGCACTCCTTAGTTTAGGATCTAGAGTAAACTTCAATATGTCAGTCATTGGGGAAGATGAAAGCGAGTTTGAGCCGTAATGTTCTCTGTATCTTCTCTATGCTCTATAGCCATCCAGTTTGCAGTTTCTCAACCTCTTCTCTTCATTCTGTGTTTCTGGTTTTGATTGAGTTCATTGGGATCTTTCTTGAGCATTAATTTTAATAAGAACTCAACTTGAACCAGATTTGTATTTAATTTGATTCACTTATTGAGGGGGAGTTTTGAGAATCTGCTTCATGCGTTGCATACAGATTTGTTTTCTGTTTTATGAGCTTTGTCTATTATGCAAAAGATTTATCTTACATGCTATGCACCTTGCTACCTTTATGAAGAAAACTTCTATCATAGATATGTCCAAGTTCGTTTTGATTTATCTTGCTAAGCTTGCTAAAAATTGAAAAATAATCTTTAAAAGAAAAAATTGATGAAACATGTTGCTTTTACTTGCTAAGTTTCTTCTCTAGGGGTATTTGCCATTATTTATGAAATTTGGAGTTCTCTAGAGTCCCTAGAGTAACTTAGGTGAAACTAGTTTGATCCATACCTGAGTCCTTCATTTGCTCAGATATGTTAAAATGAAAGCAAGAAAATTTGACTCTTTTTGTGCGCATTAGACTCAACACCTCACATTCACAAGATAGCTTCCCATTGCACTTGGGATGAACTTGGAATGTGTCATGTATGACCGAGACCATCTTCTTAAGAGTCCTTCTTGAAATGGTCGAATATGGCTTAAGTTAGTTATATTTGAAAAATGCAAATAAAAAACATAAGGGGGTAAAAAATGCAAATATGTCAAACATTTGCACCCCACTGTCTTTTAAAATCTTAAAGAAAAATTTGTATTAAATGAAAAATAAGCTCGAAGGACCTTGTATGCACTTCTAGATTTCCCAATGTGTTGAATAGGTTGAAATCTAGGTTTTCCGTTTGATCCTTTGAGTGGCCTCGCTTCTAGTTTTGAAACTAATGCTAAGTGTTGTATTTGTTAAATCTTGCTAATAATGACATATTCAAAACTAAGCTTGCTAGCAAAATTTGTTATTTGCATTTGGACATGTCTTTGCTTAAGCAAATCTAAAATTGATTACCAAGATAACTTTGAAAGCTCTTTAGATACATATCATACATTCATACGAGATAACGAGGGAGAAAATGTTGTCTTAATGCCTATATTGCCAAAAGGGAGAGAAATTGTAGAAAAGGCATCATTAAAAGATAAAAATGGAATTACATTTTGGATCTTATGATTTTATTGAAAACTTGATAACTATTTGGAATCACAAGTATATTTGAGTTCTTGTGAGTTTTTTTTGGGCTTTTAGGGTTTTTGTGACAAACTTGTTCTTTCTTAGTTTTTGCTCTAAAATTCTTCTTGTCAACTTGGCCATGTCCTTATTTTCTTTCCTTCCAGACCAAGATTGGCTTTCATCCTAATTGCTTCATTCTCTTCTTTTCTCAAACTCAAAATTTTATACCTTTTGGGTGTTTGTCAATATACTCATCAAGAGGGAGATTGAAAGACTATGTGGAGGTCTACCCATGTGTGTGATGAGTTATTGATATTGTTCAAGCTAGTATTGTTTGAGTTTGAGGGAGATTTAAGGTTTAAATCTAAATTTAAAGCATTTTGAGTGCTATCCAGTAAGGGCGGTGCTACTGGTCAGGCATAGGTGGTAGCACCGGGCCTATGGCCGGTGTGAACATTCCAAAGAGGGTGATTTCTGGTTAAGCATAGAGAGGCGCTATCGGCCTGGGAGCGGTAACACCGGTCCACCATGGGCAGTAGCACCGGTCTCAGTCCGGTACGTTTTTTTCAGAGGTGTTTTTGTGATTTTCTTATGAGCGGAATTGGATATATTTGATGATTTTGTGATGTTTATTGCATATCTTTTTGGACATTGCTATGTGATGGGTTTTTCTTGTCTTTGATGGTTGCAGGACGTCGGGTTTTGATCATGGTGAGGCAGAGGATGACGGGGACTAGGCAAGAAGCGCCGGAGGTCCAGACGATCATGGATCGTCGGAAGATGATCGATGATAGAGTCGGTGCAAACCTAGAAGACAAGGAATGGATAAGATGCTAGCTAGCCTCTACGTGAATCAAGGAGGGCCATCGGAACACAGTCTAGTTGATAGGATAGCCGGTCTAGTTAGAGTGCTTTGAAAACCATGCAATAAAACCTAGTTTGTTTGGTAGGTTTTGGGTTAGCCCTTACATCGCTGTGTTAGTGGGTCAATCCTAGCCCTTGATGGAGTGTCATAGGGTTGAGGGACTCATCCAAGGGTGATAGGAGGCCGAAGAGTTGTATAAATAGAGGGGTAGGGGTAGCCTTCCCCCTCTTGAAGGTTTTGAGACTTTTGGTGCTCCTTTGAGCTTTGCCCACCTTGTTGTGAAGCTTTATAAACCTCCCTTTCAGAAATCCAAAACACATTTCCTTATACTTAATTTCCTTTATGCATTTACTTTATATCTTAAATTCCGCACTTAAATTCCGTACTTACATTCTTGCAATTTGCATTTACACAATTAGGATTTGCCTGCCCTCCTTCTACATGATTTTGCTTCTTGTGCCAAGGATGTTGATTGATGGATGAATCTTTTTTAGATCATACCCAATCATCTAGTAATCCATGCATCTTTCTTGCAAGAACCGATCTTGAGTTCTTAAGTGAATGTGAATGACTATGTGGTGGTATAACCTTGTTGGTGATGAGTTATTGACTATGTTTAAGCATAAGGTGCTTGAGTTTGAGTTTGATTTGAATTTTCAAAATGAAGCAATTTGGATTTTGCCTACCAGGAGCGGCATTACCGACCTTAGGGGGGCGGTGCTGCTGACCAGGGGGCGTTAGTACCAGTCAACGGGAGCGGTAGTTATATTCTGGAGAGAGGTCTTCGTTGGTTTTCTATGGGAGCGACACTACTGGCCATGCTAGGGCAGTAGTGTCAATTGAGCAGCACTACCGGCCCCAGGAGGTGGTAGTGCTAGACCATAAAGCAAATTTTGAATTTGAATTTTGCAATTTTGTGAGATTTATTGCATATTAATTTGGACATTGCTATATGATGGATTTTCCTTATTTTTTATGATTACAGGAATACGGTGCTAGGTCATGGTGAGGCGGAGAATGATCGGGACTAGGCAAGGTGTGCTAGAGGTCCAAACGGTCGAGAATCGCCGAAAAATAATCAGAGATTAAGTCACTACGAACCTAGAAGACAAGGAGTGGATGATATTCTAGCTAGGAGCTGCTCAGATCAAGGAGGGCTATTGGATCACGGTCTACATTGTAGAGTAATGGGTCTAGTTAGTATGCTTTGAAAAGCATGCAAAATCCGTTATGTTGTCGGATTTCAGCTTAGCACATGTATGAGTGAGTCAATCTTAGCCCTTGATGGTGCTCCTTAGGGTAGAAGGAACTCATCCAAGGGTGGAGGGTGACTCAAGAGTAGTATAAATAGAGAGTCAAGGGTGGAGGGTGACTCAAGAGTAGTATAAATGTAAGTGTAGGGGTAGACTTCCCTCTCTTGAAGGTTTTACAGGTTGTGATGCTCCTTTGAGCTTTGCCCACTTCGTTGTGTGGCTTTGTAAACCTCCCTTCCAGAAATAAAAAACTAATTTCCTCTCAATTCTGAATTTACTTTCCATATTTACATTTTGTCTTTAAATTCAGCTTTTTACATTCTTGCAATTTACTTTCATGCAAGTTGGATTTGTCTCCCCTCCTTCTAAATGCTTTTGGATCTTTTACTGAGGATGTATGATTGATAGATGAGTCTTCTTCAGACCATATCCCAATCATCTAAGAAAATCTTGTGTTCTTCCTTGCAAGAAACCGATCTTTTGTTCTTTAGATGATTATTCTTGAAAGATCATGTGTTTGGTATTATTGTCTTGTGTTCCAATTTGTTATGACATGTGGAAAGCTATCTAAGATCATCTTGATCATCAAGAACTCACAAGCTAGCTAAGAGCCAAGTTTTTGTTCTTAAACCCGTTCTTGTGCACTCTTCTGTAAATTAGAAAAAGGTTAGAATTTTGACATTAATTCTTGCAATCGAAGGTTAGAATAGGTTCCTGACATCCATAGGAAAGTGCACACAAAATTTTATATTGTTTAAATCAACCTATCAAAAGATTCATCAAATTTCCTTTTGAATTGGGCTGATTTTCTTGCTCACCGTCTGTTTTTACCTGTAGCTATGGTAACCCCAGCAGTTCCACTACAGTACCCTGATAGTGCCAAGCTATTGTTCATCTGGCGATCTGGGGTATTTTATGTCTTCGCTACCCATGGCTGAGAATTTTGGGATTTTCACTTTCTCCGCTTTGTCTTTTTGATATGAGAATGTTGGTTGGATTGTTTTGAGTGGGGGAAAATTTTATTTTACGATCATTTACCCCCCTCTGATCGCCATCTCGATCCTTCAAAATGATTCTTTTAGACCATGTTTTTGGAGGTTTGAACTTGTGTTCTTGGTTACTGTTATATGTGGGAGGCTATCTAGGATCATCTTTATCAAAAAAAACCCATGAGTAAGTCTTAGATCAAGTTCTTGAGTTTTACTCAAACTTGAGGTGTTCTTCCTTCAAAGTGAAAAGGTTGGAACTTTGGCATCAATGCTTTCGATTGAATGTTGAAATGAGTTCTTGACATCCTTAGCAAGGTATTTACCAAGTTTCGTGACTTTTTGTCCAGCTGATCAAAAGATTCCTCAAATTTTACTTTTAAAGTTTGTGAAGTTCTTCCTGCTGTTCTTGAGCCCGGTGCTACCGACCTCATCTCGGTGCTACCAGACCCCGGTGCTACCAGACTTACCCTAGTCATACCAGAGCCCAGTGCTACCGACCTTGCATGATGCTTGGTCCACTTCATTTGCTTCTTTTTGAGAGCTTTTGGTTGAGGACTTGCTTGGATTATTTTAAGTGGGGAAAAATTTTATTTGGGATCATTCACCCCCCTGATCACCATCTCGATCCTTTAAAAACATTCTCATATAGGTCATGTATTTAATTAAATAAAATAGTAGCTTCACCTCTTTATATATTTTAAACACAAGAAAGACCATTAGAGGATTCACCTCATAATCATCCACATAACTCAACACTTTACAGTATATAAAGGCATGATGAAAACTAGCATTCTTGGATGCTTCCTTCCCTCCTTAAAGGAAGACTATCCTCAGTTTTGGACAAGTTAGAGAAGAAACAAGCAACAAAATGAACAACGTGTACGCAACATATCTGTGTGTGTATATATATATATATCCTATATTTCATTGTTTGTTTAGTTTCACGTAATGCTATTTACATAACAGCAAATAAGGAAATTAAATTTAAGCAAAGCACCTTTCCTCAAAATTTTGTAACTCAATTTGTGATTATAAGTAAGGGGGCATATCTAGTGCAATCAGGGAAGTGGTGCAATCACCGTGCAATCCAACTAAGAAAAGTTTCAAAAAATTCTGAAACAAATCATGGATGTACATCCCATCTTACCCCATCTACATATAAAATTTCATGACTAAATTCATACTATGATAGAAGTTACAAAAAAGACAAATTTGGGGTGCATTTGAACTATTCAAGTTTGTCAGAAATTTGCCTTTTTTATTACTCTTAACATATGACGAATTTGATCATGAAATTTTATATGTAGATGGGGTAAGATGAGATGCACATCCATGATTTTTTTTCAGAATTTTTGAAACTTTTCTTAGTTGGATTGCACGGTGATT
>JAYEVE010000999.1:0-202051 GCA_036346375.1 Guadua angustifolia | reverse complement strand
CAAGTGTTTCGCATCACGCAACACCACAGGGATGATCAATTAGCTCCCGAGTCTCGGCTCTCGACAGCTGGCGACGGGCCGTTGAGAAGAAGTGAAGAACGGATCAGTACTCTGAAAATCCCGTACAGAGATTGAAGAGATTTCTGAAGCCAAACGCGTGGCCGTCGTCATCGGTTAGCCCACGATAGTTGCACATACGACGTATTCACAGATTGTCCGGCGTGAACCTGTCAAGTATGCTTTGTGAATGCATGGTTGCCTCGTCAACACGTCAAAGTGAGTGGCCGATGCAGAAGTAAGAGATCACGTTCACACAATCGTGTTTTTGCAGGGTTTCAGTTCAATGGCTGTGGCTGGCAAGTGGGCCCTGTCGCCAGCACAAAGGAGAATGTTCTGCAATCTGCAGGTAGGGCAAAACCATTAGTATAGTATTTAGTAAAGTAAACAAAGTTTACAAACTAAGCTGAATTATCAAGAAAAAGAAGGTAGAAATGAAAGGAACACCTCGCCACAAGCAGGCAAGGTCCCGGGTCAAACTATTTCACCGACAAACATGGTCATGCCACTGGCCAGTTGCAAGTACATAAAGAAGCGGAAGAATTGTACATAATCTCAGAAATTACTTCAGAAAGTAAGATATAACAGACAGCTTTTGCCGCCACCTGTAACTCTGTCTAAGCCTACTGTGAAATTTCTGATAGCAGTACGGTACAAGAAAAATAGCAGGTCATGGAAACAACGACAGTACAACATAGTTCTTCTATATATATCAGGCTCGTAGTACAAATTGCATAAATCTAAAATTAAAGAATAAGTAATCATTATCCACCTTTCATTTATATTTTAATATTTATACGATTTTTAAATAATGATGCATAGAAGCACCTCCCCTATAATTATGGTCCCTTCGGTGCACCACCGACATTTGCAGTGCAGACATGAAATCAGGAAATTGTGAAATGTGATTGAACTCAGCACAATGGATATACATACTCTTCACCAAGGATGATGAACAAAGGATGCTGCATAACAAATTTTCGAAAAGAAGTTCAAGGTAAATTCAATTGACTGCTGTATTACATTTCGAACAGGCAAAGTAGAGGCATGAATCACGAAATTGCGAAATGTGATTAAAATCAGCACAATAGATAAGCACACTCTTCAGCAAGGATGATGAATAAAGAATACTGCATAAATTTCATACTAGACAATAACAACGAATTTGGAAGAGAGTTAAAAAGAAAAAGAAGTTCCAGGTAAACTGAACTGAATGCTCTATGCTCTCTACCAAACATTTAATCGAGAGCTCCACGAAAAGGGGGTGTCATTTCTGAATTACAAGTCATTATAAGTGTAGCTAAACGGCAGCAAGAATTGGGTGGTTTGCTAAACGACCGGCATACACTGAAACAAAGGTAATTCAGCACCCCATTATTGCGCAGTTGTAAACGAACACGCCGGCGCGCTCCTTCACCGAGAGCACCTCCCAGTCAGCACCATCATCCCCATCTTCAGGGCACCAAGAATGCAGCAATATTACTTCGCCACGGGCTACTCTATGGCCACCAATGACCAGCAATCTATCACCACATGCCTTGAAAGCTAGGCCCCAGCCATTGGAAGAGTCAGCTCTGACAGGCAATGGCTTCACTATGTTCCAGGTGTTATTTGCTTTGTCATACTTCTTAACCACGTTCTTCGACTGGTCAGCAGCATAGAGCTGGTTATTCACAACGGCAACAAGAGGAGGCGACTGAGAGGCACTGGTTCCTCCAGGGTACATATCATGTATTCTTCTCCATGCTCCTGTTTCAATATTGTATTCCTCTCCACAAGTCAAAGAATCCTCTGACTTGACACACCCCCAATGACATAAAACTTCCCATCCATGAAGAAACCTGATGAGAGCCTCCTGGGTAAGTTCATGTCTGGTAAAGTCTCCCAATGGCCAGTCTCTGAATTGTACAGCTCAGCACATTTCAGCACCTGGCCGTTCTTATCACACCCACCAGCAACAATGGCAATCTCACCATAGCTTCCCGAAGCAAAGAGACAGCGAGGTAGATTCATTGGAGTGCATCGGGACCAATCACGTGCCACTAAATTGTACACCCAAATAGCAAGACCTGTATATTCTAGGCCAAAGACAAGAAGTTGTGTCCCAACGGCAAGTGATTCCCTGTCTGCACAGGAGAAGCACTCATCACATGGCATTCTTGGGAGCCTCGTCCATCGCTTTCGCGAAGGATCAAATGCTTCCCAGGGCATTAAGCTACAAGCCAGATAAACCCAATGCTCAACAATGCCATATTTCCTTCGCAGTTTATACAGATATGCACTGTTAATTAACAAATTGAACTTTTTGTTCAGACAAGAGAGTGACGGGTAGTCTGACCTACTTGTCCAAGCTAGGCAGTCTTGAGCCAGATCATCATGAAGGCCTGGAAAGAAACAATCATTTGATCCGTTGGCACTAGAATCACCTCTTGACTGAGTCTTAAAACAGGCTTCTGCTTCTTCAGTTCCAGTTCTTTTCCGCCCAAATTTGTAGGGCATGACACATCCACACCTAACTCCCAATTATCACAGCAGTGAACATGATGCTCATTCACATCTAAGTGATTCCTTGACTCCCTCGAGAAGTACTCATTCCTGACCAAAAGAAAGTAAGCTAATGTGTACTTCTGCCAGGAATTATCCTGCTGACCAAACAGCCTAAAGAGGTATAGAACCACAGAGCCAGGAACAGCAACAAGGCTTTTGGTGTTGCACTCTCGTAAATCTTCCATCGTTTTCTCTGACTTATGACATGAACCCGTCGACACAAAGTTGGAAGGTTCACAGACCACCTCTGGAAAAGAAATTTACATAAAGATCAAGATGAGCACAACGTTATTTGAAATGTCTGACAAATATTCTGGGTCAAAAACAGAGTAAACAATAGATATTTTTACCAATTACCATTGTAACCAGTACACAGTTAAACATCAGATTCATACAGAAACATTCATCTTTATAATGTATTTCTTGCTCTAAAATATCACCAGAGTTCATTTCAGTGGAAGATAAGTTTTCGGCCGCAACCAGAATCGAGTAAACAAATAAACTGCAGCACAAAAAGATAAAAGATTGCAGCTCTTCCTTTAGTAACCTTGTTTGGTTGTTGGTGTGAACAAGAAAACGGCTGCATGGTTTGTTTCTCAAACTTGGATAGGCAAACGATCAAGCGCCTCAATCGAGCTCCACAACAAAAAGCCCATGATGACTCATTTCTACAACTAAGCCACTCTATTTTTTTCTTTTATTGAAAGCATTTGCTTCAAGAAATAAATATCCAAGACATTGCTAACATCCCCTTAAACGTACATAGAGGTTAAAAAAAACCTCAAATCCTAAACAGGTTACACAACAAAATCGACAGAGCAAACCATTTACTAGCACATCAATATTATCTGTCAGTTCTAGATTAAAGACACCCAAAAAGATCATCTCAAAGTTATCTGCCCGATTTGTAACAGATTCGCGCACAACACAGAAACTAATTATTAGTTTCACTAAAAGAATAGTCAGCAAACTAGAAAATAATCCTAGATTTACAGAATGCTAGCTAAAATAGCTCGCTGTTCTCACCGTAAACCAATTCATGCCAAAAAAAAAAAAACCAACCCACGTCCAGTGGCTGCTCAAACCAGAAAACGCTCTAAAAATCATACATTTTCTTGCTCCGAACCACCTCACATCCTTATCAGAAAAGATGATAAAGACCTTTCCCCAACCAATTCACCAATCACTACCTCCCTCCACAAAATAGAATTAAGTTTTTTTTGACATAATGACACCTGGTGAGTCATGACTTCAGTTTATAAAGTCCACAAAAAGGAGTAAAAAAAGATCTCTCCCTCCTTTCCAACGCAAACGCAGGGTATGAACACGAGACAATTGAACGAAGCCCTCACCTCACCGAGACGCGCCGACGGCGAGATCCCGGCCACCGGCGCGCGCCGGCCGCCTCCATCCCGGCGCCAGAGACGAGCGGCTCAAAGAAACCTGCGAGCACGGACCACAAGAAAAGCGGTTATGCGGAGCGGCACCCAAACGAGCCAGCCCGACCAATTGCTTGGAGCACGTCGCGACAGGGAGGATGCGGCGAGAGCACGAGGAGGAGGGGAGCTCACCGGAGACGGCCGGATCTCTTCGCCGGAGTTGGGGGACAGGGGTCGCCGACGAGCGGGGCCGGGGAGGCGTCAGGCGGTGGGGACCACCGTCAGTGAGACGGGGAGGCCATGGCAGCGAGTTTTGGAGGGTTAGGGGAAGCGTGTATATATATGCCCATGTGCTTAAGCGAGGCGTGTTGAAGTGCCAAATGGATTAATTGCGAGCTTTTTTTTTCACTCCCGCACTTTTTTTTTTTACTTTTACTGCCTCGGTTACCATGACTTAATCCTACTGTTATCTCGAAATTACCCACTATTTACCCTTCCTATTGGGGGGGCTGCTGCCTTATACAGTTGCACGACACGTTGTTCAAAAAAGAGAATGTATAACACTCCATCAGGCGTGTTTTTCGTGTCATTTTTACAGAGTTTCTTAGTCCACAAATTCAAAGTAAAATGCAACTCTTTCCTTAAGAAAAACAAGGCTGAGACTATAAAAATAAATAAAATCTTTAAACGAACGAAGAATGAGGACACGAGCATGCATGCATGCACGCACACAAGCACAGCTGAACATATTGCGGGGCTGTACTTTGTTCTCTCTTTTTTCTGCCTTTCCTTTTTGTTATAATGGAATGTTTTTTTTTTTACAGTGTACATTCTCATATTGCAGGGCTGTACTTTGCTCTCTCTCTCTCTCTCTCTCTCTCTCTTTTCTGCCCTTTCCTTTTTGTTTAAGTGGAATGTGTTTTTCACAGTGTACATTCTTTTCTTCTCTCGGATTCAGGGCGAGGAGGCTGAAAAGATTCTTTGAAAGAGGTGACGACCGAAAGCTACTCCATGTAGGGCCATGCACGACCAAATTGCGCACGTTGAAACACGACAGAGGTGAAAAGGGACAGTGCATTATCCTTAATTTGTTTATGATTTATTTCCTGTCGAGTGCTCAGAGAAAATAATGTACTATTATTGGATGAAATGTGACAGACAGATACGATGCATCATCCACAGTAACTTTCAGAGAAATATTGGACAAGGCAATAGTAGTGCTCTACATTGTTTTAAAAAAACAACCAAACAACAACAATCAATCCTCTTGTTCTAAATAAACTACTACTCATTTGGAGTACGCTGTAAATGAAATCCAATCAAAGTTAATAAAACCAACTGTAGGGTGATGCGGTAGAGTATTTTACTTGGAGTTGTAGAAAAAAATTGTTTTTTATTAGCGAGAGAAGCGGTACTTTAGCAACTGACCTATGTATTTTATTTTCATGGCATTTGTTTAATCAGGTGCCAGTCTGTCAGAAGTGGATAAGGATTGCAGTCTTGTCGAGGGGGTCAAGTCACCTCATCGGCAAACCGGAAAGTTACACGCTAATCACACCCCCTAATGACACTTGCTAATCGCTGGCCAATCAGTCGTTGATGGGGTTTGCAAGTGGCAATACAAACTGCTCCGGTAATTTTTTATTAAGCGGTCACGTTTGAGTGTTTGACCCCCGGGAAAGTTACAGCTGCTGCGTTTGACCCCCCGGCTTTTCTGAACTTGAAAAGTTACAGCTGCTGCGTTTGACCCTCCGGCTTTTCTGAACTTTTTAGTAAGCTAGTGCGTCCCCATGATGTCAGGTATGATGATCTTTAGTAAAAGAGGGAGAAGGAAAAGAAAAAAGAAAAGAAAATTTGATCGGTTAAATCCATATTAACCCATATCATTCATGTCAATGAGAATTCACTGCGCTGTATAAACTGATCCAGCTAAACTATTTCCGACAGAATTCCTATCCTGGGAGCCATTCTACTAGTTCTGCACATGACTCGTGATCATTTTCTTTTCTTTTCTCTTTTTTTCGCGCGATAAGACTAGGCATGATCATCTAGCGGCGAGGACAAGAGCGAACCAAACAACCCCAGAAACATCTCATCGCCATGGTAGGCAAAGGCGATCTGCTACCGCAACCGGGACAGGCAAGACGAGATGGCCCAAGCAACGCTCGTACAGCTGCCGCGAGGAAACGTGCAGATCTAGCTGCCACTAATGGGGGATGGAGGCTAGCTAGCACAAACCGGCCTGCCGGCCGGCTCCTCATCGCCGGCCCCAGCCAACAAACAGAGCGGCACATTGCTAGTCCTGTTGCTGGCAACAGTCGCACCTGAGCTTTTTCATCCCCCTCTTCGCTTGTCATCTTCACTCTCTCACATGTCCAGTAAAGCCAGGCCTAGCTTTCGTATTCAGTTGCGAGAAGGAAACTTCATCGGTACGTGTCCATGTAGGGCTTGCGAGATGCAGAGAAATCCAATCATCTAGAAGACAGATGCACAAATACTACCGCCAGTACTACTACTACCATGGTACTACCATGTGGTGTGTCGTAATGATGATTTAAGGCTCCTCACGTGTACTTGACTGGTAATACCTCTGGGCGTAAATAGCTCTTGTTTTGGATATATACCTAGTTAAATTTTTAAAATTTTAATTATCAATATCTTTTTAATATTTAAATTAGATACATAAAAATCATATGTGCAGATTTTGTATTATAATTGTACTAGGTTTTATAATATATTATAATAGAAATTAATGATAAAAGTTGTGTTTTGAAGACATTATTGATATCCAAGTCAATAAATATTTGTTACCGGAGAGACTAACCAACAATTACGGAGTTGGAACTTGTACTACTATACTTAGTTTTCAAGGATTGCTGAAATACATTTACGTACCTACTGTGTCCCACAACCATTACTTAGTTGGAACCTGAGCTTTGGCTAGAGTCGCATTGCATTGAGCTGAGGCAGAGCAGTTAAAACTGCGGGAACAAGCGGATGTGCTAATAACAAACAAAAAAAATTAGGTGCCTAATCTCTTTAAACCCTCTGAGCCTCACCTCCCTCGTCCCTTTGCAGTACAAAGCGCGCTAGGGCGTGTTACTTAGTGCTAGCTTTACAAGGGGTAGTACTGTAGCAGTACTAAACTGCCGCAAGTGGAAAATAGCAAGGGTGCGTCCAAATGGAATGGGACTGTTCCGTCACGTGATCCTCACATGCATGCATGGCTAATTAGCCACTAGTCGCCTGTCTTGATGGCGTTGTTGGCGGTGACAGCGCTGGTGGTGGGGCCCACCGCCCCCTACCTCCTCTGTTCCTGATAGATCCACCAACCGAGCTGCCCCCTTTTTCTTCCGTTGGCCGTGGGGCCCACTCGCATTGGCCATCTTTTGGCTCGTTTCCTTCCCTGTGTACGAGTGTATCCCCATTTTTCGGCAGGTTTGATCTCTGTTCGAATGAAATCTTAAATTTAGTTATTTCTCGACAGCAGCAGTTTATATACTGTGATATATGACACTTGTTATTTCTATTTCTTTTAAAATTAAAAAAAAGCTAGATTTCTAATTTCGTTTAAATATATAAGGTAAACATACCAAAGAAAAACATTGTTCAAAGAGAACAATTTGGCCGAGGCTTTTAGAAGCCACCAGTATGATCCATTGACAAAAAAGGCCTAGCATGCCCTCTCTCTCTCTCTCTCAAAAAGGAAAAAGTGCCTTTCATATTATTCAAACAAAATCTTTTTCTCTACAAAACTCATCTGCGCATCTCCTTTATTGGAGCTTTCGCATTGGTCCATAAGAGATTCAATAGGTTTATACATGACATTGTGTGTAGCAAATATGTCATGCACATAGCATTCCCCGATAGAAAATGTATACGAGTCGGCGATGATCGGAAGGGATGAAGTGACGGGAGACTCCGAATAGTATAAAAACAACAACGAGTTGAGCATCATTGAGAAATGCTTGACTAGCAATGTGGTAAAACAGTGTCAATGCGTGCATGATACGTGTTTGACTAGCAATCGGTAAAACAGTGTCGACGCGTGCGCGAGAGAGAGGCCTTGTCACGAGTCGGATCGGAGCAGACAGGCGAGGTGACCTGAATTGAAGCAAGCAAAGCGGCAAAGCAAAGCGAGAAACGGGAGCCGAAACAGGTGGTGGCGTGCGTCTCGCCTTAACTCGCGTAGGTGCGCGGGTGGCGGTGGTGGTGGTTCCATGTTAATCCATCCCCATGTGAGCGTTGGCAGTGGCAGGTCGCGTTTAATTATTCACGGCCCCATCTCTACCCCTAGGGTCCCCGGCCCGGCCCCTAGCCTTTTCGTCGTCCTCCTCCCTCTCCCTTCGCCTCTGCGATCTGCGACGCCCGTTTTGCCACATGAGCCCCAAACACAACGCAAAAGCGCCGGCTCGCCTCCAATAAATGGTGCGCCTACTTGACAATTGACATGCTAGGAGGCCTAAGACAATGGCATCTGACCTTATCTACGTGCAGTGCAGATGATGCCTTCCCAACAACCGAAACCGTTAACAGGGCGTTCCCCCCTTTTTTTTCTTCTTTAGAGTAGAATGGAATAATGGGGGGTACCTTTTGTGCTGGACGCAACCAGCATTTATAAACTTTTTATAAATCGGGGTTTCGGCCTTCAGATTCGTCTGTAGATCCGCGTTAGATTTCCAACGACCACCGTGCGATATTATAATGCCTGCTCTGTAGAGAAGGAAGAAAAAGAGAGGATCTGAAGCCCCTGATCTAGGAGCAAGATTCGGCGTTTGGTCAGTACCATTAAGCCGACATAAGTAGCCGCTGTTGCATGTTTTTACCGTGTGCTGTTGGCTGTCCATGTACGTTGAACCAATACATCCGCACAGTGCCATACAGGTTCAGAGTGGAGGTCTCTCAATTTGTGGTAAAAGTAATATTCCCATAAAAAAAAAACTAACCCAAATTTCAGGCAGGAAGATTGTACACGTAGCTGTCGGTTTACTTTTGTGCAGGAGGTGCATACCTTAGACCTGTTTGTTTAGAACTTTTTTCCGGATTCAGTGCTCAAAAGCAGAATCGAAACAAACAAATCGATTCTAGAATCTGATTCTCACAATCCAAACCCACTCATATACACTAGAATCCACAATCTACTTATATGTCTTTTGGATTCCAAATTTTGGAAAATCGAACTTCTACAACCACAATCCGAATCAACTTTTAGAATCCAAATTTGAAACAAATGCGCCTTAATGCATTAGGTGCCTTGCTGGATTCTACAGGGCAACAGTAAGGGCTATACATTTCCACGCATCTCAACTCCACCGATCTACCAATCTCAGGCTACTTGCTATATGCTTCTAGTTTAAGCTTGGTCTTTGGGTACTTACTAGTACCACCAATGTTTGTCAACCTTGATACAGACACTTAAAAGCTGTCCAAAATCAAACTGTCAGTAATCGTAACTCCAGGTTAAAACACAAGCAATGGGGCAGGAAACAGCATTTGGATCACTTACGTTGTTCGAAACCTCTGCATTTGGTAGAGCGTGCATGGACAAATACAGTTAGATTACAAAAATCCCATCACCTGTGTCAGATCGTTATCATAATCAGCTTGGAATGAAAAATTTATAGGCTCATAACATTTCAGCGCTTTTGAGGCTTGTGCATGTGGCGTTGGTATCTGGCGCTGTCGTCCCTGTCGGTGACTCGAAATCTGCTCCAAGCCTGAAGAGCAGCAGATGCCCTAAAAAGCTACTACTGATTGCTACTCACAGTCACAGTTAACTCCACTGCAGGTTGTCCTTCGGCTTCTTTGGAGGTGGCGGAGGCAGGTTTCCAGGCTGGGCGCTTCGTTTGATGCCCAGATAGAGCTCGCCCTGCCAAACAACCGGTCAGTAACAGGTTACTGCTAGATGGAAATTTTGGAATACAGTACAAATTACGGGCCGTAATTACAAATCGATACAACATGTTTGCGTATTTACAAAAAACCCAATCATACCCGGAATCTGAAAATCCGTTTACGCATACCCGGAAAATCAAATTCCGGCAAACCAATAACCGGAAAATCAAATTCCGGGTATGGGGGCCCCACCCCATACCCGGAATTTCAAATTCCGGCTATGCCATTACCGGAATTTCAAATTCCGGGTATGGGGTGGGCCCCCATACCCGGAATTTGATTTTTCGTTCGAGACCCAATCTGACCGCTCAGCGTATAAAAATAAAAAAGGACCGTAACGACGTCAAAAATTTTGAAATTTTTATGGAGATTCCTGATAAATCAGTGATATTACCATAAAAATTTCAAATGATTTTAAGATCTGACGAATTTTTAAAATTCAAACAATACAACTGTCACGATAAAAGCGGCCGACAAGTTTGAACCGAATGAAAGATGAAACAAACCACGTTAGAAAATTTTAAAATTTTGTCCATGGTTATGATGATGCATCACTAATGTTCCTATAAAACTTTCATATAATGATCAAGTTCTATGAATTTTTGAAGCTATGCGAATTTTTAAAATTTGTAAATCTTGTCGAATATGGTAGAAAAATGACGAAAAAAAGCAGGCGGCCTCATAGCGTGGCATAACACTTCAGTGCGGCGAGATGGTCGGACGTTGGCGGCATTTTGTTACCAAAATCGGAAAAAGGCACTTTCGCAGAACGCAAGCAGCAGTGTCGTGGCCACTTAGGGGTTTTCGTAGCCCATGGTGGTAGGACATGGTCCAAAAATCTGAGAAAAAATGAAGGCGGCCTCGCAATGCGGGCTACCACTTACGTATGGGCGAGATAATGGGACGTTGCCTCGGCATTTTGTTGCTAAAATCGGAAAAAGCACTTGCGGCCACGAAACCATGGAAACTTTTACGGCGTCGAAAAATTTTGACACTCTTTATGGAGGTTCTGATATATCGGTGATATTACCATAAAAATTTCAAATTATTTTAAGATATGAGGAATTTTTAAAATTCAAACAATACATATATAAGGGCACATACAAGAAAGTTCGGTGATAAAATAAGCAATAGATTAGATGATATTACAAGGGCATTACAACGATGACGAACTACCTACTTGAAAGCCTTTGTTGCGTCATGGTGGAACAAATGATCGTTCGCCTATCTGGGTACAACGAGAATGATGTCATACATTTTACGCATATTACGACCCGTTCTAGTATTGCGACCGGTCATCGGACACCGCTCAATCCCTACTATGAAAGAACTCCATGGGGTTCATTGTTCTCCCGGTATGCGCCGATTGGGTGGCCTATCTTGCGTCGTCTCGGTGTATAAGACTTAAATTTTGGTTGTTGTTTATGTGGATTTCGCCCTCCCATATGGGCATTTCATCCCGATTCGCGGCGTCCCTATGTTAATACCACGGGTTCCGGATGGTCTGCATAACGAGTCAAGGATTTGATGCGTGTTGCGGACCTCGATCATTGCTTCCTTGTCCCTTCTTGAGAAGAGAACCCTCTGCACTTCTGTTTGTGTTGGCGTTGGCGAAACATGCGAGCGTCTGCTCTCTGTTTGGCTCGCACTCCACTATATGGTGCGAGAGCTTTGTGTTGGGCTTATCCTTGAACAACCGGAGCGTGCCTGCGATCAATCTGATATGCCCGCCTTGGTGCTTGCATAACACCGTAGGCGTACTCGAGGTTTAGCTTTTACGGCGGTAGTGGCACCACGGAGAGGTTGCTCCCCGGTTATCCCATGCGAGTTGCACGAGATGTGGGTGAATGCGTCTCGGGTCCACCGGTTGGATACCAAGACCGTTCATCCTCGGCCAAGGGGCACCGGTAGAATCGCCGATGCGCTAGATCACCGTGGCGGTATCAACCATTGCCTCAAGGCCATGTCATAAGCGTCGGGGCTTTGGTGGCCACTGAGGAGGTTCCTCCGTTGACTTGAATGTCCTTTTGAACTCACGTGTGCGATGAACTGGTTTAGCACTACTACTTTGTGAGTTTAACATGAGTATGTCGCATGAAACTCACCGATCGGTTGGCCCTTGCACACCGCCCTAAGCTCTGGTCGATCTAGAAAAGGTACATATCTGGCGGCCTCTCCCACCGGGTGAAGTTCTCGGCGAAGCGGGTTTGGCGTCGTGGCGGTTGTAGAAATTTAAGTGATCGCGTCGTTCGGCCCGTCGATCCATTGGAAGAAGCAACACCGGTCCTTGTCTGAGAAAAGAAAGAACGAAGCATGAGATAGTAGTGTTACCTGTATTGTGTGGACACGATGGGTTTACCTTGTAGGTGCGAACACAGCGATAGTGGCGGTGGCCGTGTCTCCATGGGTAGATGCATCATCTTCGCCAGTGGTTCTTGATCGCATTTGGGTCGGGGCAACTCCGTGAGAGCTGGCGTCGGCGCAACTCCCATCCGGATATTGAGGCGGGATGACTTCGCTTCTTTGAAGAAGCGTGATGAAACGACATTGTGCCCTAATTTGTGTAGATTCGGTGGCGTTTATTCTTTGGTTTGGTTGTGTTGGATGTCTACCCCTCGGACTGTTTTATAGTGGTGGTGAGGGTTACTCCACACAACTACTGCACTTGTCCATTTTTTGGCTGGCATCCTCTGTGAAAAGTTGCCGACGTGTCACCCATCATCAAAGCCGCCACGACACATGCGGTGAGATTCCCCCCACCACCATCAAATTACTTGCATGCGGCTTTGATGATGTGTGACGGTCATGCGGCTTTGATGATGTGTAGTGGCACGTCCCCCTCTAAACGAGGGCGTCCCGGGCCCCCGCCCGATCCACCTCGGCGGACACGTGTCCCCTTTACGGGGATGTGGCGAGCCCCGCGGCCTGAACGAGGGCGTCCCTAGGCCCCCGATCCACCTCGGCGGGCACGTCCACCGTGGCGAGCGCGGCACGAGTCCCCTTCCACCTCGGCGGGGGTGTCCCCCTTTGCGGGGGCGTGGCGAGCCCCCGCCCGCGAGGCGTCCCGGGCCGCCCGATCCACCTCGGCGGGCGTGTCCCCCTTGGGCCCCCCGATCCACCTCGGGCGGGCGCGTGTCCCCTTTACGCGGGGCGTGGCGAGCCCCGCGGCATGAGCGAGGATGTCCCGGGCCCCGCCCGATCCACCTCTAACGGACACGTGTCGCCCTTTACGAGGGCGTGGCGGGCCCCGCGGCATGAATGAGGGCGTCCCGGGGCCCCGCCGATCCACCTCGGCAGACGCGTGTAAGCCCTTACACGGGACTTGTCACTTTCTAAGAAAAATTGCATGACTTGTCACCCATCATCAAAGCCGCACGACACATCACCTTGTCGGCTGAGATGGGTAGTCTTTGTGTCGCTTGGTGGTCTGCAGAGTTTTGTCGAATCATTTTGAGAAAGCTGAAAGTAGCCTGCTGTCACATCGCATTGCGAAGGTTGTGGTGTGCGTCGTCTATTCGTCCACTATGAGAAAGTGTGCAGACGAACAAGACATGGGTGATTTGACATTACTGCGAGCTACAATTAAAAATGTCGACTGACTTAAGAAAGCGGCATCAACGTATTCTGAAGATGACAACACATGAGTGATTTGACAAGACTAGTAGATGCAATAAATTAAGAAAGACAACTTGAGAAAGGCATCGATTTATTTCAAATTTGGCAACACAAGAGTGATTTGACATGATGGGGCGAAGAACATTTCACACATAATCAAAGCCAAATGACTACATCTTTGGGTGGATTGGGGCACCTCCTCGATCGTGCCGGGTTGTTTACATAATTTGCATTTTATAAACCGTCCACCGCATCGGTAGCGTCCATGTCACCTTGCAATCTGGTGCCCTTGGCCTCCCATGTTGTGTGCGTCTAGTCGCGGGATATGGTTTCGAGTTGGGCCTTCCATAATCTTGTAGTTCGCTCCGTTGTGAGCGAACTCATCTTAGGGCGCCATGTGTTCTTCAAAGCATCTTGCGGTGTAGTAAGCGAGATGAACTGTGATGCATCGTTCCCACCCATGTCGCGACATCGGCGAGCACATGGGAGCACGGAATGTGTTGAAACTTGGCTTGTTGCGTGCCGTCACTTGCTCGCCCCTAGTCGACATTGTTATGCGGTGTCCCCGCGAGATACCGGATGCATGTCTGCGCTTGCACATGACCTCAAATTTATTCGTCCCGGTCATAAATCCTTGTGCGGTGGAAGTCGCCTTCTTCCTTCTCTCCGAGCATCTTCTCCACTCTCGGTGCGTCTGTGATGGCGCATGCCTCGGCCCGCGTTACGCGATCTCGAATGTCAGCCACGGTAGAATGTGAGCTCAATGATTGAACACAGCGGAAGAGCGCGCACACCCTTGATGCGTTGTTGAGCGCCTCGCTATGTTCGTTGTCATCACGTTGTACCTATGATGGTGTCACATAAACTTGTATGGAAATGAATACAAGAAGGTGAGATGATTTGTGTTAAGTTATGGTTCGTCCATACCTCGCTCCGTTAGGTAATAGTGGAGTGGCGCCCACCGCTCATTGGTTTCCCGCGATCCTTTGGTGAAGGTGGGCGAGTCAGAAACCACGGTCGGCCTCCCACCATTTGCGACGGAGTTCTTTGCTCTGGGATTGGTCGTCCTCCATCATCTTCTGTGTGGTCTCGTGTAGGCTGCGTCCATATCGCGTTGAACTTGTGTGTTTGGTTCTGCGAGCACATAGCTTTGAATCTCTTGACGGGGCCTTGTTCTTGTACCTTGTGTGCGAGTTCGCACCAAGGTGGCGCATGCACCATCTTCTCTCGACATCGGGCGGCTAGTCTCGGAGGATGTCTTTGTCGTGCATGACATCCAGCGTGGAGGATGCCTTTGTTCTGTCAGAGACAACGCTATCTGTATTTGTCGGTACCGAAACGACCCGGCTCTTGAGTAGAGTCGGGAACCACAACCAAGCTGTCATTGTTCTCGCTCTCGGCGAGCGAACGCATATGGGAGGATTTGGTTATTTGCATCGGCGAGTCACGGTCGGCGGCGTCCGTGGAACTTTCCACTAAGGAATGTCCGATCACGCATATGGTGGTCTACAATACAAAGCTTGATGCATTGACCGAATGACGAGAATATCCTTATGAGGTGCCGGTCCGCCGGTGATGGACCCATCTTCTAGTATGATGGGCTCATCGACCCTTCTGACGAGTGCGGGTTAAATCATGGCGATCTTCATGACAACCTAGGGGCATAGTTGAAAGACTCCTCGAATCCCCGAACAACATCTTCAATGCCTTACCTTCGCTCTCCATGCCGTATAGTGCGTGATGACCATCCCGGTTCTAGTCTGGACCTCCTCGATAATTTTACGAGTCATCCTATGTCGTTCAACAATGGTCACGAGGAGTGAGCTATGAACCTCGCGTCCACAAGTCGGTTCATGTTCCTATGGACTCCTCCGGTGCGCGTATGAGGCCTATTTCTACTTATGACAAAGTAGTCCTCGTGCTTGGAGTGCGTGAACCCGTACATAGAAGGGACAATCCGGAACCGTGCACCTCACCTCATCGAGGAGGGCTCCGGCCAGGAGGCAGTGTGCTCCGTCTTGTCGTGGCGGCATAATTGCTAAGAAAGTGAATGGCCTCGCCTTATTACGGAAGCGTTGGCGGTTTGGACATCGTTAAGGAGTACCCCAATGCGGATATATTCTTTGTAATCCGTGAGGTACAATCCAAGCCGACCGATGTACTGAAGTATTGTATAGCGGTGTTGGGTCATCATTGTCGCCGCTTCTTCATCCCGCTTCGCCGTCTTCATCATCCATGCATTCCCCATCCACCTCGCCGCCTCGGCTTCTTCTTCGCCTCCCGATGCCCCTCCTCTACAATTGATGGTTCGGGTGGTGCATGTGATATGTCATGTTCTCTTGCTCGGGAGGTAGAGGCCACCTCTCCGGGCTCGTCTTGTGGCAATATCTCCACGTATACTCCTACCTCAAAATTCTCTTCACCGCTTTGCGGTTGCCACAAAGCCCAGCGCTTTCATTAAAATAACGGGAAGGCGTGTACACAACCATCGAGTGTTGGGGACAAACCGTGGGCGAACCCCATCGAAGCGAACTCATGCGTCTCAAGGTTCACCTTGATGAAGCGATGACATGTGATTTGAGCTGCCAGAGTTCATTCGGGGTGGCTATTGTGCTATCTACGTGTAGACAGTTATCAACGCTCACGACTCTCCCGTGCAAAACTACGGGCCGTTCTCAGAAATAAATTTTAACAGGCATGTCCATCTGTACCAAATATCGCACTATTAATGTACTACATACCCTAATAACACAAAAATAATACACACTCATGACGATTTCTAACTAACCTTCTCAAAGGCATGCATGAAGTTCAATAAAATTTGGAGCAATGTGCCAATAAATCTTCCTGAAGATTACATGCAATATGAGAATCCCGAATGAAATAAAAATAAATTTTGAACTTTGTGAAAATTTCAACAAGCTATGAGTACCAACACACTAATATCTCGTCTCCGGTCTCTCTGTTTGCCTTGCCTTGCCAACACGCTCTCTGCTGTTGTGAACGTTACAATGCCACCGCAAAGGATTTATAGCAAGGGAAAGGAAGGACACAACTCATAGGAACGCGCTGTCGATCGGTGCTTTCGGCGCGCGATGATCGCCCGTGAGATTCCCTGCCACCACCATCCAAATTACTTGCATGCGACTGTCGCCCGACCTTTGCGAAGCGTGAAATTTACGGTATGGGGACATAACGAGTCATCGGCTTTGATGATGTGTAGTGGCGGTCGTCTGGCTTTGATGTGGGGTGGTGGTCGTGCGAGTTTGACGATGGGTGACAAGTCATCCGGCTTTCATGATGTGTAGTGGCGGTCGTGCGGCTTTGATGATAGGTGGTGATGCGCATCTAAGTGATTTTGTGACATAGAATGGGGGCTTGGCCCGTCCCGTGTAAAGGGGACCGTGCCCGTCGAGGTGGATCGGGCGGGGGCACAGGGGCGTGGCAAGGCACCCTGCCGCTTTCGGTGAGACGACAACACGCCGCGCATCCGCTTTTCGGTGAAAAGGCGGAAGGATTATTGCATTTATAAATCTTGACAAATGACCACCGTGTTGATTTGGACCACCGGTAGTGGTTATCTGAGTCAAAAGTCGATAATACCTAACTTTGGTACATCATCGCTTTCTGTGATGTGTTTCATCTGTACCTATATACTACATCGACTACTAGCTTTGTCACACCTATTACCTTTATCGGTGAGGCGACACCACGCTGCTCGGTGAGGCGACAACTTCTGTTGCACCTCGCTTTTCAAAGCAAAGCGACAACCGCAGCATCCGCTTTTCGGTGAAACGACAACCGCGCATCCGCTTTTCGGACTCAAACCATGCTAGGGTGGAGGTGGAGTCCATGACTCATTTGGGTTTGCAAGACAATGAGGGTTATGTTAGAGATTGCTCTGTGGTTCGAACACAGCTAGGATGGCGATTGAGAACCCATCGATCGGATCTCTTCCGAGTTGCGGAACCGAGGCTGCGTTGAAGTTGATACTCTGTCCGGCAATGGCTCTGCGGTTTCGAACCGGATACTGTTCGGATCAATAGTCCGTCCAGAGCAAATGATGTTATAGTGCAGGTTGGTAGCCCTGGCCATTGTGTGCCATTTGGGTTGCATAACCATATGTAGATTGACAACCCCAACCAGCACATCATTCGTACACCTCCAACAAATGTTTCCACCCCAAGACCTGTGCGGGATCTGTCAAGACGTGTTCGTGAATACCGTTCCTCGAGAAAGAAACAAATACACCATTATGGACACTATTGCTCATATAGACAATATAATTCTTAACATCATTAAGTAAATCTTTATGTGTCTCAGGGATCATAATAAACCCAAATATGTAAAATCATTTAATGTTGAACTCAATTTATGATTTGCTTTATGATCATTAATGAACCTTGTTATGGCTATTAACAAAATAATAGTATAATGGCTCAAAAATGATAAATTAATTCATATTAGGTTCCTAAAAGCAGTAAGGACCCATGTGTGTAAAAATATGCAAAGTAAGATTTAATTTGCATGTTCTTAATGAAAGGAAATATTAATTTTGGGAATGAATAAATAGGTAATCTATTGCAATTAAAGTTAAAATAATGCCAAACCAACCATAAAACACTCCATGGGTTATTCCCTGCTAATACTTGGAAAATGAATCAAAGATCATGTATGGTGTAGTTAGAAACTTAAAAGCGAAACTTGGCGATTTAAGGTTTGCAAGTGTGGTCATTTAGTCTGTTTCAGCGATAGATAAAATAACTCATCCAAATACTAAAATCGAGTAAAATCAGTTTAGAAACGCATTGTACAAAGTTTATACTACCATGATTTGTAAAAGAATCATATTCCATTAAGGTTTGCCTATTAATCTCATTAGATCAAAACCCTTAAGTGATTAACCTTTTGATTCACTTTTGGCGATTCGAATAACGTTAACTTTACAATATCACTTAAGTCTTTTCAACAATGAATATAATGTATCAGCTAAAGCCTAAAATTTATAAAAATAGCTTAGGATTGTTATACAAAGTATAAATCATGGTGTTATGAAGAAATAACCAAAATTCATCATGTTTTGCATATTAATCCTAATAGCTAAAAAACCCTAAGTAATCACATTGCTTTAGGCCTTAATGCAAATGATGTTATCTTTAGGTAATAATGAAGGAATCCGTAGTTAAGTTATTTTTATCACCAGAACCTTCTCAAATGTCTGAATGATCTGCTTTGGTTGGGTACATTAATCTCCTTATGGTTATACAACCCAAATGGCACACAATGGCGGGGCTACCAACTTTGCACCATAACATCATTTGCTCGGGCGGGACTATTGATCCGAGCAGTGTCTGGTTGGAAACCGCAGAACCATTCTTGGGGCAGAGTATCAACTTCAACGCGATCTGGTTCCGCAACTTCGGAAGAGATCCGTCGAGATGGGTTCTCAAGCGCCATCCTAGCGAGTTGGAACCACGGGGCAATCTCTCTAACATAACCCTCATTGTCTTGCAAACCCAAATGAGTCATGGACTCGGCCTCCACCCTAGCATGGTTTGAGTCTGGCGGGATCTGGCGTGTTGTCGTTTGATCTGGCGGGATCGGCGTGTTGTCGTTTGATTTGAGCGAGGTGCGGCGTGTTGTCGTCTCGGCCGGCGGCGTGGTGTCGTCTCGATCGATAAAGGTAATAGGTGTGTGACAAAGCTAGTAGGCGATGTAGTATATAGGTGCAGATGAAACACATCACAAAGCGGATGATGTACCAAAGTTAGGTATTCTTGACTTTTGGACTCGGATAACCACTACGGTGGTCCAAATCAAATCTGGTGGTCATTTGTCGGCATTTATAAATCTGATCAATCCTTCTGCCTTTTCTTTTGTGGCATGTGTTATAATCTCGGCTTTAATAGATTTGTTGATTATATGATTCACCGCCATATCGATGCTTATCTCGCTTATTCATGTAGATCTAGATGTCGGTGACTCGAAAGGCTTCGATCTCAAAAGATAACCAAAATTCATCATGTTTTGCCAATTCACGAGACAAAGCAAAACAGGCGGTCACTTTTCTTTGTTTTCTATCTCGTCTTGTGGCCTTGAATCGAATCGATTCTCTTGACCCGGCCCGCGCGTCACGGCACCTAGCGAACGCAGCGCGCGAGGCGTTGCGGCGGACGTCGGCGGCGGCCTCTGAAATCTCGGCGCGCAAACACCGGCGGACGTCGAGCGAGCGGCATGGCGTTTTCCACCCCATCCACCTCGGCGGGCACGTGTCCCCCTTTACGGGGCGTGCCGAACCCCGCAGCCTGAACGAGGCGACCCGGGCCCCCGCCCGATCCACCTCGGCGGCACGTGTCCCCTTCACGGGGGCGTGGCAAAACCCGGCGGCCTGACGAGGCGTCCCGGCCGCCCGTCCCGTGGGCGCCAGGCGGCGGCGTCTCGCCCACACTTTCGCCGGGCCCGGGCGCCGGCGGGCGTGCTCGCCGCCCGCTTCGCCAAGCTGCCGGGCGGCAGGCGTCTCGCCGCCCTCTTGCCGAACGCCACGTGGGTGGTCGCCGGGCGGCGGCGTCTCGCTCACTGCTCCCGGGCGCCACGTGGGTCGGCTTTGGTGGTGGCCGTGCTTTCGCCGCCCGTATATAGATGCATCTGTACCAGCGGTTTCATATACGCTTCCTTCGCCCTTCAACTTTCACTTCTTCATCTTCTTGGTCTAAGCCTTTTGCCTTCTTCGTCTCCATGGCGGCCTCCATCCTGCCTCCACCGCGGACTCGCCACGGTGAAGAGGATAGCCATCATCGCGCCAAAGGCACCTTCCGCTTTCGGTAGGGACCTCCACGCCCTTGTGCCTCTCCGGCGAGATCGTCGTCCACACTGAGCACTAATGGTGGCTTTGGTCCGCCTTTCTCCGACTTCTTTCTCACCGTCCTCCATTTTATGGGGTCCACCATCTTCACCTCACCCCCAACTCCATCGTCTTCCTTTCCATCTTCGCATACCTCTGTGAAATGTTCATGGGGTGATGCCGATCTTCCCTCTTCGCTACTTCTTCATCTGTCGCGCCTCCACCGACAACGAGGTAGTGGGGAGCTGCTATTTCCGTCTTCGGGACGGGATGGCCTCCCGCTACATTGCCTTCCAGCCCAGATCCAACTGGAAGGCATGGCGCAGCGGCGGCATACATCATCACGATGACAATGGTCGGCGCTTGCGGTGCCACCGGGCAGCGGAGGCCTCAAAGCTGGAACTTCGCCGGTCGAAGAGATGGCGAGCTCCTCGCCATGGCGGCCGCGTCAATAAATGCGGGGCCCGGATCTGGCGGCGGTGACGGGACTTCATGTCGGAGAATCGGCCCCTTCGTCGCCGCGTCATACTGCGCCCATGGCAATATCTGGCGGCAACGGCCTGCGCGCCGCGTGCTGGCGTAAGTCTTAATTTTCCTTTAGCTTTTCTCGCGCACATGCTTCTTTACGGGGTTTCGTACCAGCCGCAGACCACCCTTTGTCTTTTGCGGTAGCGAAACACGGAGGAGTCGATCCTCGGAGATGGGTCGCCGCTAATCTGGCGAGCCCCAAGCGTATGATTTTCGGCGGCGGCGCGCCATCGCCGACTTGGAGCACGCGGGCGCCTGCGGCTGTCGAGTTGTTCCGCCGATGGACTCCACAGGGCTGCCGTGGTGCCACCCATGCGGCGGCGGTGATTAGGGATCGACCACCGCCAACGATCAGACCCGCGAGCAAGCGGCCAGTGCCGGGCGCCACGGGCTCCGGACCCCAAGAGGTCGGGTCACGGACCAAACTCTGCCGCCGGCCCTAGCAGCGGCATCTTCTAAAGGCGGCGGCCGAACCGCCCGACCATGACTTCACCTCGGTCTTGGCGCCTCCGCGGCGCGGCCGGTTCCTTCACCGACACTTTCTCCCCGGCGCGGTCCCAGCGATCGCGGCGCCAATATCTTCGACCACGGGAACCCGAGCCACCGCCCGCCGGGGTGGCCTCACGCTCCCGATGGCGCTCTTAACGAGGTGCCGCTAAAGCGGCCCTCAAACGCTGCAAAGCGCGAGCGCCCTAACGCTGCCGAGCGGCGGATGCCTCCGCCAGCGCCTCCGCGGCTGCGCGGTGAGGGCGAGGAGGCGTCCCGGCACCAGCGCTCGGGCGCCTTGCCCTCGCGCGCCATTGCCCCCACCGGCGCTTGGTGAGCTCTTCGCGAGTTTGGCGATCTGGTCGCCGCTTCGCCGCCGAGCATAGAGCCCGACGGCCCGGCAATTGGCGTCGATGGCGGCGAGTTGGGCGGGAAGCGAAGAGAGCGGCGGCGGCTTTAAGCGCGAGAGGGCCAACACGACCGCCATGCGGCGGCGTCGCGAGAGAAAGCGAGCGAGCCCGAGGGCGGCGGCGTTGAAGACCGGAGCTCGAGTCCTTCCGCTGCGGCGCAACCTCGCCATCATGCTCAAGAAATCCTTCGGCGCACGAAAAGGTGCAGGAACCCTTAAGTGGCGCGAATCGCCGCTCGAGACTCCATGCTGCGATTCGCCTGCGACCAACCGGCCGCGGAGGCACTCGGGCTGCTGAAGCCCTTGTCGCCCGCTTCTGCCAGAGAGGCGGAGGTCGCGATCATGACCGCGACCTACCGCTGCCCATTGCGCCCGATCGCGGCCGCCGCCGATCCCATGGCGGTGGTG
Organism: Guadua angustifolia; assembly: GCA_036346375.1. NCBI lineage: Eukaryota > Viridiplantae > Streptophyta > Magnoliopsida > Poales > Poaceae > Guadua > Guadua angustifolia. The sequence goes on along the minus strand of JAYEVE010000999.1, from coordinate 179,886 downwards.
ACGGCCGAAACATCGAGGGAGACGCGGCGGCGTGAAGCGCGCGGTGCGGCGTGGCGCCCGAACACGTGGCCGGACTGCTGCAAGTAGAGCAGCCGATCATGGACGTCTCCACTCCGCTAGCCGTGGAAGGCGATGACGGCGGCGAGCTCGACTTCGGCAACGATGCGTGAAGGGCACAGCAACCTTGTTGTTCTTTTAGTTTTATTTCCTTTTGCTAACTTTTGCTCTGCGTGTACGACTACTTGGGCAGAATTCAGCGAAATGTGGATATTTCTTAGTTAATGTTACCTGCAAGCTTATCTGTTTTGTATGCTCGAATTTGCCGGGTTAGATCGTCAGGCGACCAAACTTTACATAAAAAGCGTTCTTGCATGATCTTACGTTCTTGCATTTTAGTTCATTAAGTGTTTGCAATTTAATAGTTATAATATCGAATTCAAGATGCAAAAATTATTTAGATTAATAGAATGAATCTAAACATCAATTTGTTGTATCATGTACATGTGAATAGTATTCATTTCTTAATTAACATTGCATAAGATTTAGTTTGAATACACTAGACCTATTATGATAGAGTTCTTGCTTATATCTTCGTGCTTTTTAATAAGGTTACGTAATACAAACATCTTAATTATAGATTTCTTCATTGTTATGGAGTCATTAACTCACATTACCAAGTTTGGCAATCATAATACTTTAGGTTATACGCTACTTGATTAATATTTAAAGCATAACGGAATAAGATGATTTGTACATATTATGGTAGTCTATACTTTGGTGGGCGTTTCTAAATTGATTTTATAAATTTTAGGGCTTAGATGATTCATTATATTTATTTCTAAAAAGGCTTACGTGGTATTATTAAGTTCACGTTACGAGATCGGCGAGAATGGAGAAGCAAGATGATTTACATTTAAGGGATTTTGCTCTAACGAATTTTATATGACAAGCAAATCGTAATTGAGATGTTTTTCTATGCTTTTGTTGCCCATATACGGGGTATGTTTACGGACTATTTTCCCCAAAATTTATGTTTAGTCGATAGTTTTACAAGCCACCTAAAAGGCTTAAGTATTTACGAAATGCACGGTTTGTGAGCGTTCTGGTTCTTGCTTTAGTAGGATTCATAAAAAGGCAATTTATAATTGACATATTATTACGGAATATGGTATTATCGTACTAAACAGCTATTTTTAACATTTACCTTCAAATTTACATTTAGGCGACATACATTACATATTGTCGAAAAGGTTTAAGTAATATGGTTTTAAATGCGGTTTGTGCTCACCTAAGGTATTTGCGACAACAAGTTTTATATGTGAAGAAGGTTATAAGCGAAATGTTTCTCCAGTTATGGTAGTACATATATCATATAATGCTAGTGAACTATCTTTCACTATTTTCCTTTATATAAGATATTTTACGGGTTGCCAAAAAGCTTATATGACCATTTTGGCTAGTTGTTGGGCTGCGATGAAGTCGTGAGTTCAATTGATTCAAAAGTGGTCTTAACGATTTGAAATTTTGTAGAAATTTTTTGTTCACAGATTTTATTACAGTTTTTTAATTTTTGAGCTATGTAATAAATTGCAAAAATTTTGTAAAAATTATATTTATGCATCCTATGTGTCCTATTATTTTATAATATTATTTTCTTTAGTATGTTGTTTCATATTTGCATGTGTTTCTTTAATGTATTACTTTGGGTATTTAAAAGTCCTTAATTCAAAAATCAAACCCGCCTTAAAAATCAAATCACTTTATTCATATTTCTTGGATTTTGGGATATTCTGATCTTGTAAAAAAATGTCATTGTCTCCTTGGCGTCGTCCACCCGCCTTCTAGTGAAGTCCTCAGGGGTGTATGAGTGCAGGGCATGTGTCTCCCTCAGATCCCTGACTTTGTGATGGCCGTACCTCCCGTGCTGCTGGTTGGTGAAATGCTCATCTTGTGGAAGGAGGCCGGTTGGAATGTGTCTTGTCCTCCTTCGCATGGACTGGTTGTACCATGCACTTGCATCCTCTGTCCCTAGGGGCCAGTATAAATCGTCGCTTTGCTCCATGTGAGGTCCCGCCTCGTAGGGAGGAGGTCCATCTTCTTGCACACCGCAAGTAGCCAGCGATGAAGGTAAGGCGGACATGAAGTCAAACTCAAAATCTCGGCCGCTCCGGTGTTGTGTGTGACTCATATGCATCCCGAACAGTGTGATAAATGGGGCACCTCCGGTCGTGAGAAGGGCCGGGTCCTTCGTCATGGTGTGCGAAGGCGCGGTTTGGTACTTCAGCAGGGGGCGAGCGGCGTCGCGATGAATGGCTCGGTGCATGGGATGTGGATGCCTGGCGTCGGCGTCGTGCGTCGGCCGCCGGAGGGGCGACTTCGTCGCGAGACCGCTGGCTTTGTGAGTTCTGGCGAGGTCCATGGGAGCATCTTCATAGGCTGCGGCGGGAGGGCGAAGATCCTCCAAGGCGACGGATCGCCGAGAGGACTCGGGACCCCCTAGGCGCGAGTACCGTCTCATCGATTTCTGGTGACGAGGAGCTAGAGGTGCTGCGGTTTGGGCATAAGTTGATCCGCTTGGGAATATAGCTCCGATGCCTCCACAGGTGCATGGTAGTATGGGGTATTAGAACTTAGGTAGAAAATTCTGAAAGGCATTAGTGCGATATTGGGAGTACCAAAATATGGACTTGTCGAGTTCGGTCCTCTGGATAGTCCATGGCTCTTTCCTCGACCTCGACCTCCCGCTCGATAAAGTGGGGCGCGTCGAGCACGGTACCATCTAAGGTAGTTGTCATATTCGGAGGTCATATGGCCCGAGAGGATGGACAACCTCTGGCACGCTTCTGTCCATCCATCGTATAATATGCGGGCGTGGGCGACGGTCGATTCACTGCGGCCCCACTTCCCCGTGCTTCTCCTATAATCGCAGGGCGTAAGATTTTGAAATTTGCATATAGGGGCAAATATTTAAAATAATTAAATGCATACCTATGAGAGTCCCGGCGTCATGATCTTTGGAACGAGGACTAGTTGCCGCCACCGAGCGCCTCTGGATCCGTTCGGGCGAGTATACCTCGACCACGTTCATGTCTGAAGGAAGCACGTAGTCATCCACGGTAGTGGTCGGCCGTGCAACAAGAAGAATCTGGCCGTCGATCGCAAGCTCTTGGCTCGTTCCATGGTCCATGGATCCCGGTGACATGTTCTGCGGTCGGCAAGTCCAAGTCGGCGATAACACGCATGTAGCTCGGCGTGGTCACCGGTAGACAACCATCGTAACTTGGCGTGCATCCAGCGGTGCCCCATTGTAGGGCGAGTGGCCTCCGGCATGTCATCTTGTGCGACAACGGTAGTACCTCCTCGTACCTCTGGTAGAGATCGGAAGGTACTCCCAACTCCACATCTGAAGGAGTTGCGGGCATCGATAATAGTGCCCTGTAAGTATGCGTTTGCATGCATCGCACAAACCACGGTAGGTGTCGCTAGGACCGCGGATCGGTATGGTGGGATGTCGTGGGTTGCCGCCTAAGCGGCGAGCAATCCACACGATGTCTTGGAAGATGATGTCTCCGTGATGCGTCGTGAACATGACACCACCCGACAAGTAATGCAGTACGCCGTAGTGGCGCCCACGGTATCTTCGTCGGCATCGGGAGGGCATAGATTGTATTCTGTAATCCTGTAGCCAAGTCATGGAGACACCATTTTCATACGTTGGTATGCGACACCGAACCTGCATGAACTCCGGATTAAGAGAGTCCATAATATCGTGTACATTACAGACATGAAATAACGTTATGTCATGTAATACCTCTGCCCGATGTCTTTGCAGAAATTAACATTTCTTTGGGTCGAGGAAGAACCAGCATTTGTCCCGATGGGCGGGCGGTTAGCATAGCCACATCCTTCAAAGTGATAGACATCTCACGAGCGGTAAGTGAAAGGTGTGTGTCTCTGGCATCATCGATCGGCGAGACCGGTGAGAAGTGCACAATCAATGGCGAGCATGGGCGTGGTCAAGCCTCTGCGGTGAGCCCCATCCATGAGGCGCAAATGGTAGTAGACACTGCGAGCTAGTCGAATGTGGAATCGATAGTCGGCTTTTTATCTTGTGCGGTGATCGGCTTGCAAGAGGGTCCAATTGAAACATTAACGACAAAGTGGTTATGCATCTTCAAAAAAGTGATGGCACGTAATTAGTAATCGTCGGACCATAGTTCTGCGAAATTGGCCTCGCCGCGATGTAGGGCATCGACTTCGTCAGCGAGTAGCTCCGGGCGCAATGGCGCCATCACGTCTTTGCTCAAGCGAAGCGGCTCGAGCGCTCTCTTCTCTCGAGCTCTCTCTTTTCTCAGCGCTCTCACAAGTTGGCGAATGCTCTCGCTCTGCGTATGGTTCAAATGCTCTGCGTGCGAGCCGTCACTTATAGAACAAGCGAGCTGCTTTTCGGCGTGAGGAACAAGCGAGCAAATCAAGCGTCCTTCACGACTTTCGCGCATCACATCAATCCAAAAATGAGCTGCTCGGCCGCGGGTCGAATGCGCCGTTGCGTTGCTAACTGCGTGTCAGAGCGGTCACTTTTATCGAACAAATGCATGCATCGGCGTGAGGAACAAATGCATGCATCACTTTTAGCGATTGGGACGAAGAGCTTTGCATGAAAAGAATATTTGTGTGCGCCGCGGGACCGGAAATTGTCAATCAATCGCGCGCGTGAGCCGGCAATGACGAGGCGGGCCTTACCCGGATTTCATTTTCGGGTATGGAACCCACCCATACCGGAATTTGAGTTTCGATAATGGTGTAGCGGAAATTGAAATTCGGGTATGGGGTGGGACCCCATCCGGAATTTGATTTTCCGATTATTGGTTTGCCGGAATTTGATTTTCGGGTATCGTAAACGGATTTTCAGATTCGGGTATGATTGGGTTTTTGTAAATACGCAAACATGTTGTATCGATTTGTAATTACAGCCCGTAATTTGTACTGTATTCCAAAATTTCCCTGCTAGATATGGCGAGCTATATCTGTATCAGGTATTACCCATCGTCCAATAAAGTAATTACAGGATAGAACAAGGAATATTACAGCCAACCTTTTTGTCCCCAACGTCAGACTCCCAGGATGCTCTTTCTCCACGGTAGCAATTAGCAAAGCCATCGGCGTCACCTGTTGGACTAAAATCACGTACAAACACTAGATAGCCACCTCATCAGGAAATAAGAAATTGACGGGAAAAAAAAAGATTACTCAAAGTTAGCTATTTTAATTGAAGGGGAACGGCTAACACATCTCTGAATGGTAACGTGTAATCTTCCATGTGAGCCATTGGATGAGACAATAGGTGGTTCACAGTTCGATCAAGTGACTTGGGATCCCCCTCAGATATGATTTCTCAATCAGAGGGAGTTATGGAAAAAAATAATCTATCCGTGTGGACTTCAATTAAGTACCTCCAATATCTAAATTGCAGTCACCCAAACCTTATCCAATGGTCTGCACTGGGAGCTTACGTGCTGTTGTGTTAGCACCCCAAAATGGGTTTGCTATAGGTACGCTAGTATAAAAGCCAGCGTTAATAATGACCAAACATACATTAATTAACTGTGCTCGTAATTTAAACAAACAAAAGGAAAATTCCATGAAAGAAACAATCCAGTGCCATAATACCTACAGATCCAGAGAGTTAGTTTTGTGGAGTTTTCATGAAGGCATTTGAGGATGTCAAAATAATTAAGAACGCATAGTACGTAGCAAGGATTAAAATCTCACCGAGATCTCTCTTACTAGAGGTGGACGAGTTTTGAAATACCAGTTGGAGTAAAAATAAATAAATTGCTACAACAATCTCAGAAATCTAGTCGAATCTCGCCATATCTCTTGAGATCTCGGAGTTTTTTACCTTTTTGACTGTAAATTGATCAATAACTCTTAAGAATGTCATCTCCTATGAAAATTTGTTGAAAAACCAAAATTTTGAGATATTTTTTAAAAACTATAAAAACACTGTCAGATTTTTATAAAATTGTATATGCTTTATAATGAAGTGAAAAATTTATGGTACCATACTAAGAAGTGTGGAATCATACATAAAATTTTTCAAAAAAATTTAACTTCATTTTTTATCTTTAAAAAATAAAAATCCGAATGAACATAATTGGGATACTAACCTTGTCAGAATTTTTTTAATTTTATCGAGTGTGATCATGATCCATAATTTTTATGAGAGATTAATAATTTTCTCATTAAAATTCTGTAAATTTTTAAAAATCAAATTTTTTTGTTTGCTCAACCAAATCTATGTATGTATCGAACTTCATTTGTTATATTTCAAAAATAAAAAACAGAAAGAACATAAATGGTACAGTGAATTTGTAAGAATTTTATAAATTCACTCGAGTGTGATCATCGTTCAAAATTTTTATGAAATCTTAAGAATTTCCTTATTACCCTTTGAAAAATTTTAAAAAAATTTAAACCTTTTTTTTATTATTAAAGCAAATCTATGTATTGATCATTAGGATTTTATTAGGACGCAACACTATTAGAATTTTTATAACTTCTTAAAGCTTGATTATTATATGAAAATTTTATATAAATATTAATGATACATAAGGAATATCCAAAAAAATTCAAAATTTTATAATATGGTTTGTATCATTTTTCATTTGGTTGAAATTTATCAGTATGGCTTTTATCAGAATAGTAGCACTTTCCGAATTTTTAAAAATTCATGAAGCTTTATCATCATTTCAAAATTTTATGAGAAATTAGTGATGTATCATAACTATGCAAAAAAATTCAAAAAATTTTAACATGGTTTGTTTCATTTTTCATTCGGTTCAAACTTTACCGACCAGCGTTTTATCATGATAGTAGCAATGTTTGAATTTTTTAAAAATCCTCAGATTTGATAATTATCTGAAATTTTTATGGAAAAATCATTGATGTATTAGGAACCTAAAAAAATTCAAAATTTTTGATATCATTTTGACCAGATTTTACGCCGTACAATTTTGCCAAGATCTCAGCAAAACCGGCCGAGATCTCAATCCTACCAGTGGGGAAAAAAACCGGAATTCAAATTTCATTTTTACATTTATCTCATAATTTGTTTGAAATGGCGCGATCTACATAAATGTATTACCTTAAGGTTTAAGGTGATGTGAAAAGGAGATAACAAGAAAAGAGGAAAAATAATGTCAACTATTAGTATAGACAATATATTAATTGTACGAGACTTTTACATGCGATTATATAGATACTTCATTATATGATTTATCATTAATTTGTCTATATATATGATATAAAGATGTATTATAGACAACCGCTGTCCACACTACCGTACCCTGAGTTGTGTATAGACAATATATTAATTGTATGAGGCTAGTATATATGATTATATAGACAATCCGTTGTACGATTTGTCATTAATTCTGTCTATAGATGATATATTAGTTGTGTGAGGCTATTACATACAATCATATAGATCTATAATTGAACGATTTATCATTAATTTTGTTTATAAATAATATAAAGATATATGACAGACAATTGTCATCCACACCCCCGTACATGCCCTGAGTTGTATATTTTTTCGATAAAGGAAGCTTTTATTAATCTTAGTAAATTACATCAAGGTGATACAATTATACTAAGAAAACTCCCGGCCTCTACACAGCTAGGGTGTACACAACCAAACACACACACACAAGAAAAGACAAAGGAACCGTCGCGGCAAACTACATCACGTAATATTGTCTTCAAGGCTATCCACCATCATAGCAACACTTGGACCGCGATAAAAGCTCTCCAATGACAACGCCTCCAAGAAGGACTCGACACACACATGCACCGCCATTGCCATGATCCAACCAAGGAAGGCGGACCAAAGGTTTTCGCCTCGGAGAGTAAATCCTCGACTACAAAACAATGCCTTCAACAAGACCATTGCCAGCACAACCAACTAAGGTCGACCTAGGATTTCTCCTCAAGTCAATCACGGAGATCCCAAAGTTGCAACCACCCTCATTCCAAGCTAGTGCCACCATACCACTTAATCTTAGCCAATAGCAACGACCACCTTCTCAAGGCCAGACATACATTTTTTAGATGTTCGACTCTACGATGACAGATTCGCGAGCTAGCCAATAGGTACACGATCATCAAGTCCATAGAGTGCATCTAAAAAATGAGTTGTGTCGTCTAAGAAAAGCGAATCCGCGAATCGATGCTAAGATGATATAGGTCAAAAGAAATGTATGAACAACGCTAGTTGTATATAGACAATATATTAACTGTATGAGGCTATGACACACAATTATGTAGGCACTCCATTAAACGTTTATCACTAATCCATCATAAATAACCTAAAGATGTATTATAGACAACCATTTTCCATACAACCGCACATTCCCTAAGTCGGTTGTAAAAATAAATAAAAGTCAGTATCAAACTAATGAACGGGCTGGGCCTTGGACGGAGAGACGTATAGCCCAACAGGAGGTCCACGCGCGCGTGCTGTCCCGGCGTCAGACTTGTGCCACAAAAGCTGGGCAAGTGGAGGGGGCACTCATACTGTTAGTAGTGTACTTATTGGTGATTTGGTGTGGTGCCGGGCTGTGGGCTGCGTGGGCCATGGGTTTTCACAGCCCGCCCGGCTGCTCTATCATCGCTGTAGGCTAGGCCCAGCAAACTGCCCCGTATGTTTACTGACTTGCTTTTTTTTTGGTCTCCCTCCAATAATGCAGATCACTTTTGAGAAGAAATGTTTTTCTTTAGCAATCATATGTACGGTACAAAAGTCACTTCTACACCAATCCATTTCGACAATCTACAATCTGTGGGTCACTACCCTAGACCTAACAAATGGCAGAAATCGCACTAACCAAAACAAATTAAGGACAAAGAACAATCGCTCACCACGCACACGACGAGTTGACGACATGGTGTGCCCTACACCGCTACACGTATGAGGTTATGACCTAGCCTTGTGTCATCGCTGAGAACTCAGAATGGGCTCCACGTCTGCGGCGGCATTCCACTCTGCTGCGTGTAGCCCTCCTCGCTCCAGCCCCGAGGAACTCCGGCTTCGGAGCGCTGCTACCTTCCACCATGCTGCTCAGCAGGTCCCTGAAGCTCTGAAATGGCAGCGGCGCCGGCCGGTGGTGCGCCCCCGGGAGGCCGGAGCCTTGCTGCTCGTAGTAGTAGCCGTCGATGATGGCCGTCGGCGCGAGACCAAAGGCGGCGTCGACAGGGGCCATGGGCAGCAGCGCCGGCGGCACGCTGTGACCACCGGAAAGTGAGCCTGCCTCGTCGGAGGCTGCTCTTGGAGTGGTTGTTCGGCTTTTGTAGGACACCTTACACAGCACCCAGTCCTCCTGGATATTATGGAACAAAAACAGAAGTAGATGGTCAGTTTGTTATAGTTGGGTAGTGGTGGCGAATAATGCAGAGCGACAGATTCCGATAGCTTTAATTTGGATTTTGGAATGGATTAGCATGAAGGATGTGATTATACTTAAATTTTTTGGAAGAATGATGTTCACTTTCGGAACATGTACATATCCGTGATAGAATATAGATTAGAAGGACATGGAGGACAAGCCATCATCTCCAAGTTCACCTCACGTTAGAAGTTTTGGTATCTTTGTAAATGTACTTCTAATTCGTGGCTTAATAATTGGTACTCGTGGAAATCTGAATGCTTAGATGGCAACTTGAAATAAAGAACTTCGGATAATAAGGCAGTAAAATCCTTTTCAATTTTTTTTACACGCGGTATTGTAGTCTAGTGCCACTGATGTATGGTGATGGAGCCAACCGAACAACCTCGGTATGTACCAGGTTTGGAATTGTTGGATAAGAACGATTGGCAAGTGGCAAGTAGTTTATCATATCATAATGTTCAGAGCAGGCGGCATCTACAGCCTGAATGAAAAAAAAATATAGTGTTAGAAACTTGTCAATCTTTTAGATATTGACTCAATCTCTAAAACATAGATCTGACCACTAATTTTTATTATAATATATTTTAAAAACCCGATAAAATTATAACCGGATGAAAGTACATTTTAAGATAACTCTATACATATGATTTTTATGTATCAACTCTATACATATGATTTTATGTATCTAATTTAGATATTTAAAAATATATTGACAATCAAAGTTTTGAAAGTTTAACTATACCAATGTTAAAAACGACAACTACTTGCGATCGGAGGGAGTAACACGCAAGAGACCTACGAGGGCATTAAAAGAGTCGAACTTCTAATTACTCACGAAGAAGCTGTTTTTGACCATTCTCTCTCTCTTTCTTTTTGTTTAGCAAGGAAAGCTTATGGCTCTATTTGGTATGGCTATAGTTTTTTTGAAAATTAGCTTTCGGCTGGACTGCATGACTAAAGGACTGTAGGCTAGGTTAAAGAGGTTTGGTGTTTGACAGTCCAGCTTTAAGTGTGAGGGGTTCAGGTTGGGAATAAAGGTGAGAGGGATAAGGTTTGGGATTTTATACTTAATAGAAGGGGTAATTTTCTTCAATTCTAGTAGCAAAGTTAAAACTCTAACCCACCTAAGCCGTGGAAAACTATCTTAAACTAGCTTTCTGCTTTTGGTTTCTCATAATACAAATAAGCTGCTAGCTTTTGGTTTCCTGTTGTAAAGAAGTTGCGTAGAATAGCTTTTGGTTTCGAGAGGAAAAAAAGGCGAAGCTCGAGCCGTTTCAAACATGACCTATATCTCTGCATAAATAAGTGATTAGCTTGGCCAGTTTTTTACTTTTGACGCGTGTGAAGGAAGGTGATTAAATAACCAATCGCTGCTGCTTCTTCCACCCAAATCACACGAAACAAATGCTATTCCGAGAGAACATGTGGCATGCAGTGTAGCGGTGGTATACCTTGAGAGAGGGTAAGCTGGCAGGGTGGTCGGCAACGGCAACCGCCAGCTGGCGGCCATCCACGCGGAACTCGTGCATGACCCACTCCGTCTTGGCTCCTCTGGGGGCTCTCCCTTGGTAGAAGACGAGCGTCTTGCGCATCCCGACCACCGCGCAGCCTCCACCGCCGCGCCGGCTGACGACGGCGCGGTCCTTGCCCGTCGCCTTCCAGTAGCCCGACCGCGTCGCGCGGTTCGTGCGGTGCCCCGTCGCGTACTTGCGGTCGGGCAGGCTGAAGAAGTACCACTCCCTGCCTCCCACGCATGCCTCCACTGCGCGCACGCACAGCGAGCGGGAAGAGAATTATTAGATCGTGCATGCGAAGTGCTAATGACAAGGAGGACGTGGATAACGTTGCCATCACTGGCTGTGTCTATGGTGCTGTGAATGCCACGATATCTCAAGAAAATTGAAAAATACTGTAAAATCATGTTTTCAATATGCTAAATTTGTTGATTGAATTGTTTTTCAGACCTAACAACTATTTTTTGTTGCATTTTTAGCCAATTTCAAACATCGTGTTGAATTTGAGTTGTACTATCAAGTGTACATCTCATCGAAAGTTTTCTTGTTGCACTATCGATTCCTTCAGTTCCTTTCGCACTTCGATTATTAGTACCCCGATTCAGATAAACAAAATCATATGCAAATAGTACTGTGAAGAAAAAGCAGAGCAAATCAGTATAGGCTGCACTGAACGGCAAGAATTTCCTGTTTTTAGAGCTGTGGAATTTGAATTGAACAAACAATTAACAGCAAGGTGTCGTGGTGATTCAGATAAACAAAATCATATGCAAATAGTACTGTGAAGAAAAACAGAGCAAATCAGTATAGGCTGCACTGAACGGCAAGAATTTCCTGTTTTTAGAGCTGTGGAATTTGAATTGAACAAACAATTAACAGCAAGGTGTCGTGGTGTAGTTGGTTATCACGTCAGTCTAACACACTGAAGGTCTCCGGTTCGAGTCCGGGCGACGCCATTTTTTTCTCATTTTGTTTTCTGGATCAGGTCCTAACTGATGAAGGTTTCTATTCGACTGATTTTTCTTCATGGAACTAACTACTCTGTTCATGTCATTCAATTCCGCTTTGCTATATACTGTTCCTATACATGGTGCAAGATGTAAGAGATAATACACAGTTCTTATTGTTGTTGGGGTGCAACACATGATTAGACCCTGCAGCACTAGCTGTGCCTCTGTAAGCAATCTATGACTATATCATATACATGGTGCATCAAGTTGCATACCCGGAAGATCCCAGGGCTCGCACTTGTTGAGGTCGACGTCGACCATGGCGACGCCGCCGTACGCGCCACTGCCGCCGCCTCCGCTCGAGAGCTTGTGGCAGAGGTAGTCCAGCACGAGCTCGTCGTCCCTCGGGTGGAACCGGAACCCCGGCGGCATCCTCGCCTCCATCATGCATATTAAGCTCATTGCCTCCGTGTATCTATCAATCCACGCCTAACTAGAGAGAGATAGAGGGGGCAGAGACAACGCTAGAAAGAGAAGGATAGAGGTGTCTACGGAAGTCCAAGGATACGGACACGATGGGGTATTAATAGGGAGATCTAGCCGCGGACATGTTTTTAATATAGATTATAAAAATGAAAGTAGTCCATATAACCTCTCAAATTTTGTTCAAAAGTCCATACATTACTACTCCAAACTATGAAACTAGATATTTGACCAATTGAACTTTCTAATATGGTTCTAATCTGCCTGTGTAGCGCAATGAGTAGGTGAATTTGCCACGTAGAATAACATACTGGCTAAGTTAGATAGGTCCACATGGTCTTCTCCCCTAACGAGTTCCTAATCATACTTCCATGGATGTCTGTCCTTAGAGCTCCCTCTGTCTCTATTTCGATTTAAAAGAGAAGTCATTATGAGCTTCACTAGCATTCACCTAAATTTGCCTAGCATATATTTTACGTAGTAAAATTGTCTACTCATCAAGCCACATAGGTAATATTACTATGCAAAGCCATGTCAAAGTGTTATTTAAATTGGGTTGCAAAGTTCAAAGCATTAAATGTCTAATTTATAGGTTGAGTGTTTGACGTGATTTGGAGCAAAGTTTAAAATAAAAAACTCAACGCAACGATGGCTCCTGTTGATGATGCAACGTCACACGATACAGACTGGTGCATTCAAGTATTCGACAGTCCATGTGATGTTCCTTTTTCACACTCGTTCTCAGTTAGTTTTCGGCAAAAGAATATCGATTTTTCAAGTATGCCGTATGCGTACGAGTATATATATGTCTATACATTATAGTAATATTTTGTAGTTAGCGGGGATCAGTGTAAGATATATAGGATTAGCGCAATCAGGACTTTGATGCAATCACCGTGCAATCCAACTAAGAAAAGTTTCAAAAAATTCTGAAAAAAATCATGGATGTACATCTCATCTTACCCCATCTACATATAAAATTTCTTGATCAAATTCGTCCTATGCTAGAAGCTACAAAAAAGACAAATTTAGGGTGCATTTGAACTATTCAAGTTTGTCAGAAATTTGTCTTTTTTATTACTCTTAACATAGGACGAATTTGATCATGAAATTTTATATGTAGATGGGGTAAGATGAGATGTACATCCATGATTTTTTTCAGAATTTTTTGAAACTTTTCTTAGTTGGATTGCACGGTGATTACACCAAAATCCTGATTGCACTGGATATACCCCCTTACTTAAATGTGTAAAGATGTACCTTTCAGGAAGTGTGTCCTGACGTTTGGAATACAAAAGTGATCAAAAATCCGTCCAACATTTTAAACTTTAAAATCAGTTATCTAACATTCTAAATTTTATAATCCTATTTCTTTAACACTCTAAGTTAGTTTTGTAGGAAAAAAATCTATATAACACTTTAAACTTTATTGAAAAGTCCATATGACACCTCTAAACTTTAAAACCGGTTATCTAATATTTTGAACTTACCAATCCCGTTTGTTCCAGCTTTCAGATAGCCAGCGCTCAATCCGTGATGTCAGTTACATGATGTCAGGTAACTGACACCGACGACGACCGCCGGCAAGGGTATGGCCGCAGCCACAAGCGGCTGGCCCCCCGTGTTCCACTGCCCGAGTGCCGCCGTCGCCACCGTCCGATCAAGAATCCATGTCCCGGAACGCCGGGCAAGTCGTCCTCCGGCGCCGGCAGCCTTGCGTCCGCCTAATGTTACAGACACGTCTTCCTCCGACGCCTCATTGGCTGCACACATGAGATGATTGCTCAGGCGGTGCTCATCTCTTGCTACAGAGCTCTCTTGCAGGTGATGGCAATGTTGTCAGTTTGCAGTGACGAATTGACGAGTTTCACAAGCATCAAACCAACACAGCAAATTGGCTGTTTGAAGTAATAGGCCGAGACGCGCGGAATAGTCGCGTGGTCGGTTTGGCCTTTCGGTTTTCTGGTAGGGAAATCAATCAGCCGACCCAAAGAAGAACTCACAAGGTACAAACGAATTAGAACTGTGAAGGACCGAAAATGGTGTTTAGAGAGGGTGAATGATCACAAAACAAATTTAACCAAACCTCTTTAGATCGAAAAAGTGTGGAAAAATAATTTTTTTGAGAAATTCACCTCTGGGGCAGCACTACCATCATGCAAAATTGGCACTATCGATGAGCAGTAAAATCAGGACGGTAAATAGTGAAATCAGCATGAGTTCAAGATCAAAAATCCATGCAACTCTTGATCGGTTGTTCCATCATCCATTAAACTTTGCATGCACCTTTCTAAGAATGTCAGGAATCTATTCCAAACTTCAATCGTAAGGATTGACGTCAAAGTTCCAATCTTTTTTAAGTTTGGCGAATGTTGCACAAAAAAGAAGCTTGCTCGTGGAGTTTTGATGATCAAAATAATCTTAGATGGTTTCCCATATATTACATCAAACAAGACCACCAAAGGAATTGCCCTTAAACTTGCAAGGTCAAGATCTACCTCAAATCCTTCCTTCTCAGGCCAAAAACTGGTTTCTTGACAAATCTATTGATGATCATGTGAGAGCTTGTCTAGATGATTACAATACGATCCATAGAGGATTCATCCATTAATCATTTATCATTGGTAATACAAGTTCAAGAAAAGAAAAAATCAACAAGAAAGATTAAAAACTCAAAAAGAGGGAAGATCAAAACAAGAGAAAAACTTGACCACGGATTTTGACTTCATTTTAGGATGTTTACAAAGACTCTCACATGAGGTTGGAGCTCCCGAGGAGTACTCACATGCATACACAAAAATACTAAAATCTTGTAGAAACTCTAGTATTTTCTCCTAGCCTTAGTGGCTTAAGACTTCACCTCTCTCTACATCTCTTTATATAGAAGAGGCAGTCCTAACCCTAAAAACAGGACACTTAAGTGAATACCATCTATATTTACATAGGCTAACTCGATAACCCAACACACATAACAGGTTTTACGCTCGCACAAGTACGCTTCTCAAAGTGGCCTTCTTCATGACACCTAATTCACTCCACGAATCCGAATTTACTTCCCTATCCACTTTGACTTGACCTAAGTCACTTAGGCCACCGCCATGATTTTTCAAATAGCCTTGATCTCCGGTAATGTATATATTACCAATTTGCCCTACGATTGGTCTTTTTCTTCCACTCAAAGCATCGCTCATGCTTCGTCATCCACCGTGTGATCCCAATGACTTCCCGCCAAATCTCGCATGCATCTGAACTCTGTCGAATCATCATCGCTTGCAAATGATGTGCTTGTCCGTTTCACCATGACAGCGCCATTTTCCTTAATCGTTCTGGATCTCAACTTCTCCCTGAGTCTAGTCCCGATCCATATCGTTGTCTGCCATGTCCATCACCAATACTTCATGCTTCGGCCCCTTGTCTTCCCAGCTCGCAACCACTTCTCGGTTTCAGTTATCTTCCGGTATCCCTTCATCATTTTGGACCTCATCTCTCATAACTTAGTTCTGGTCTCCTCCACTTCACCATAACCTAACACCGAAGTCCTGTAACCAACACAGACAAGCAAACACTTCACTTAGCACTGTCTGCAAAATATGCAATTAACCGTCACATAATTCAAACTCGCAATTCAGCACGCAGGAAAAAATCAGGAAACCTGATACTGCCGCCAACCAGAAGCCGGTAGTAGCACATGGTCGGTACTACCACAATCCCAATGCCGATAGTACCGCCCTTACCCAACTCAGAAAAATCGACTCACTAGAAAATAGCTACCGCCATTATGGGCCAGTAGTACCGCTCCCCCAGCACTACCGCCCTCAGCACACCGGTAGTACCGCTTTGCTAAAAGCCCAGAGAAACCCTCTCTATAAAATAGCTACCACCACTCTGAGACTGGTAGAACCGCAGGATTGGCACTACAGCCTCTCCTAGACCGATAGTACCACCGTTCCAAGCCCAGTAGTCCCGCCCCATCTAAGATAGCATGTTAAATTGCTTTAAATTCAAGTTAAATTCAAATCAAACTTAAACTTGAGCACCAAAAGCTCAAACACAATTAATTACTCATCACTTTATAGACCTCCACATGATCTTTCACAATGGAACATCGAAATCATGTTTGGAGATGTCAAACCACAGATAGGATTTCCTCAGTCAAGAGGATTAGTTCAAAACTGCCAAACTAACACTGTCTTCGGACAGCACCGAACAACCTGTCAAGCCTGTTCGTCTGCGAGTGCTTGGCCATCTCATGATATCAGTATATGCATCGTCACAATCGACCTGAATAGCACTTTTACTGTTTGTGTGACTCGTGAGACCATGTCAAACACTTTTACGTTCAGCAACCACCAACTGCATAAGGATGGTTGAGTTAAAATGGCAATGAAAAAAGAGGGGAGCAGTTATTGTCATTCAGCAGATACCGATAGGCGATGAGGTATGCAATGCCGTCGTTAGAAGCATCGCACTGAATTTATGCTTTATATACTCGATTTCGTAAATTCCGACTGAGAAGGGTACTGTTGTCGCCGTCAGGAGTTGAGCAGCTGATAAGGGCATGGTTTTCTCTGTAGATGAGCAGCAAACTTGCTGCATTTAAGTGCAATCTTTTTCAGTGAGAAAAGGTTAAAATGACATGATCTGGCCGAAGCACTACGACATAAAATCTCTTTGCCAGATTCATGGAACAAAAGTATTGGCAAGCAAGATATGCTATTGTTATTCCGTACTTGATCAATCAGAAGGTTGCTCGAAATGGGTCAAAGCAGCAGTAAATTGTATTCAGGCAGTCGATCTCACAGAAGTCTGAACACAAACGCCTGAAAAATAGACTTAAAAAAAGCCTACTTTCCGAACCGAATCAGCTGCTGCTTTCGCCATCGGATCCAGTCACGCGCACACGGATGGAACAAACTTTTCTTGCGACAAATCAAATAAGAATTTGCGAAAACCACACATCTACCATACCTAGTCGTGCGATGACTTTGAGAACTTCTGATCACCTGATAAGCAGTTCAGTTTGTCCAGTCTTCTCTAGAGATAGTCATGTCAGTCCTTTTCAAACATGAAATTCGGTGAGGTATAGAATGAACCAAGAATATCTAGCTGGGCATTATGCTACCAAAGTCAAAAATTCAGAGATGCATATGTAGCTGGAGTTGGTCTGGGTAACACATTGTGATAGGTACACCTGAACAAATTGGTGTCATCTTTGTCAGTACCATAAAACGCTTTCAAACACGTAACCGAAATCTCTGCAATATGCATTCTGGTCACCTCCTATGCAATGTTAATTTCGTCAGACAATTTCAAGTCGAAGGATGACGAAAGCAGTGAGGAAAGGCAATAGCTGCTAGCATCATATGGCTAGTTTTTTTATTCAGATAGTTGTCAGCCTCCTGCAAGGACATCATAAGAGTTTTTCTTCCCCTGTTGTTACCTGAACATGATATACTGCCCCTTATTTCAAGGCATTGCACGATGCGTACATTGCGTGTTATGATTAAAAAATAATCTTCAGGCAACTTCTTCCATGGCTGCAGAATTCAGATAAGATTGTATGCACAAATTCAGCACATGCTGAAATAATCTGAGCTGGTATTCACTGAATCCGGACTAGATTTGCAAATAGGCATCATCTTGGTATTGTCAAACTTTTCCAGCAGATCAACGTTACACGTGCACCTACCGACGATTTTTTTTATTAGCTGATGATCCAATAAGTCAGCTAACCCGCAAAACGTGAGAACTCCTCACTGAGTTGACTATTCTGATTGCATATAAAATGGTTTCATGAAGAATTAGCAAATGGCACCTTCATGCACGAACCATCGGAAAACTTTTCACGATTTTAAAACTATAGTACCCAGCAGAAATGTAGAATCATTGCTTGCCGTGCATGGAATGCTCAGCTCTGCAGTAATCGAAAACTAAAATTACGATGAGCGTAAGATCGGAATCCTAGGATAACTGCAAACCTTGAAACAGAGGTGTTTTTGGTCATGCTTGTTTGGTATGGGTACTTGTCAGGGCAATAAAAAAAAGGTAAGAGCACCTGTAATTGGGATTTTGGGTACTATAATCTGAAAAGTACTTGCAATCGATAGGTATTTTAAGCCAACATAATCGAAACGATCTGGGCTGTGAAATTCTTTGATCCGTTGAGAATTGAAGCCCAACGTGAGGACCACTAGTAGGCCCAACATGCTTATATTGATCAAGTTGGGATAACTGAAACCAAAAAAGGAATAAACATAGCTGAAACAACCTGAATTCTAAAATTCTTTGATCCATTAAGATTTGAGGCCCAAAAGTAGTCTCAAGATGCTTATATGATCACCGATGGACATACATTTCCTGAAGTTGATGATCAAATCGGACATATCACATATGCTTGTTGCATTCCGTTTACGGCATCCTGGAGATGCCAGTTAATGATACATCAGCTGTTCCAGATATAGCCAGACTCATTGTACATAAAGAACAAATGTAATGTCTCTCATAATAACCTGTGTAAAACCACAGTTGTTTGAAATTGAATCCATTGAGATCTGCACTTTACTAACTCATACATTCTTCTCAAAGTAATTAATGGTCACTACGATGTGTCCTAGCTTGGTAAAATTTCCAAAGAAAAAAAAAACTAAAGGAAAGAAAAAAAAAGGGTGTGTCTGTCAATGCTTCCCCTCCCTCATATAAGTTGCATATATCTTGAAGCAAACGAAAGGATAAGTCACTACCTAATATATATGTAACTGTAAAAAAGAAAAGCACGAAAATATCTCTCTGAAAACAGAAGGATGGATTATTCACTACAAGGTTGATGATAGCTAGTTCACTACTTTTGAGAGACAAAATGCCCTAGCTGAAATGATTGCCGCAGGGGGTCTTTGCTGTTGCCCTTGTCCGCAAACATTCTTCATGAGAGCATTATAGTGCTTCGTCTTTAGGGAGATAGAAAAATGAGTGAACACAGAGGGCTTTAGTTAAAGGGAGTTAGCGAGCAAGCTAGGCCATGTTCCAGACGGCCCCCAAAAGCTTGGTTTTATCCCTCTGGACGGCCAGAGGGGGCCAAACTTTGGGGCATCTTTGCTCGTAGCCCTCACATGCAGGGGCGGAGATAACTCTGGGTGGATGACTGCTGAGGCTCATCGGCGACGAACAGTGAATCGTATCTTTGAGGGTAAGTCCTTAGATGTAGTTAAGTTTGTATATATTTTAAAATTTTTGGCTCCGCCAATTGTCACATGCGTTGCCCCCGGTATGATACAGAGAAAAGAAAGATTCATGACTGTTTATAAGCTCTCGCGCCAACATGAATTAAATAAAGAACACCATCAGCGGCTGCTCGCAATAATTTTGTTGCAGTGCTTTTATGTTCTCTCGAAAACTGTGGACAAATCCTAATGCAGTATTGTTAGTACTGCAATTGTGGGTGTGGTAGTTCTAAATCAGAACTTTAGGTCTTGTTTGAAAGTTTATTCTTGACTGAGATGTATGTGGATGGATTGGAATTTTAGGTTAAAATTTTAGCTCATCTACAGAGATCTCAGCTGAGCATCCTAAACAAGGCCTTAATGTGTTATCTGAAGTCACACGACTCTATAGGGACATGTTGTCTTGCTTCTAGGCTATTCTATGGTTGGTGATTCTTTGGATATGTATAATAAGATCACTTCAGTTGGTTCTTAGCATGTACACGTTAGTTTTGATTTATGTGAAAGAGTGAAAAAAGAGGAGAGAGAAGAGGGCTAACTCTTATTTGATAGCCAACTTTGCACGGAAGCATAGATAGATTATTTATATATAAGAGAGAAAAGATAATTATTACACAACATTTGGAGACAATTTTAAAGATAGTTATTATACAAACTGGGTTTTAACTTATTATTAATCAGATTGGACTTTGCTATTGTACTTGCCCTTAATGTGATCTGAAATTCACGCTCTTCACTTTTTAGGAGAGCTTGCAAGCGGTACTTATAATCATGGTAAGGATGGAGGCCTTATCAGCACGAAATGAGAAGCTATAAATCGATGTTACATTTGTTAATTTCACACCAAGTTCCAATTAATCCGACATCTTGCGTCGTGTTACTCTTGGAATGCTAAACCAACTCTATGATAGGAGAGATGATTAAAGAAGGTTAGGAGGTATTGCATTTCTCTGTAGCTAATTCTACATGACAGATATAGTAGGTTTGATAGTCTGATTGATGGGCAGGTAAAGACATGCATGTCCTACATTTATAGCTAGATTCTTTTCCCTTCGCCTTCGGGCGAAGGTCGTTGCTCCAGGCCAACGAGAGGGCCAAATCGATCTCGACCTGGCTAGATTAATGCTAGTGTCGATTAACTGACAAGCTTGGGAGCACCCTCTTGATTTGATTTGGATTTTGGACCGTTCCTTGACCTCATCTTCTCGTGTTTTTATCCCAGAAGCTTCGGCAGACGCATGTGGCGTCCCTTTCGATCGCCTAGGTCGGGTGGCTGCGGATTGCAACGAGCTTCCTTATTCTTGTACTGCCAACAACTGCACCGTATATATAGTACAGGTTTATTACTTGTCTACTGCATCACACAAGCTTCCTTATTATTGTGTTGTACTACGTACGTCGTATACCAAACAGCTGCATCGTACGTATAGTATAAATTTACTGCCTGTATGGCAAGATTTGGGTCAATGTATCAATTGCGTTTCCTCTCCTCTCCATTGCGAGAATTCGTGGTAGACGTTTTATCTTGTTTACTGAAATACAATTACTTGAGCCCATTGAATAGTGTCTACTCTGTGTGTGCGTCACTGTGTGTGAGTGAGAACGACCGAGGCCGATGTCATTTCACCTCCCAAATCTCATCTGTCATTTCACCTACCAAATCTCATATGTCATTCTCTTATATTGTGGTACATGTTAGTTGTCTGTAAATTTATACTATATAAATTTTGCGTGATGTAGAGTAGAGAGGAATATAGTATCTACTGTTTAACAAACGGTCTTATAAATAATTTTGTATTATATGTACTATTATATAGATAATTTATTAATTGTATGAGAGATCATTATGGATAACTATATAGACAATCTATTGTATGAGTTGTCTTTAGTTTTGTTTACAGATGATATAAAAAATTGTATTATAGGCAATCGTTATCTATATTATTGTACATGTCCTAATCAGGTGAGACGTATTACAAGCTCTTCTCCAACTAACTACTCCCTATGTCAAATTTTATAGGGTGTATTTTCTCTTTCACATAGACCAAGGAGATATTGAAAATAACTAAACTACCTCTACTTGTTATCTCTACGCACTATAGTCATTGTATGTATGTAGAGAATATTAAGCAAGTTTGGATATTTACTGGGTTAATTATAAAGGAAACATCACACCTTAAGATTACAACTTAGAAGGAGTAGTGAAACACCCCCAAATTTCAAAATTTTGGTTTATTGTATTTATTTGGATTTTATTTGAATTTTCTCGATTTTATTTGAATTTTCTGGGATTTATTCTGATTTTATTTGGTTTGATTTTGAGCTCTTTCCGTTTTTGGAAGCTCCCTCGCGTTTTCCGCTTTCCCTTTTTGGCTTCCCCGTTTTCTCCCGCGGATGGCGCCTTTGGCCCGTGCCGCCTTCCCCGTTGGGCTCCCTCCCCCGCGCCTCGGCCCATTTTCTCGCCCCGGCCCAGCTCGGCTTCGGCCGCCTAGGCCTGCCTCGCTCTAGCCCATCACCCCCTCCGCATGGCCCAGCCTTCCTGCGAGCCGCCCGGCCCGGCCCGCCTCGCCCACACCTCGCTTCGCCTAGTCCGACGATCGTCCCTAGCTCCGATCGTCAATGCTGCTTGTCCCGTCGCCTCCGCCAGCCACCCCGCCCTGTTTTTCTCGCCGTCGGACGCCTACAACATGCCTCGTCACCTCGCGCATCCATTCCACCACCCACTCCTCGCTGTAGCCGCGTCAATCGCCCGTACTGCTGTCTTCTCCACCACCGGTCACCGTCCCCTCTTCCCCCTTGCTTCGCTGCTATAAAAGCCGCTCCCTCCCGCTCCTTTCCGCTGCCTCGAGTTCATCGAGCTACGCTCTCGCTTCCCCTCCATTCGCTCCCATGCTTATTTCGCCTGCTTAGTTTTCGTCTTCCTTGCTTAAGCCAATTTACGCCGCTGCCGCCGCCCTTCCTCCTCTCTCTCTGGCGCTGGGCCCCCCTCGTCAGCCCCCCTCCTGCTTACTGTCGCCAGGCCCCACCCGTTAGTGCCACGCCCTAAGCCAGTGGTCGGCTCCCCGCCCTTCGCACCCGCAGTGGGCAACAACCCGCTCGGGCAGCTTATTAGCAGTCAAGACGCTTCGCTCGAGCAACAAGAACAGGTTGCATGTTGTTGGTGTGAAGCACTATGTAGCCCGGTTCTCAATTGATTTTCAAATTTCTATTTGATTTTTTGGATTTAATTTTTTAAAATTCGAGAAATCATTTAAAATTTCGGGAAAATTCCCAAAAATTCCAGAAAAATCCCAAAAATTCCCAAAAATCTAAAAATAGCCAAAAATACATATTCTTAATCAGTTCGAGCCACTGAGTCCAAAAATGACCTCCATTTCATCATACCAAGTCCAGAAAATTTCAAAAAATGCCCCTGAACCCTGTTCCGGCCATTTTTCTCTCCGGTTCTTTTTCCGTTTTTCTTTCTTTGGTTATTTTTGTTCGTTTATTTATTGGTTGCGTTTTTCCGCACTAAATCCGACGTCGGAACAACTCTCGGAGCGAAACCAGGAGCCGGAGCAATTCTTGGAGCCGTACCAGGAGCCGAGCCGTTCGTGACCAGACACGACATCGACTACTTCTCGCTAGGCGAACCTTCAACCCCGCAAGGCAAGCCACACTCCTTGAACATGTTGATCCCATTTTTCGTATAAATACTATATATGTGACTATTGCATCATTGTCTGTAAATAGAGTAGAGAACAAAAAAGAAACTAATTTAGAATGACTTGATTAGTTAAAACCCACCCCTTGTTAAGACCATGTTGTTCATGCCATATTCAATTGTTAACCCTAGGTTATCATTAATGAACCTCTGTAGGATAGCTATAAAAATCTTTCATATTTACGAACTATGGTTCAAAACCCCCGAGTCGTGACTCGGGGTGCTTTTCAAAAACTGCTACGGTTCGAGGGATAGTGTTGGGGGGACCACGGAAGGTGGATGATGGCCCAACCCCTAACCGATGACCAGCCCAAGTGTGGTGTGTAGTAATGGGTACAGTGGTACCAATGTTATTGTGTGTCTTGGGCTGTGTCTTTGGCATTTAAGGATCAACCTCTTGGGTAAAGTAAATAACTTCAGTCCTCTCTTAACCACAAGTTGGGCCGATCAGCTCTGTTGACCAGATCCAACATTGTCCAGTATATTGTATTTCCCCTTGGAATACCTACGGGTGGACTTTCATTCTCAATGGAGGAATGGATCGCATAACGAGTTGGGGTGGAACGGGAATGGTATGGGACATTCGCCGGTTCTCATAATAGTATGTGTCCTCAGTTGGCCAGATCGTGCCGCCCGCCTTGGCCAGTGGGTCTTGGAAGCTAGGGACCCTTGTAACCTACTGGGTAGGGGCTAAAGAGGGGAAATCCAATGAAAGGTTATGTTCATCTCAGTCCGGCCGCATGCATTTAAGTTGCATGTTGTTCTCGAGTGGCACTAACGACCGTAGATATCTTGTGGGTAAAGTTGAGTACCTCTACAGAGTGATCTAAATAGTATTCGAATACGTCGTGCTTCCGGTTAATGAAGCTAGGTTAATTTAGGGTGATTCCTGTAACTGAGCTCGAGTAGTTTTAATTATAAATTTGCCGTAATCAGGATTTTTGCTAATAACTCCATGTGGTTGTTGATGGTGATGCTATTGATGGTTTATGTTTCAAATGTAATGTGAATTTTGTTTTTCTTCACGCATCCACCAAATATTTAAAACCAGTACTAATTCCTTGAAACTCCGTACATGTAGTATTCAGAATTTCTATGTGGCTTGTTGAGTACGGTTGTATACTCACCCTTACTTCTAATCCCCCTTTTATATTTCAATGAAGTTGGAGAGTTTCAGAAGAGTGTAGATGACGATGATATTTGGTTTTGAAGGCCTTGATCTATCTGCTCAAGCCTTTCCTGTGGTATTTTGGTAATGTAATCGGTGCCAGTCGCACCCTTTGTAAAACTCTGGCCGTTAGACCCTTAATTTATCTATAAAATGTTCGTATTTGCTTTTATACCTGGCAATGTACACTTGGTTATCTATAACTAAAATCCTGAGTAGCTGTGAAGGTATTTATATGCACCCCTGAAAAGGACGGCCCGTTACAAGTAGTATGTTTATCCATTGCATGCCATTCAACTCACATGATCGTATGGTACATGCAGTTCGTGATGTCTCTCAAACATTTGACCAAAACCCAAGCACACAATGCTAAGATTTTAAAGGGGAAAATTTTCAGAAAGAATGTGGTTCTGGAAATATGAAAGGGCAAAGAAGCATTCCGTAGAAATGTAGAATCTTTACCCTGATGAAGCATACAAATAGGATCGTCTATCGAGCCAACTTGGCTCGGCTTGCGCAAGATCGATAAAGAAATAGCTCAGCTCGGCTCGTTAAGCTAATAAGCTAAAAAATCATCTCAGTTCGGCTCGATAAAAAGCTCGAGCTGCCGGTTAGCAACTCACGTGAGTTAGGGTAATTAGTTAGGAGCTAAGATAAACCACGTTATGAGCACATGCCACATATTGACACATACATACATCAAAAGGACTACATAAATGAATTGCAGTTAACTATCTAGTATACAAGTAAAACACAGGTAATTAGTGAAGAGCCGATTAACAATCCTAATAACTATAGTCCAATCTAACATGATTATATGGACATATATTAATTTAAATATTGAGCTAATTAAAAGTCTTTTACATCAAAAATCATCATGATGAAAATTTGTATGGCTAGCTAACGAGCAGCTCATGAGTTAACTCAAGCTTGGCTTGTTAAGATAACGAACTAGAAAGTCAACTCGGCTCGGTTCATTTATTTTATGAGTCGAGTTCGAGCCGCTCACGAGTTTTGAGTTTTTTTGCCAGCCCTACATGCAACATCTGCTTTCACACTCCCTCTTTGGCCTGCTGTTGCAATAATATCAACAGCTTAAATGGCCTGTTCGGCTGCTCCGGCTTCGCCACGGCCACCTCTTTAATCTAGGGTTCAATGAGCTCCGACCTTATACTCATGGGGTGGCTGGCAATGGGGTGTCTCTAGCCATGCTAGTGCAACTGTACTGGTGGCTTGCATGGCCTACTCAGCTACTCCGGCTTCACCACAGCCACCTCTTTAGCCTCTAGGGTTCAATGAGCCTTGACCTTATATTCTTGGCGCGGTTGGCTTTATCTCATTGGCTACAATATTTGCGGTGGATGCGTCAATAAGTTGGGGCGCGGATGACGCCTACGGGGAGTATACCCTTAACTTCTTCGAGAAAAGGTAATGGTGGTGACACAATAGAGGCTAACGTCGATAGCTACTATGACAGTGGTGGCAGTACAGTAGAAAGCAATAAGGAGGTGTCTTGCTGAGTTAAATTTGTATGGTGCATGTATAAACAACCAGTGATATTTAAAGCATCTCTTTTGTTTTAAGAGCAAGAGAATTCCATAATAATCCTAATTCTAGAAATTCTCATATTAATCGGAAGAAAAAGAGAAGGATCACCACCACTTATGTTGGTAAGGCCGGATTATAGTGGTACAAATTAATCATATATAACAAATACAATTGTATTTAAATCATTGGAAGTATAGTTGTATATTAAAAAAAGGACCCGCACCACTTATTTTGATGAGGGCAGATTATAACGGTGCAGATTAATCACATATAAATAGAGAGTTGCATATAAAATATATCTGTATCATAATATGTAGATACATAGTTGCGTGGATAAGTCCGCTAATTTAGTTTTAAAAAAATAGATGCAAAATTTTTCCACCATGGATAACGTTGGTCATACTCATAGCAGATGCCAGATGGTTCAGAATTGAGATGCAAACCTGCAACCGGTTGGTCGATCACTCGTTGTGTCGTTCATTTGGCAGCCGGCAGAAGCAGTTGGAGCTCAACTTAAAAGCACCGGGTTCGTCGCCCCGTGATCCGGTAGCCCAAAAGCATCCGCATATATACGGAACTTTCCGTGACACGGTGAAGTTAACCACTCCTCGCTCCCGCAGGCCACCATCGCTAACCAACTGCTCACGAGTTCAATTGTCGCCACCTCACGCGTTAATGCTCCACCGCTGCCGGCAATGGCCGCCGCCGCCGTGAACTCGCTGGAGCCCTTTGCATTCCCGGCCCCCGCCGCTCCCCTTCCACCTCCGGTGGACACCGAAGACGACGACGACTTCGAGTTCCGCATCCCCGCCGCCGCAGCCGCGCTCTCCGCCGCCGACGAGCTCTTCTCCGGCGGAAAGCTTGTTCCCCTCCTCCCACCTCCGCCTCCCTCTCCCCCGTGCTCCCCTCCGCCGTGTCTGGAGCCCCTCTCCGAGCCTGACTCTCCTCGCGCCCCGCGATGTGCTGGGCGCCGGTGGCGCGACCTCCTCCTCCTCGTGCCCAAGAAGGCAAACGACGGGGCCAAGAATCGTACGGAAGGGTCTTTGAAGCGGCGGGAAACGCATGCCCAGCCGCTCCTCTCGCGCGCCTCCTCGTCATCCTCGTCGGCCTCCTCGTGCGACTCCGGCAAGAACGCGCGCCGGCCGCCACCGCCGTCACGCTCCCCCCTGCGTACGCGCTCCGCTCCAGTGGCGAACCTCCTCCATCTCATGTCCAAGAAACAATCCGGCGACAAGAACGGCGCCACAGACGCGCCCCTGAAGCGCCAAGATCCGTACGCCCACCCGCTCCTGACCCGCGTCTCCTCGTCGTCGTCGGCCTCCTCCTCGGATTCCGGCAAGCACTACCGCGCGCCGTGGCATCCGCGTGCTCCCGTGCGGCCGCGCCCGGTGATGGCGGCGGAGAGCCCCCGTGTGAGCGCTTCGGGGCGCGTGGTGTTCCGCGGCCTGGAGCGGAGCTCGAGCTCGCCGGCCGCGGCAGGCATCGGCCCGCGGCGGCCGCGGCCGAGGGGCATGGAGCGCTCTTACTCGGCCAATGTGCGCGTGGATCCGGTGATTAACGTGTTTGGATTCGGGCATCTGTTCTTGCCAGCTTCGCCAGCCAAGGAGAAGAAGGCCGACAAGGAGAGGGACATGGCCGCCGGCGGCGGCGGCCGGAGGAACAGGCCGGAGAAGCTTGCTATAGTGCTGAGAGATCCACAGGATTAGGTAGTGGCCATGCTGGAAATAATGCATGAGATTCTTCTTGTCTCGGATTTTTGTAACGTGTTGTTGCTTCATGTAATTTTACTCCTATTTTTCTTCTCGTCTTGAAATTGTTGTAATATACTACTACAGTTTTTAGAATCAGAGCTCCGAAATTTCAGACACTTCAGTGAATCTGAATTTACTCTAAAATGTAACTCTTCGTGTCAATGTAAATAATACTCCATGAACAGAAAACATTTAATATTCTAGTAAATTCAAGAATGCTTCAAGCTTGAGACGTTAAATCGGACCAAGATTCAAGAATGCGGTCTTTTTTCACATGTATATGTGGGTTGATGTATTATCACTGCTATCAAATACGTCTGGTTAGATGTACTATCATCACCATCAAATATGCGTCAACATCAATGCAAACTTTTAAAATTCAAATCACTATCACATCACATCTTCTGATCATTGAATACGATTTGCACGGAACTTAGGATACTTGGGTTAACACAGTGCATTTCTAGGGTTAACATAGTGCTTGTACTGGCATGTACATGTGATTTGCTTCTTTAAGATTCCAGACCTATTTTGCATTTTTTGAAGATTAAAGAGTGCCTGTTTGGTTGCTTGCCATAATTTTACGATGAAAGTGTGGCAAGACACGGATAATATGGTCAATAAATTATTAGCTACAAGTGTGGTAAAATGTGACAAAAAAAAAAGCATGTCAATGACCACACGTTGCATGAAAGAACCAAACATTGACTAACCAAGGCAAAAATGTCTAACTTCAGTGTGGCAATTAAGAGTGAAATTCTATGGATATTTTTCACATGATCCAAAGTCGAACCCGATCGACACCAGATTCAGAATATAGTTAACTATCTGATCGGATTTGGAGCTGAATCCAAATAATTTTAAATTCGGATATAGGGCCGACTTCAGAGCCGCTGCTATACACTGGATTCGTATATTTTCCATATTTCTCCGGATACTTTTCCGTATTATAAATCCAAATATTCGGCTATACTGAGGCCCATCATGTGTGTAGCGGTGTAGGTGCTGCCCTGCATCGTAGGTCTGGACGTCTGGTTGGCCGCATGTGGGATCTTGTACTGCGGTCTGCGGTTTGTACATAGAGAATAAAAATGTACATTCATTTATGTATTGTTTGAATGTCATATATACTGTAAAAACTAGAAGGGTATTTCGCGCATTTACATAGCTAGTTTTTTAACAGTTTGTAGTATCAAATGATATAACTTATATGCTTAAAAATATATTAACATATTTTATAGACTATTTAGATTTTTAAGACATCATAAATATTAGAAATAACAATATAAACTTTAAGAAAAATTTAACTTAAGGGATGTAACTGAAGTAAAAGTTTTGACGAAAGAAAATCATTAAGAATAATAAGTTGTTAGGATTCTCATAAACGTAGCAACTTTTTATTTTACATAGATCATATAGTTATATACCTATGTTTTTGCTTCGTTAGTAACTCTTTTTTTTTCAAAATATATGCAACACATGTATCTCTATTTAATCTCAAGTAATATGCTGATTATTTTACATAGTATTATAGTACATTTCTCATGTATACACTGATATATCATGGTCGACCTACTTTGAACATATCTTCCTCATACGCTGGTTGTCCCGTAGAACAATATTTCTTAGTGATCGCCCCACAACTTTTCTGCTTCAACCGCCAATAGCAAACCTAATTTTTAATAGATCCCTCTCAATTGCTACCATTTTAATGCAATATTCTATCATATAATTGTATTATATTTCTTTTCAATTATTACTTAATGCTGAACGTTACGACGACAACATACAATGCATACATGTACAAGTATTGCTTTTTCCTATCGAGGACATCCATCATGCTCTTACCAGTGGTCTCAAGTCTATTCCATAGAGTAGCGTCATCCCTATTATGAGTTTTTTACAACTTGTTTTGATTTAAATGAATTCATGCATGCATGTCACATGTAAGATATTATATATGTTTGATTTAAGCTTGTCTCATATCGGTCGCTTTTCTTATTCTATGTTTGCTAACAACGATGTTGCTTCCTCACTAACGCAAAAATCTCCAATCTTCTATTATGCTAGCATATTTGTTTTAGTTGTTATCTAACAATATGCATATGTCTCTCAGCAACGATGGCATATTTCTAACTACCCAACGGATATATATATATATCCTCAGTAGCTTATCTTTTATGCAAATCTTCATCTCCTCTCTATCAGGATCTCTCCATCATCAAAGTTCTTCTACTACTGACTTCTTCAATAATGCAGACACACACCACTCGTCATCGCGGCTTTTGGCTCCTTTGGTTTTACCTTTTCTCTTTTTATTTTATTTTTGTTCTAAATTTTAGTTATTTTTTGTTCAATTCATATAGAAATCCAATAGCTAATTTTTCTTTAATTTCATGCTAGATTATATTTATTAGGGATTTTATTTATAAATTCATATGGAAATTGAATTGGAATTCTAGTGCAAAAACAAATTAGCATTTTTTTGTTTGTTTGAATTCCAGATTGTATTTGTGTGTTGTTACATGACATAGATTTTTTTAATCTAGTTTTAGGTTGAAATCATATCCAAATCCACTTGCTATATTTTTTATTTCATTTTTATTTCGCTTTAGAGTTCGTATGAAAATTAAATTGCTAATTTTATTTTCATTTTTATTCTAAATTTTAGTTTTAGGTTGGTATTCATATACAATCAAATTACTAATTTTCAATTTATTTTTGTTTGAATTTTATTTTTATTTTGATGTTCATATGAAATTCAAATTGATACTTTTATTTTATTTTTACATGAAATTTTGGTTCTTTATTATACTTGACATGGACTCTTTATTTTGATGCTCGTATGAATATCAAATTTCCATTTTTATTTTTCATACCAAATTTTAGTTTTGTATGTTGGGATTGGTATTCAAATCCAACTACTATTTTTATTATAAATTTTATTTTTTGTTGTTCTTATGGAAATCGATTCCTAATTATCTTTTATTTTTGTATTCTAAATTTCAATTTTATTTTGTTGTTCGTATGAAAATTAGATTATTAATTATTTTTTATTTTTGTTCCAAATTTTTTTTATTGTACTTGGACTCTTTCTTTTAATCATATAGAAATCAAATTTCTGATTTTATTTTATTTTCATTCTGAATTTTATTTATTTTTGTATTGTACATAACACAAACTCTTGTATTGTACATGACACAAACTCTTGTATTGTACATGATACAAACTCTTTCTTTTAATCTAAACCGTTATAATCTGGACTCATCACGATGAACGGTGTAGTTTTTTTTCTCCGATTAATATGAGAATTTTTAGTTTTAAAAGCGAACGTAATGACTTCTTTTGTTTCTAATTTAATAATATAATAGAATAGATATGATAACAATTATGCATACATAATATACAGTATATAATATCGGTTGAGATTACCAAGCGCTCGACGTGTCCATGTCAGCAAGTTCTACACATATTTTGATAAAACATGTGATCCGACAATTGAAGCGTACCTACGGTATTTATACACGATCAAATGTTACCTACTAAGTTAAAAGCGACGTTGGTATAGTTAAACATATATGTGATACGAGTGCGCATATATACACACACGGATGATATTTTTATATAGTATAGTATATAAGACTAGTTAGGTGGTATTTATATTTTTCAGAAGTGGTATGTATATTTTTTTAGATATACTCTTTTTTATGTGCACATATAAAGGTATTCGTAAAATATGCTAAAAACTATGTATCCCTTGCAAATTTTTTTATACGGTTCGCATTAGAATATCTTATAATTAGTGTGTATATGATTGTTTTCTTTGTTTTCGACCTGTATCCGACATGTGTCTTTCCAGTATCTATATTTCAAGTACTCTAAATTCATATTTATGTCTAATATATCTGTATTCGGCTCTAGATCCTAAAACATATGAACTAAAATACGGAACAACAAATATCGAAGTATTCCCTTTCCTAGCCCTTATTTTTTGGGGGGTAAATATGCCCCTCTTCTAATTAAATTTACAAAAATAGCCCCATTACAACTACGCAAGGCACGATAAGTGGTACATATCAACTGTCACACCCCATACCGTGACAAGATGGGCTCACCATGACATGTTTCTACCAAGCTCCTCTTTCTCAACAGAAATGTGCCAACCAAATTAATTAGTTAATCACTTTACTTATTATACTAGGGATGCTAACCCGCTGAGCCATTGCTCCGCGACATCTACTGCCAAGGTTCGATTACACAGAAGCTCTGGGCTTACTATACTTGTCGCGATGGACTGTGCTACAACGGTATGAGCATACGGCAAATGACACGTATCATCTACTGGTATTTTCGCGATTGAAAAGATGGTTAATTTTGCAAATTCGTGCGTATAAGGACAAGATTTGCGAAAAAAAATCAAAAAGCAGCAATGCGAAATACTCTTATCCACCCGTATCATTACGAGTTCATTACTTTTCTAACCTCATGTGTAACTTTTTTTTTATATAATTTAGTCTCGTTTCAAATGAATTAGAAGATTGCCCAATTCATGATCATGAAAACAACGAAAGTGATATATGTCACCTTTCGCTCTTCTCTACTATAGAAAGCGCTATCATCCTCTTCTATCGTGGTAGCTTTGACTGCTTGCCGTACTTTAAGAGAGCGGTATCATCTTTCACTGTATACGTATCATATTTCGATACTTCTGTAGCGGATGATAGGATTTTTTTTATTGCATTCGAAAGATGATCAAATTTATAAAAAAAAAATTATCATAAGACTAAAGAATGGTGATTTCTACCGTTTCACCGGTAGTGGCAAACATAACCCGTCTTTATTGTAGGCATATCAAGATGCAATGTCAAATCGCAACTACTGCGGCGATGGAACATCAAAGTTTTGAAATTTCTTGCTGTCCCCGGCAGTACGACGGAATAGGTTGCAGTGAGCCAGTGACTGCCCTCTGCTAGCTAGGAATCGGTTGATATCCTCGTGATCTGTGCGGATTTTGGGCTCTGTGCTCTGTCTCCTCTGTGCTGCAATTTAAAAGGTTACTCAAGTTTTAAATACGCTTAGAAGTAACCGAGGTCCTGTCTACGACACTTTTTATTATACAGATTCAAGATTCTCTAGAAGGATTTGATAGGTGGTTGTTTTTTATTTTATATATAAATCTACTTTTAATTGTAAGAAAAACTTCTTAAGAGTTTAGATTCTAGATTATTGGAGAACCAGAAGCTGTAACGCGCTGATTCTTGTAGAATCGGGAATATGCACAATAAGCTATCCTAAACAGGACTGCAGCCAAATTTGTCTGCGACTGATTGGTTTGATTTGAAATAATTTTCCAGGTTACTTTTTTAACAGGAAATTTCAAGGTTACTCGTAGTTGACACGAACATGTGGATCTCTCGGGACTTGATGCGTGCTTTCGTGCCGCTAGTGACAGGTTCGGGTCCTATCCTTTTGTTAAAGCGAAAATTTCTACACAAAAGTTCAACTTGTGTCCTTGGCAGGGATGCTTATTATAACTTTCAATCGTCTACTCGTCACCGTCTATCTTGTCGATTTCGGAAATCGTCACTTTTTTTAAGCTCTACAGCAAAAATATTTGATATGTCTCACGAACGCATTGTAAAAATAGCACTGTCCTAAAGACAGATATGCAAAAAAAAAAAAAAACACCCAGACTAGAGAAGCAAAGATTTGTGCTTCAGCTATTAGCGTTATCTAATGGCAGGAAGCCAAGCAGCCAACTACTACTAGGCACTAGCGTCTCAATTTTTATACTACCCGAATAATATTTTTATCCACCGAACTAGAGTTTGACATGCTTGATTTTGGCTCCGGGCCGCTGTCTCACAGCTGCCGCTGAATACGCACACGTCGATTGGCGTTGGCGCCGTTGAATCGAAGCGGTTTCGGTAGATTTCCGTTGCGATCGCCCTGAAAAATCCAGAGTTGTTGAGCTTACGCCATGACTCGTGCTGACAGAAACCCAAGAATCAACTCGCCAAAGCAAACGCATCACATCACAATAACAAAACAGCAGCAGCAGCAACTACTACCATATCGACAACTGTGACCTGGCCGAGGGCAATCAGTCAACTCCCAGCATCATGAGTTCGAGATGCAACAACAATACGTCAGGAGCTCGCAAGTCGCAGCTAGTAAACCTCTTGCTGCAGCACAGCATTGCGTAGCATCAGCCATCAATCAGCGGCATAGCCTGTGACCACAACATGGGAATGCATGCCGTGCAGCAATGATCACCCTTCCCTCCTCCGTATTTTATTTTTCAAAAATAGCTTTTTCTATAAAAAATTATAAATCTAATCTTCTCGTCAACCGTACCATCTGCCGCATCACCAGAGTGCAGAAACCGGATATACCGCTGTGCCAGACTGTAGGAACCAAGCGAAGCGGGTATTGGCACAGAGTGTGGTAGCAAGCAGCTGCCGTGTTCCATTGACGCGGAAATTAGTAATTTGATTTCCATACGAACATCAAATAAAATTGAAATTCTTAATAAAAATTAAATGAAAATTTGCAATTGCATTTTATATTAATTCCAAACTAAAAAAAGAAACAAATTAGAGATAAAAAATGAAAGAAAGTTTGCAATTTGATTCTAAAGTAAAATCCCTACATAAGAAAAAACGAAATAAATTAAATAAAATTAGCTATTTAATTTATATATGATCTCTAAAAAAACTAATTTTTTGAATACAATTAAAAGGTGTAACGTGGATATCACGACAGTTGTCAGAGGAGACCACACATAAATGCAATTTTGTAGATCTGTCATACAAGAAGATATTATTTTATGGAGAAGCGATATGCGGAGGCATTACAATAGAGATGATAACAATGCCATGTTGCTCATCGAAGTTGTTGAAGAGAAAGGACAAAATCGAAGGAGGCAAAAGCCGCGACAACGAGTGGTGACCATTTGTATAGTTGAAAAAGTCAGTGGCAAAAAAAAATTGACGATGAGGAGGCTTGGTAGAACGGGGATAAAGCTTTGCATGGAAGACGAGCTATAGACAATATAGATCGATTGGGTTAGTGAGGAATAAACATCATTGAATTGGCCAACGTCAAATAAGAGAAGTGACCAACATAGGACAAGCAGCAATCGAGCATGTATAACATCCTGCATGTATATATACATACATGAATTCGTATGAATCAAAATGAGGAGCAACAAACTCATAGTATAGATGATACTCCTGTATGGAATAGGCTAGAGCCACTGGTGAGAACTTGACGGGTGTTCTTGGTAGGGATAAGTGACAATTATACATATATGCATGTTGATGTCATAACGTTTAGCATTAAGTAATAATTGGAGAAAAATAGAATATAGGTATATGATAGAGTATTGTATTAAAAAGGGTAGCAATTGAGAGGGATCGATCAAGAAATAGACTTGATATTGGAGGTTGAAGTAGAAAAGTTGTGGGGCAATCAAGAAAGGATAGAAGACACATGGTTCAGTGGGGCAGCTAACGTGTGAGGATTGAGGAAGATAAGTTCAGAGTAAGTCGCTCGTGATTTATCAGTGTATACGTGGGCAATGTACTCTAATACCATGTAAAATAATCAGCGTGTTACTTGAGGTCAAAATAAAGATGCACGTGCTGTATATATTTTGAAAAAAGAGTTATTGATAAAGGAAGAATAGGGATATATAGTTACATGATCTATATAAGATAAATAGTTGTTACGTTTCTAGAACCTATCAACTTTTTATGCTCAATGGCTTTCTTCTATCAAAACTTATATTTTAATTACGTTCTAAAGTTAAATTTTCTTTTAAACTTCTATTGTCATTTCTAATGTTTACCGTGTCTTAAAAATCTAAATAATCTATACAATATATTAATATATTATTAAGTGTATAAGTCATATTATTTGATAATACAAATTTTAAAAGTAATCTGGCCGTGCAAATGATGATGACTTGTGCCACGCGTAGCGTCGCATTGGAAACTCCACGGCGCTGGCCCACCGTCGCGATGCATGCATGGATCGCATGGCCGGCATGCATGGGTATGGGTATGGGTATGGGCATGGGCGCTGTCCGAACACCCTCCCCTGTCCTGTTTCGAAGCCTCCTGTGCCTCGTAACTTCATTTTTTTTACAATTCTAACATCTCGAAATGTAACGGTAGAAATAGCCTTCGCCTTGCGGCACAGACAAGAGCCTGCAGGAATCTCTCCTCGGTCGAGCCGAGCTGTACGCACGGCGCGCAGCCAGAAAGCCATTCGTATCACGCGAAAACAACGTGTACGCAGGTGGATGGGCCTCACCTTGCACACGCAACGCGCGTTCGGTGGCTGCTCGTCGGCAGGGCCCGGTCCGGTCAGCCAGTTTTGGCCTCGCCTGCCTGCAAGGCTGCAAGGTTCTCTTTATCTGGTTTCTTTGGCACATCCTCTGACGGCATTCACTGCGTCTTCTGGCAAGGAGATAGGAGTACGGCTTCGCATGGACCAGACGGGCCCACTGTTAGGCCTCCAGTTATTGTACACGTTGGTGGTGACGAACGCGGTCGCAGGCGCTGCTGGCTTTTGGATTGCGCCAGCCAGGTCAGGGGCCCCGGTGTTCAGGGGCAGGTTCACTTGGAGATACGTGTCGATGGTGGGATTGGACAGGTTCATCACGTTCATATTTTCTGTAGCATTATCGTTTTGGCGGGCGAGAATGGAAACAACTAGCTGGTCAATTTTCATGGACCCATATCGACGGACGCACCGGTAAAAAAAGTCGTCGAAGCTTGACAGCAACGGATGATTCTTTTGATAAACGTATTTTCATTTTTATTTTGCGGAAAGCACGGCCTAGGAAAGGCTACGGAAAGGTTTATCTATGTTGTGATGAGTTATTGATTTTGTTTGAGTATGTGGTGATCGAGTTTAAGTTTAATTTTAGTTCTATTTTAAATTTAAAGCTATTTGAGGTGCTGTTACTATTGGACGTCACTCCCGATCTTGTAGAAGCGGTAATACCGGCTAGGCGGCACTATCGGTCTGGGATGGGTAGTAGGGCTGGTCCTACAGTAGCACCAGCTGTAGGAGCGATAACTTTTTCATATAGAGTTGTTCCTCTATGGTTTAGCAAAACAGCACTACCAGTATGCTAGAAGCGGTAGTGTCGAGGGAGTGGCACCATCAGCCCAAAGCCGCGGTACCTATTTTTTAGAGTAGGTCTCTATTGAATTTCAGGGATATCGGCACTACCGGCCATAGGGCCAGCAGTACCGACCGAGTGATAGTAACAGTCTTAGGTTGGGGCGGTAGTACTGATTTTCTAGCGATATGTGAATTAAATTTTGTTGACTTAGGCCTTGTTTGGGAGAGCTTCAGCTCCCAACTCCAGTTCAGAGTTGAAACTTATAGGCTAAAATAAAGTGAATTAAGTTTATATTTTTAGTCTAAAATGTAAACAAGATGATCTACCTAAACACTCTTAATGTACCTACAGCTCCAACTCCATAAATTTCTGGAGTTAGAAATACCCTGCTCCACCAATTCCATAGATTTTGGTGGAGCTGGAGCTGTCCCAAACAGGCCCTTAATTGTATATATTTGTGATGTATTTCTTGTCTTTATTGGTTGTAGGTTTTCGAGGCTAGATCACGGTGAAGTGAAGGCGAGATCGGGACTAGACTAGAAGAGTTGAGGATTAGAATGGTCGAGAGATATCGAAAGATGATCGAGACTAGGAGATAGATGGAAGCTAGGAAGATAAGAATCTTGAGCATGATGCACTGGTAGTTGACATGGTGGGCAATGAAAGGACCGAGATTAGGCATAGGGATAAGTCGATGTTTAGAACGGTTAAGAAAGCCGGTGTCGTCATGGTGAAACGGAAAATGACACGTGGCAGTCAAATGAGTTGGGCCCGCTTGCCAACGAGGATGATTTGGAGGAGTTCGGATGCGTGAGAGATTTGGTGGCAAGTCATTAAAAACTACGCAAAAAGCACGAAGCATGACGATGCCTTGAGGATAAAGAAGACCATTATTAAGGCAAATTGGTAATCTATCTAATACTAGCGGTTCAGACTGTTTGGAAAACTATGACGGTGGCCTAAATGGTTTAGGTCACGTCAAAATGGAGTTGGACGCAAATTCGGGCTCGTAGAGTGGATTTGGCGTTAATAAAATGGCTGTGACGACCCCATTTTGCTTGACTAGATCAAAACTAATAGAAACATCACATAACAGAGTGCGCCAGGATCAAGCTAAGGAAAACAACATATATACGAATAGAAACTTCCATCAAATATTACTCGGGGATTATTCTTAATGTACATATAGTACAGTCTTGGTCCGGCTACGATGATTTCTACACCGCTCGCTAATATTACAGTATTATTCTAAGAGCCTCTATTTTGATGGTGTTTTATTCCGTTAGGTCTTAGAGCCTGTTTGTTTCAGCTTTGGATTCTCTAAAAGCTGATTCTGGATTGTGGTTGTAGAGAAGCTGATTCTCCAAAAGGTGGAATCCAAAAGCACATATAAAGTGGATTGTGGATTCTAGTGTATATGGGTGGGCTGGATTGTGAGAATCGGATTCTAGAATCAGACTGTTTGTTTCTAATTCTGCTTCTGAGGCCAGAATCCAGAATCAAAATCTGAAACAAACAGGGCCTTAATCATCTATTACCTTATAATCATAGCCCTCCACAACACCATCCACATCATCAAAACAATTTATATTATCGAGAAAATCACCATCTATCTTATCTGAGTTGGTGGACTCAACAGGCTCTGAAAACTAACAA
This sequence comes from Guadua angustifolia, assembly GCA_036346375.1. Classification (NCBI taxonomy): domain Eukaryota; kingdom Viridiplantae; phylum Streptophyta; class Magnoliopsida; order Poales; family Poaceae; genus Guadua; species Guadua angustifolia. The sequence goes on along the minus strand of JAYEVE010000999.1, from coordinate 141,308 downwards.
CGAAAGTAAGGCTGAGTACTCTAATACTCAGCAAGCCACAGAAAATTTATGCATTAGTATATATATTTACTTTTTCCGTCACGACCCGTTACACCAAAGTATTACTTTACCAAAAGTACTCCTTTATCCATTTGTTAGAAAAAAAAAATCAAGTTTTAACTTTTAAATCTACTGATGGTAAAACAACATGGGGTGTTACATCCTGCGTTAGAGGAGAATACACACGATGCACTTCCAAACCTAGAAGTTAGGAGTGATATCACATTTGACTTTGATCAGAGGTGTACTGCTTTATCCATAGCATCACTTGGTTTATTATTTATCTAGTGCAACTCCTTAAGCACACTAATAAACCAAGAAAATAGAACATTTGATCAACCGTACTTTGATCTCTACCATACCATCTCACCTCACCAACGGCATACGGGTTGAGACTCCTCCCCTGATGTTGATCGTTATTTTCGATACTTCGGGCTAAAGTTGTAGGCTTCAATCGTGATGTCCAATGAGAAGCTTTTTTTTTAACATGAAAAGGAATGGAATGGATAACATCTGACGCGACGAAAAGAGTCGTTCGTTTTGCGACACATCGTTAGAATTACTCCCGTCACGGATGATACTATATGATTCTGATTTCTGAATCCACTCAGCTCCCCATCCATCCAGGCTGCAGCGTGCATCCTAGACTCTAACACTGCATCACAGCCAACATCCTAGACTCAACACTGCATCACACCATCACAGTCAAGGTTTCAAATTTTATTTTCAGATAGTATCTCTATTAATTGCAGTTGCAAAATATACGTGTGATGATTAATTTGATAACAATATAATATATATGTGATGATTAATTAGAAAACAGTATTTATGATGGAAATAATAATATTTGTGGAAGAAGAAGATATTGTGTGGTTTGTTTTATTTGTAACAGGAGATGCAACGTAGGGATGTGAGATGAACGTACATTGCAAGTCAAGAAGATTTTGCGCAGGGGCGCGCAGTCCTAGGAGCAGCACGCGAGGGTCGCAGGTGCAGGCGCAACATGCGAGGTCGTAGAGGTGCGTGCTGTGGAGGCGCAGCACGCAAAAGACGCATGTGCAGCAAGACGAAACACATAGAGGTCTACATAGACAAACGGCGCAATACAGTGGCCAGTGGGCTATACGTATGTATGTATGAGTTTTAGGCTGTGTACATATATTGGCCTGATGAATATACATATGTGTATGAGATCAGGAATACAAGTCCTTAGGGTTAGCCCTGGGAATAAAAAGGACTCCCCGGTGGCTGCGGGCTGCGGCAACCACGCACGGGAAAGAGATAAAGCCGGCAGTGGCGTCGTGCGGCCGCACAAAACGAAGAAATCAGGGACGCATGCACACGCAGTCATTGCCCGGAAGACACGAAGGCGACCAGAAACGAATCCCCTCGCCTGGTGACGCAATATACACGGGCGCAGGCCGCCAAACAGAGGGCTGCAGACGCCGAGAGATAACGGGGTCGGACTCGAGAATTCCAACATACAAGTCGACGTCAATATCTATCTACCACCACTTCATCTCTGGGGAAGGATGCGCATGCGATGGCTAAGTATCATTATTGTACTGCAACCTCTCATGTAAGGTTATTATTCAACGAAGAGTGGACTTAGCGAGTAATAAATTGCTTTCTAGTATGTATATTTAATCTAATTTTGTTTTATGATTTTAGATTAATTATCCTAGATTGATTTTGGTTAGTTTGAGCATTATTTTGTTAATTTCCCAAATTAATAAAAACATAAAAATATTAGTTTTAGGTGTTAGTTTGCACCAATTCAGCTCCTCTTAGTGTGCCTCGATCCTTCAATTTCGGATGTGACCGAAATCCAAAAAGCAAAAAAAAAAATTCAAATTTGGAATCACAGCTAGTACTTGTGGCCAGGGAGAACGTTTTCAAGTGGAAGAAGGTCGTCCCGTTCCCAACCGTCTGATTTGACCCGACGGCTACCAGACGGGTCTTTCTGCTACAGGACCAGCTGTGTCTACGTGAGCATGTTTGAGCAATCCAAACCATCCGTTGCCCACAACGGAACGGATCGGACGACCTACTTGCTTTTCGCAGTACTCGGTGCCGTTCGATTTTACATATGCCCAAAACCGTGGTCACTGTCGAACGCGCTGCACGCACGTTGCCGCGGCCGCCGCTGGTTCTCGGTGCGTCACCCACTCATCGCACGCACGAGACGCCGATCCGTGCGCCAGCTTGATCTGGCCGTTTTCTTGCGTTGGATGCACGGCGTCGGTGGCTCGCACGGCAAGAGCGGCGATTAGGCGGGCGCCTTTGTCTCGTCTCCTATCCTCACACTGGTACTGCACCCTGGCGGCTGCAGTGCTCGAAACCACTTGGAGAAACGGCACATGCCGAAGTTATTCCCTGTCCACTCACGCTTCAAATCATGGCGTCGTTGAAAACAAAAACCATGCATGGTGGCCAGGGGGTTGGCCCTTTTGCCCTGCGTCCATTTCTTCACATCCCTTGCAGCTCGCACGCTCGCAACTCGCAAGAGGGCTGCACTATCGTTTTGCTTAATCCACTTGTGCGAGTTACCACTATGCATGATTACCCTTTTGTGTTATCAAAAGAGTATTCAACTGAAACTTTCATTCTGGCTTCTGACTCGAGATAACAACCGAGCATTTGTTTATTTCAGGGTGCTATAAACATGTTTATTGTTTCAGATTCCATAGAAGTTTTGATCTGTAGAGCTTTGATAAATGGGAAAGCTGGGCCATTGGAGATGCTCAAAGGCCTACCCTTCTTATCATTAACCAAGAGATCACCACGTGAACTTAGGGTGTGTTTGGCAGGGATTCAGCTTCTCCAGATTCGTGAATCTGGTGAAGCTGAAAATTCTAACTTCACCAAATTCGTGAAGCTGAAGCTGTGAGTACATTAAAAGTGTTTAGATAGATCATCTTGTTTACATTTTAGACTAAATATATAAACTTAATTCACTTTATTTTAGTCTACAAGTTTTAGATTTCAGGAGAATCTGGAATCTGAAACTCTACCAAACAGACCCTTAAAAACCTTTTGCTAATTCCTCTTCTAGTACATGGAACGATTAAAAAACTCCCAATCTTGAGCAGACTTTTCTGCCTTCCCGTGCTTTGTCCAAACTTTTCATTTTGATGTTTTGACCGAAATTTTGTTTACTTCAGCTCTTCAACAAGGACTGAAATAGCGACTAGGGGCACGGTGAATAAGAGTCAAATAAAAACTTCTCTTTAAAAAATATCTGTAAAGCCAATAAACATGAACAATAAACTCAGTACTAGACAAAAGAGTAAAAAAGACGTAGTATATATGTTATGTTACATTGTACTTGAGCTTGGTTTTTGGTAGATCTCTTACATACTCTAACCGTTTAATTAAGATGAAGGTTTAAGGCCATTCTTGCCGCTGTACTAATCAGAAAGATGTGGTTAGTGGAAGGCAACTAACATACCCCTCGGCAAATTGATAAGGAACCAATGACCATGAGAAGATTACCCTGGTTTTAGCTAAGCATGCATTGATCTTCTTCTCTCTTTTTTTGTGAGAGGAAAGCATGCGTTGATCTGAATCCTGAATTGTCCAACAAGTGGTACATACTGGCTTGTACTTTTGCGAAGTCTTCCTGCTGCCTAAGATGAAAGATGCACTTTTCCCGGTCTAATGGCATGCCTACTGATTACTGACAAATAACCTAATTTGCTTTCATGTGGTTTGGCCTTGAATTTGGTGGCAAAAGTCACAATGACCCATACATAGCGACAAACCTAGGACAACTGGCATGCAGGATTTAGAATCAACTTGCCAGCCATTCTGAGCATCTCCTCTTAATCCTAAATCATCGAAGGAATTTAATGTTGGATCTGAAAATGCAGTATTTTGTTTACTGTAGAGGATTTCAGAAACCATCTACCCAATTCCTCCCATGTGAAAGTCCAAGCAACCAAACACTAATAATCTGAAACTTGCGGATGCATGACATGTTCAGGTGATACCAAACTTTTATACTTTTGTTAAACAGAAAAATATAACAATCATAGTGGGCATATATCTCAAACATAGCATACCTCACCGATTCATCTGAAATCTCAACCCCAAAGCAACAACGATGAACAGAGAGAGGAGAGCAGAGAGCTTTTGCAGCTTGCGGAAACGATGACTTGTCCTCTCCGTTGTAGTGCTCATCAAGCGGCGCGCGGCAGCAGGCCGAACCGCCGAAGCCTTTGGTACGAAACTACTTTCAGTCAATCATTTACTTAGAAGCTACGACCATGTCGGCACGGCAAGCATATCTAAATATCGATACAGGACTTTTTACCGTTCAATAATGTATCAAAATTTACATTGAAATAATATCAAAAGATATAAAAAAATATAAAGAGTGGAAGTACCAAAAATTGTTACTTCTTGATGCTACCTAAATATAAGAGAAATTTTATGGTGCATTGTGTTAAAGTTATCTCTATTTTGTTGAGATCTCTAATTAATTTGCATTCATGTTCTTCTTTGTATCTTATCTGTGACTGATGTTTGTTTCTCCTTCCTGTAATCTCAAAGGCTGTTTGTAATCCAGCAATATATAAAACAGACAGAGCAGGCTGTTGCCTTTGTGCTCTGCAAAATATTCTTTACATGGTATCAGAGCTAATAACGATGCAATGTCGACCACATCTTCCTCATCAAGTCTGTCTTCTCTCACCACGTCTCCTTCCTCTACTTCCTCAATGTTTAACCATGCTGTCACCATCTAGCTTGGACGCGACAACAATTTGCTTTGGAAGGCGCAGTTCCTTCCATACCGGAGAAGAAATCAACTCCTTGGATATGTAGATGGAGCTCTTCCTTGCCCAGAGATGATGGTGACATGCACTCCAAAATCAGGAATCTCAATGCAGATCATCAACCCTGCATATCAGAATTGGTATCAACAAGATCAGGCAGTTCTTAGCAGGATTTTTCCTCGCTGTTTGAAAACGTTCTCGCGTATGTCATGTTTATGACTATAGCACATGAAGCTTGGAAGGCACTGGAGAACATGTTTGCGTCAAGATCCCGAGCTCGCGTAGTTCAAATACGCATGAAGCTTGCCAATCTCAAGAAGAAGGATCTGACTGCATCTGACTACTTCAAGTAGATGAAAGCTCTAGCTGACCCTCTCACTGCTATTGGAATGCCTTTTCGTGAAGACGAAATTGTGTCTTACATTCTTGCAGGTCTTGGATCAAATTATGATACACTGGAGACATCACTCACAACCGAGTCAAATGAGCTGACTCTTGACGAAGTTATGCTCATCTTTTAAGCTATGAACTTCGGCAAGAACAAAATAGTGTCGAAGTTCAATTCTATGGTTCAAGTTCTTCTACCAACTTCACTAGGCGCAATCAGGGTAGAGGAAACCAAGGAAGAAGAGGTCGTGGTGGTCGAGGCCGTGGCTACCAAAACCGAGGAGGTAACAACAATTCTAGTCAAGGTGGTCGTGGTCTGCACCTCACATGTCAACTCTGCGGCAAAATTGGACACACTGTTATCAAGTGTTACCATCGCTTTGATCATTCATTTCAAGCAGATGTGGAGCATTTGGCACAGTTGTTGCCATGACACTATCATATCAAATTGACCCGAATTGGTATACAGACTCTGGCGCAACATATCACATCACAAGTGATCTTGATCGTTTCACAGTTCGAGAGAAATACTATGTTTTACTCTTGCCAATTCTTTAGAGCTCAGAGATGTGCTTCATGTCCCCAACATAGCCAAAAACCTTATATCCGTTCATAAGCTCACTTGTGATAACAATGTCTTCCTTGAGTACCATCATGATTATTTTGTTGTTAAGAATCAGGTGTTAAAGAAAAAGGTTCTTTATGGCAGATGTGAGTCCGACCTTTATCCTATCAACTCGTCCACAATAAAGTTGTTCAAGATTGCCATGCTCTGTCCCCATCAGTAAGGAACAATGGTACGCTCATCTTGATCATTCATCATCTCAAGTAGTACAGTCTGTTTGCATATAAATAAGCTATCCTATAGCAGTCCAACACATGCATGTGTCTGTAATGCTTGTCAGCAAACAAAGAGTCATCAATTACCTTATTTCTCTTCCGGTCGTGTAATCCTCTCGTCTTGAACTTGTATTTTCTGATGTCTAGGGACTAGCACCCCAATCTGTAGGAGGATACAAGTATTATGTCAGTTTTATCGATGATTTTAGTAAGCTCACATGGATCTATTTGTTACATACCAAATCAGATGTCTAGAATACGTTCTTACAATTTCAAAAACATGTAGGATGAATTCTTGACAAAAAGATCAAATGTGTTAAATCTAATTGAGGAGGAGAACATTAGAAACTCAACAAATTCTTTCATTCCATTGGGATTCATCATAAGGTTCTTGTCCTCACACACATCAGCAAAATGGTTCAGCTGAGAGGAAACATAGACATATCATTGAGACTGGTCTTGCACTTCTTGCGCAATCCTTCATGCCATTAAAATTTTGGGATGAAGCCTTCTTGACTGCCACATATCTTATAAACAGACTTCCCACTCGAGTCATAGATAATGCCACTCCTTTGGAATGACTGTTTAGAGCCAAACCCAATTATTCGTTGCTAAAAATCTTTGGTTGCTCATGTTGGCCGCATCTTAGACCCTATAATAATCATAAACTCACTGTTTGTTCCAAGATGTGTGTGTTCTTGGGATATAGTTCTCATCACAAAGGCTATAAGTGCCTAGATGTATCATCAGAACTAGTATATGTGTCACGAGATGTTTTCGATGAAACAGTTTTTCCTTTCTCTCGGCAAGTGAAAATGTTTCACATGATAATAATAAAACCAGTCCACATATTCCTCTTCCTGCGGTTTTTCCTATTCAATATTCCCAAATACTTCCTATGAATTCACCCACTAATGGCAGTAGTATTTCTAGTAACTTTGATCAACTACATGTGCAATCTAATGCTTCTTCTTCTAGCACTTCTCTTGCAGATGATACTCAAACACATGATGCTGAGGATGAACAAGAACAAAATAAGTGGGCCAGCATCCAATGCGTACTTGTCTATGTGATAGTACTCGAGTTCCCAAGAAATGACTAGATGACACTGTGACGTATATAAGTATATCTTCAGATATAGATTCTGAACCTGCTTCGTTTGAAATTGCTATGTACCAGCCCCAGTGAAAGGAAGCCATGAATGTTGAGTTTGCTTCTCTTCAGAAGAATAAAACCTGGCATCTTGTTCCTCCTAAGCCTGGCTTGAATATCATTGATTGTAAATGGGTTTTCAAGGTGAAAAGGAGGGCTAATGGCGCTATTGAGAGTCACAAAGCAAGACTGGTTGCAAAAGGTTTCAAACTGCGTTATGGTGTGGATTATGAGGACACATTCAGTCCAGTGGTGAAACCAACAAAAATACGTATTCTTTTGTTGCTTGCTGTGTCTCAAGGTTGGAGTTTGCGCCAAATTGATGTGCAGAATGCTTTTCTTCATGGCATCTCGAATGAAGAAGTATACATGAAGCAACCATCGGAATATGAAGATTCTAGATGTCCACATTATTTGTGCAAACTTGATAAGTCTTTATATGGTTTAAAGCAAGCAGCAAGAGCTTGGTTTTCTCGCTTAAGCTCAAAGCTGCAAGAGCTCGGTTTTATTTCTTCCAAAGCAGGTGTATCGCTATTCATTTCTAATCAGAAAGGCATTATTATGTTTATGCTTGTTTATGTTGATGATATTAGCATCCTCAACTCTTCAGTTAAGGCTACAGATATCCTCCTTCAACATCTTAGAGATGATTTTGCAATAAAAGATCTTAGCTCCTTTAGTTACTTCTTAGGTATTTAAGTACATTAAGTAGTTGATAGCTTGGTGTTGTCTCAGCATAAATATATCATAGACCTGCTGCATAAGACTAATATGGTCAAGGAAAAGTCAACTACTACACCAATGAGTACTATTGAGAAGTTGTTTAGGCATGATGGAGTGGTATTGTTAGCTACATATGCTACAAAATACAGAAGTGTTGTTAGAGTACTAAAGTATTTAACTTTGACACGACCGGATATCTTTTTCAGTGTAAACAATGTTTGTCAATTTCTTCACATGCCAACTAAAGCCCATTGGCCTGCTATGAAGAGGATTTTGTGTTATCTGAAGGGCACGGTATCTCTTAGATTGGTTCTTCAGAAATCAGCATCTTCCTTGCTCAGTGCATTCTTGAATGTAGATTGGGCGGGTTGTCCTGATGATCGAAGGAGCACAGGAGGTTATACTATATTTCTTGGGACTAATCTTGTTTCATGGAGTTCAAGAAAGCACCCTATTGTCTCGCGATCAAGCACTGAAGTTGAATATAAGGCTGTGGCAAATGCAACTGCAGAAATTGTATGGATACAATAACTTCTTGGAGAATTAGGGATTGTTTAACGTCGTGCACCCAGTTTATGGTGTGACAATCTTGGAGCGAATTTCCTCATAGCAAATCCTATTTTCCATGCGCAAACAAAACATATTGAATTTGATTACCATTTTGTTCGAGAAAGAGTAGCTCGGAAAGCTCTTGATATCAGGTTTATATCATCAAGTGATCAACTAGCTGATGTGCTTACTAAACCATTTCCGACCCAGCTCTTTCTTCGATTTAGAAACAATCTAAACATGTCTGCAATATGTCCAGATTGAGGGAGGGTGTTAAAGTTATCTATATTTTGTTGAGATCTCTAATTAGTTTGTATCCAGGTTATTCTTTGTATCTTATCTATAATTGTTATTTGTTTCTCCTTCCTGTAATCTCGGAGACTGTTTGTAATCTGGCAATATATAAAATAAACGGAGCACGCTGTTGCATTTGTGCTTTGCAAATTACTCGTTACACATTATATTAGTAAGTAGTATATTATGGGTAGTAGAAATTAGATTTAGCCATTGATTTGTTAAGAGTATTTCTATTACTCTACTAACAGAGAAAGTATAAATAAATTCTAGCTAATCTGATTTATTGAATTAAAAAGTATAAATGGTTCATATTAAATTTAGTATATCATAAAAAAGCTCTAATATAAATATTGGTAGCTCACAAAGGTGTTGAAAAGTTTCTATCCATATATATATACAGCGTGGGATAAGGTTTCTATGCAGTCTTGTACAAGTTAAGCAATCTTGGTAGGTCAGAATCATCTGATTGAGATAACGAACGCTTCAGAATTTTGAATTGCGCTTCGGAACAATTAATGTTGCTACCGTGCATGCAATAGTACCAAAATCGACACAGTATTTTTGAACCGTATTTTCAAAAGACCTCTTTCATCCCTTTTTATCTACGGAATGACTTCAGTTCAGACGAGTTGCAACGTATGCAACATTTTTTTCTAACGTGTGAAACATTTTCCTACGACAACAGTAGAAATGTGGCACAATAAACGGATGTTGCACATGTTGAAAAAAAATAGTGTACGCATCGAAAAAAAATATTGCAAGTGTTGAAAAAAAATATTGCAAGAGATGTCCGATGGAGTGAACAGTAATCGGATGTCCGATTGCTAGTAATCGCCTTTTATCTAACATCCAAGTATCTTACTATGACTACATTGGATCTCTGTGCTACAGCGTGTGATAACGCACGCCGTCCTTATGGTCCATCCCGTCCTGCCCTTTATCGTTCCCGCCACATTTCGACTCAAATTGGTCGCTTTCATCATGCGTTGACCCGGATTGGAAACGCGTTGGCTTGACAGTCGATGCAATAGTTCGACGTTTTTTATAAGCACTTGTGAATTGTGATTCGTTCACATGTTTGCATAGAAAGGAATAAAATTGTAGGTGAAATGGCACCTTGCAAGAACACTCGTTACACTTCAGTGCTTGCGGTCTTAGTGGTGGTGTTGTTCTCGGCGGCGCCGGCCGCGCCCGCCGTCTCTGATTCCTCGGTGTCCGTGCAACTCGAGGCGTTGCTGGCATTCAAGAAGGGCGTCACCGCCGACCCGCTCGGCGCACTGTCCAACTGGACGGTGGGAGCAGGTGATGCCCTCGCCGGCGTACCGCCGCACTGCAACTGGACCGGCATCGCCTGCGATGGCGCCGGCCAAGTCACGTCCATCCAGCTCCTTGAGTTCCGGCTTCGAGGCACGGTCACGCCGTTCCTCGGCAACATCTCGACGCTCCAAATCCTCGACCTGACGTCGAACGGCTTCGTCGGCGCCATCCCCCCGCAGCTCAGCCGCCTCAGTGAGCTCGAAGAACTCATCCTCTACGACAACAACTTCACCGGCGGCATCCCCCCCGAGGTCGGCGACTTGGGGAGCCTGAAACTACTGGACCTCTCCAACAACTCCTTCCACGGCGGCATCCCGAGCCGCCTCTGCAACTGCTCGGCGATGTGGGCGCTTGGCTTGGAGTTCAACATCCTCACCGGCGCAATCCCTTCTTGCATTGGGGATCTGTCCAATCTCGAGATATTTCAAGTCTACGCAAACAATCTTGACGGAGAGTTGCCGCGGTCCTTCGCAAAACTCACGCAGCTCAAGACGCTGGACCTCAGCGACAACCAGTTTTCCGGCCCGATCCCGCCGGAGATCGGGAACTTCTCGCACCTCATGATTCTCCAGCTGTACAAGAACCGGTTCTCCGGCTCCATCCCGCCGGAGCTCGGCCGGTGCACTAACCTGACGTTGCTCAACATATACAGCAACCGGTTCACCGGCGCAATCCCTAGCGAGTTCGGCGAGCTCACGAACCTCAAGTCGCTGAAGATGTTCGACAACGCGCTCTCGTCGGAGATCCCCAGCTCGCTCGGCCGGTGCAGGTCGCTGCTGGCGCTCGGGCTCTCCACGAACCAGCTGACCGGCTCGATTCCGCCAGAGCTCGGCAAGCTCCGGTCGCTTCAGAAACTGGCGCTCCACGCCAACCGGCTCACCGGAACGGTTCCGGCGTCTCTAACGAATCTTGTCAACCTGACAATCCTGTCGTTTAGTTACAACTTCCTATCCGGCCGACTGCCGGAGAACATCGGGTCGCTCCGGAATCTCCAACAGTTAGTCATCCAAGGCAACTCGCTCTCAGGGCCGATTCCGGAGAGCATGACCAACTGCACCTTGCTGTCCAACGCGAGCATGGGGTTCAACGAATTCTCCGGGCCCTTGCCGGCCGGGCTTGGCCGCCTGCAGGACCTCATTTTCTTGTCGTTAGCCAACAACTCGCTGTCCGGAGACATACCGGAGGACCTGTTCGACTGCAGCCGCCTCTGCATGCTGGACCTGGCCGCGAACAACTTCACCGGCCGTCTGAGCCGCCGCGTTGGCCAGCTCGGCGAGCTCAGGTTGCTGTATCTGCAGGGGAACGCTCTGTCGGGGACGATACCGGAGGAGATCGGCAACCTGACGAAGCTCATCGGCCTGAATCTCGGGAGGAACCGATTCGCCGGGCGCGTCCCGGCGAGCATCTCCAACATGTCGTCCCTTCAGGTGCTCGACCTGCTGCAGAACCGCCTCGACGGCGTCTTGCCCGACGAGGTCTTCGAGCTGCAGCAGCTCACCATCCTCAGTGCCGCGTCGAACAGGTTCGCAGGCGCGATCCCCGACGCCGTGTCCAAACTCCGGTCGCTCTCCCTCCTGGACCTGTCGAACAACATGCTGAACGGTACAGTCCCAGCCGTGCTGGGCGCCCTCAATCAGCTGCTTACGCTGGACCTCTCCCACAACCGCCTCTCCGGCGCGATCCCCGGCTCGGTGATCGCCAGCATGAGCACCATGCAGATGTACCTCAACCTGTCGAACAACATGTTTACGGGGCCGATTCCGCCGGAGATCGGCGGCCTCACGATGGTCCAGGCCATCGACTTGTCGAACAACCAGCTCTCCGGTGGTGTCCCGGCGACGCTCGCCGGGTGCAAGAACCTGTATTCGCTTGACCTCTCCGCCAATAGCCTCACCGGCGCCCTCCCGGCCGGCCTCTTCCCTCAGCTCGACCTTCTAACGAGCCTGAACATCTCCGGCAACGATCTCGACGGAGAGATTCCTTCCAACATCGCGGCACTGAAGCACATACGGACGTTGGACCTGTCGAGGAACGCGTTCGGCGGGGCCATACCGCCGGCGTTGGCTAACCTGACGAGCCTGAGGGCTCTCAACCTCTCGTCGAACCACTTCGATGGGCCCGTGCCGGACGCGGGCGTGTTCAGGAACCTGACTATGTCGAGCCTGCAGGGGAACGCCGGCCTCTGCGGGTGGAAGCTCCTCGCGCCCTGCCACGCCGCCGGGAAGCGGGGGTTCTCGAGGACAGGGCTCGTGATCCTAGTCGTGATGTTGGTGCTGTCATTGCTGCTGCTCTTGCTTCTTGTGATTCTACTTGCTTACTACCGGCGGTACAAGAAGAAGAGAGGAGGTTCCGAAGGCTCCGGCCATTTGTCGGAAGCCGTCGTCGTGCCGGAGCTCAGGAGGTTTACGTGCAGCGAGCTGGAGGCGGCTACCGGTTCGTTCGATGAAGGCAATGTCATCGGGAGCAGCAACCTGAGCACGGTCTACAAGGGCCTGCTCGTCGAGCCCGACGGCAAGATAGTCGCCGTGAAGCGGCTCAACCTGGAGCAGTTCCCGGCCAAGTCCGACAAGTGCTTCCTCACCGAGCTCACAACGCTGAGCCGCCTGAGGCACAAGAACCTGGCGCGGGTGGTCGGGTACGCGTGGGAGGCCGGCAAGATCAAGGCTCTTGTCCTCGAGTACATGGACAACGGCGACCTGGACGGCGCGATACACGGCCGGGGAAGGGACGCGCCGAGGTGGACGGTCCGAGAGCGGCTGCGCGTGTGCGTCTCCGTTGCGCACGGGCTGGTGTACCTGCACTCCGGGTACGACTTTCCCATCGTGCACTGCGACGTCAAGCCGTCGAACGTCCTGCTGGACAGTGACTGGGAGGCGCATGTCAGCGACTTCGGCACGGCGCGGATGCTGGGCGTCCACTTGACGGACGCGGCTACGCAGTCGACGACGTCCTCGGCGTTCCTGGGCACCGTCGGGTACATGGCACCAGGTACTCTACAGCGAACTCATCTCTGGTTTTCTGTCAGTTCTTGGCACTTGTACTGAAAACGTTTCTCTGGCTCCAAACACGCAGAATTCGCGTACATGAGGACCGTTTCGCCTAAGGTGGACGTATTCAGCTTCGGGATCCTCGTGATGGAGCTCTTCACCAAGCGAAGGCCGACCGGGACGATCGAGGAGGACGGCGTGCCGCTGATGCTGCAGCAGCTCGTCGACAACGCGCTCTCGAGGGGCCTCGAGGGGGTCCTCGACGTCCTGGACCCTGACTTGAAGATTGCCACCGAGGCCGACCTGTCCACGGCAGTGGACGTGCTGAGCTTGGCCGTGTCGTGCGCCGCGCTCGAGCCAGTGGAGCGGCCTGACATGAACAGCGTGCTTTCTTCGCTGCTAAAGATGAGCAAGGTCTCTGGACAAGACTGAAGTGAAAATGCAAGAGGAAAATATACATATGTGTATGGAGGTTTTAGTCGTCGTGCCAAGTGCATGTAGTATTTGTTGTATAGAAGAGCAATCCTTTTTTCAGTTTTTTGGATAGAGAATGTTCTCTAGTGCCTTATGGATGTCATAGAGATTGTGCCATTCATGTGTTGCATTTGAGGTTTTCCCAATTTTTGTTCAGCAGTGAAACTTTCTGGAGCTACTATGCAAAAGTGAAAATAATCGAAAGCCCTAAATGCTGGAGTATCATTCTGATATTTTTCCTTAGAACAGTGCACTGGTATCAATCTTGTCCATGCTGCCTGATGTCATGGGCCTGAAGTGGTACCAAAGTTTCTGCTTTTGACTCAAACTTTCAGTGCTGCAACACACCTGCACCTGCGCCTGCGCAGTTGCAGAAGAATGGAAGCTGAAAGATTCGGTTGAGTTGTGGGAGAAGCGATATATTATTGTGGTCTACTAGTCAATGAACGCATCAAGCATATGTGTTAAGGTGAATTATGACACGCAGATGTAGATTTGTCTTTTGATTTTCCGGCAATAGCTTGTTGGTGGACAGAAGAATGTCTCCTAGTAGCTTTTGTCTCCTTTGTGAACAATAAATAGATCCCAATTTTGTTATTACAATGCGTTCCTTTTACACAGGGAATGTACGTTTAACAAGGCAGGTGGCGTATCCTGAAACTACGGCATGCTATTCATGTGACGCACTGGATTAAACTAGCCATGTTCATTCGGATGGTAGAATTCAAAATTAAGCAGAAAATGGACTGCTATATATACAGACATCAGAAAGCTCTACTAGGTCATGCATATATGCACGCAGCATGATGAGGAAGCGTGAGATACGGATAGCAAAGTAAGCAAGATCACAACTTTTTATTGACCAACACAACTAGCTAGTTAACTACAGCACATTCAGCACTCCCTCGAGCACCTTATATCCTCTCTGAGACGAATCATGAAACACATCACAGACTGAAAGCTAACTTCAGACTAGAGTGCTTCTGATCAGGAGCTCATCATTCCATAAAGTTGTACGAGGAATTCCTCTCTGTGATCCAACCGCCGTTGTGGCTACTGCTGCCAGCTAGCCCTCCCCTCTGCTCCTGGATTCGGTATGAACTTCTCATAAGTGCGAGTAGCATTTTTCAAGACTTCAAGTACAGGAAGTCTTCAAAACAGTTCAGCACCTTTAGTCTAGAAATCTAACAAGTACTCTAGTACTATAACAACTGTAGCAATCTAACAAGTACTCTAGTACTCTAACAAGTCTTGAAATCTATCAGCCAGTCATGAAATCTATCAGCAAGTCTTGAAATCTAACGAGTACTCTAGTACTCTTAACAAAAGTTACAAAACTGTAGCAATCTCCATGCTAGACTCTAGCAGCCTAAGTACATGAAATCTAACAAGTATATGTACATATATTCACATCAGGAAGAGAAAAAAATGTACTAACACTGACATAAGCCAAGTAGACTACGTACCGGAGTATACAGTTGTAATTTTGGTGGCCTGAGGAAGTTCTGAGGTGGCTCAGAGGGGTGCAAGTTCTGCATCTGGCTCAAGAAGTCGGCCTCGACATTAGACTGTCGCTGCGGGGTGGCGTGAGTTATCTGAAATGGCCGCGGCTCGGAGGGGCGCAAGGGAAGCATTTGGGCAGGATCAGCAGTGATATAGTGCATGTATTGTTGCAACTCAGGAGGTACCACTGGTGCCATTCCCTTCCCCATGACTAGCATCTGTTTTCATGAAAGCATAATGATAAGAACCCATGAAATAAATTGCATCACTCAATTTCTATTTCAACTTCAGATTTAAACTAGGCCAACACGAGATCAAGCAGATTTGCAGTTCGACAAACTAAAACGTAAATGATGCAGAAAAACAAGTATTAAAAGATCAGGCCTAATAAACTTGATCATATGATATGATACGATTCCCTTCATTTACCTGGAGTTGTACTTGAAGTGTTTTCAGATAGTCGATGGCTTCATCTAGCATCGCCATTTTGTCGGTCTGAAGAAATGACAATATCAGAGATCAGGCGAAAAGCTCCGTAAGAGACATGATCAACGATGCAACATATATTACCTTGGTGCAATTTGGGAGTACCTCTTGCAGTGCCTTCAGCTTCTCATTGATCTTATCCCTTCTTCTCTACATATATTTCAAATAAAAGCTCAGAAACACGAAATGAAATAAATCAGTTGTGGTCAAAATGCATGACAACAACCTACCCTTTCTGAAAAATTATGGAACTCAGAAGATCTGCTTCTGCGAGTAGTAGACCTTCTTGGAGCCCTGGCATCTTCCATCAGTTCTTGATGGACTTGTTCACCTTCCTAACAATAAGACGTTCAGTACATCTTAGAGACAAACATCACTTGGGAACAATAACAACGATGGAACTTTCAGAAACGTATGAATTGTAACAAAGAACACAAGCTTAGAGCCATGTTTGCCCTTGCCATGCATACCGTTCTTTTCGGTGTCTGAGTTCTACTTGGCTCCCCCTTGCCCTCCACCTCCTTAAGAATTGATACTAGCAATGCCTTACTGGTCCAGCCCTAGGCTAAGCCTAGATATGGGGAGACTGAGAGCTTTCTTGGTGACCTGACGGTCTATTCGACCCACCAACCTTTAGCTCTCGATAGTATTTATGGCATCTGATTTCTATAAGCTTTTGCATCATGGCTAGGGGTGGAAAAATAGCTCGAGGCTCGCGGCTCGGCTCGGCTCGGCTCGGCTCGGCTCGGCTCGGCTCGGTGCATCAACGAGCCGAGCCCGAGCCTATCGTCTGGCTCGGTGCTACAATGAGCCGAGCCCGAGCCGGCTTGCGAGCGGCTCGTTGGCTCGTTAGGCTCGGTAAAATTCAGATATTCAGAATCACTTTCACTAATCACTAATCATTAATTGATTGTCCAAATTACATGAGGCTTAATTTTAATACAAAATTAGCCACATCCCACAGACATTCAATCGGTTTGGCATTCATACAATCATATTGAACAAGGAACATACAATGAACATACTTGAGAGTTGACGCAATGAGGCGGACCCACATGCCAGGCGGCTCACGAGCCGGCTCGGCTCGGCTCGAGGCTCGACCGAGCCCGAGTCAAGTTTGGTTTTCAGCTCGACAAAGACAATGAGCCGAGCTCTCGCAAACTGACGAGCCGAGCTCTCGGCTCGATTCCACCCCTAATCATGGCAGGACTGAGTAGTGAGCACTGTACTTATCCTTATCTTACACCGGCCGTGGAATTTGTTGTTTGGATTGTCAGCCGCTACCATGTATCTGAGCCTCTGATGGGACTTGGTCACGTTTTTGTAGACTGCTGGTCAGGCCAATCATTTCGCCTACCTTACTAGGGAATGGCTCAAACTTGACTTACAAAAAAAAGAGTTTGTCAACCTGAATACTACCTTTCCTATTACTTGAAAGATTCACGCCCTCATGATGATTTGAGTCAAAATTATTTTTACGTTTAAGTCTTTAAAAAATTTATAATTACGTATTAGTCTTTTTCGTGTTTTTTAACGAAGAGAACCTTAAAAAAAACGTGAATCTTTCGTGAGAGGATCTTAAATAGATACAAAAAAAAACGTAATGGCATTTGGATCATTTCAGCTATTTTTTGCGAAAAGAGCCTTTTCGATTTAGCACGATCGTGGATCCGGTTCAGAAAATCGCGAATCTTTCGTGAGAGGACCCTAAATAGATATCGGAAAAAAAACGTGGTGACGTTTCGATCAATCCGGCTATTTTTTTATGAAAAGGACCTTTTTGATTTAACACGATCGCGGATCCTTCATGAGCGAACCCCAGATAGATGCGAAAAAACGTTATTTCGTTTGTGTTCTTTCAGCCATTTCGCTCATTTTTTCGACCATTTAAAAAAAATCCGTTAAAAAAAATTCTACGAAAAAACGGCACGCACGGCGTGTTACGCCGTAAAAAGTTTTCTAGTTCTTTACATACTGATTCTGCAAAATACCGATAGACAGCAATAGCTTTCTACACAAGAGAGTACTTGAAGAAATCAGGTTATTGAAAGCTGAGAAAATGAAGAGTAAAACTATTTTTTGCAGAAAACCTTCGGGGCATCTGGTCTTTACCAATTGTTTGTATTAGCATTAAAGATTTATTAAAATTAAGATACTACCTGGAAATGGGTGCAATATAAACCTTAATATTTACGCAGAAGTACGAATATCTAATTGCTAGCAATTGTTTCCTACCACGCAAGCATATCAAGCAGACCTGTGCCAATTAATCATACACTATGTTTGTTTGCGCATAATACTAGTGATTTTAAAAAAGCGAATCGCCAAAAATCTATCACCTGTTTTTTTCTTGAATTTCAGTCACTTTTCTGTCCATCTGATATGTATTTAGATAGGTGATTTGACTTTTCTCATTTATTTTCTATTGGGGTTCACCAATCCCATTTTTCTTTATCTAGATTAGAAAAATTATGTTTCATTTTTCTTTGCATGAAAGACAAATTACAGAGGATATATATCTATTGGGTAACTAGGAACATACCATCGCTTCTGAGTGACATGACGTCATATGCGATGGCAGAAAGATTCTCCATATCGTTAGACAACGACTAAACCAAACATATTAGCATTAGAGAAGATGGAAGGTCGCCATAGTTAGTGAAGAAGTAACATCGTTGAGTTGGCCAATGTTAAATAAGAAAAGCGACCGACATGGGACAAGCAGAAATCGAGCATGTATAATATCCTGCATGTGTATGTACATGCATGAATTCGTATAAATCAAAACAAGGAGCAAAAAGCTTAGAGTAGAGATAACGCTATTAGGTGGAATAGGCTTGGGGCCATTGGTAAGAGTTTGATGGGTGTCCCAGTAGGTATAAGGGATAATTATACATGTATGCATGTTGATGTCACAACGTTCAACATTAAATAATAATTAGAGAGAAATAGAAAATAGCTATACAATAGATTATTACATTAAAACGGGTAGCAGCTGAGAGGGATCAATTAAGAATTAGGGTTGCTATTAGAGGTTGAAGCAGAAAAGTTGTGGAGCAATTAATAAGAGATAGAAGACATGGTTCTGTAGGGTAGCCAGCGTGTGATGAAGATAAGTTTAAAGTAAGTCGCCTATAATGTATCGGTGTATACATGAGCAATGTACTTTATGACCATGTAAAATAATTAGCGTATTGCTTGAGATTAAATAGAGGTACACGTGTTGCATATATATTTTTTTAAAAAAAGTTACTGATGGAGAAAGAATATAGGTATATAGCTACATGATCTATGCTAGATGAAGAGTTGCTACGTTTCTTAGAACCCAACAACTTATTGTTCTCAACTATTTTCTTCCATCAAGTCTCATACTTCAATTGCATTCCTCAATTGAATTTTTCTTCAAGCTTTTATTATCATTTCTAATGTTTATAATATTTTAAAAATCTAAATAGCCTACAAAATATATTAATACATTCTGAAGCACGTAAGTTATATCATTTGATACTATATAAACATAAAAGAAATCTAGCCGCGTACTTGTGCGGATCACCCTGCTAATTAGTATTATATGGAAGGCAAAAATGGGGAACAAATGCAAGCTCTTTTGCCTAGACACTGGTGCAAAACAAGATCCTCACAGCGGATAACCTGGTAATTCGGGGATGGTCGTATCAACGAA
Source organism: Guadua angustifolia (assembly GCA_036346375.1). NCBI lineage: Eukaryota > Viridiplantae > Streptophyta > Magnoliopsida > Poales > Poaceae > Guadua > Guadua angustifolia. The sequence continues at coordinate 122,094 of JAYEVE010000999.1, read as the reverse complement.
TTTGCAATGCCCACTAGGAGACTAGCTTGCACCTGTGTGCCTTCGTTGCCCGTTCACTCTCCTTGTGTGGACCGGTACAAATGCGACATCCTTCCACAGTGTCGCCCATCGGCGGCAATGCACGGCCGAAGCAAATCCCGAAAGACCTGTTTTCCCAAACAAATCAACCTCGGCGCAGGGTGTGGCGTCCAAAGCGAAGGAGGACATAGAACAACATCGTAGAGCCCCTCTTCTTCTTGTACTTTATGCTACGCTTATTTTCATGAACCTGTCTATTCTCAACGTACATCAAAAAAGAGGATGAGCAGTATCTCCAAACGCCTGCACGGGCAACACTATCTTGTTCTTCATTAATCCCAACCATAAGTTGTTCGTGTAACCGATAGACTTTGTTTTTTTTCAATTCTTGAGCATAATCGGAAGTATAATATATATTGCCTGCTGGTTTATGTATTTGTAGTCTTTTATTATATTTGCCTTAAAATAAAATCTAAAATAAAAATATTACCCATATTTCCAACACTTAATTGAACGGCAGACCTCCTGTCTCTTCCCTTAAAAAAGCTGTAGTAAGCACGCGAAGAGAGGAAGCCAAGCTACCAAACATGATCAGCAGGCCATGCATTTTTTTTTCTGAAATCTGAAACAAACCCTCGGAACCAGGAGCATAGGTTGGCGAAGCAAGAAGCAAACAAAGAACCCAATCTCCTCCTCACCTTATTCGATGATTATTATTTACCTCCCCTCTGCTCCCTCCCCCGTAAAACACGCAACGCATGCACTGCAATGCACAGGAGTACGTGGAAGAGTGTAATATACCGCAAGTTTTCGGGTACAGATCATGCACAGGAGCAAGGGAATTGTTTGACGATCTGGTCAGGTAGGCCGTAGGTGTACGTCATCAGTACCAGATCGAAAGGTAGCGTCCAAGAAACGCCCATGCCGCTTTGGCGAGAAAGAGGGCATGGAAGCTGCAGGAAGGGAACAAAGGAGTCAATCACCTCCATTTTGTCACTTTCATTCGTGACGCAAATGCTGCGAGAATAAGAGGCCTAGGAGTAGGACGCCCTAACTAGCTAGCTAGCTAAGCTAGCTCTCCTGCAAAGGTTGCGGTGCTCGCTCGGTCCCTCACACGGTCACACCATCGCAACGACGCGTGATTGTGCAGCTGTACGTGCCGGTGCCTACCAGGCTCGGTGACCGCTGGCCTGACCACCTCGACCGCCAGGTTTCTGGGCTCGGAATCCGCGTGCGCACGGGCGGGCGATTTGCTGCGTGAATCGTGCAGAGCAGCCGTCGTTGCGTTGGAGACCGCCGCGCAGAGGATGGTAGAATCGCGCCCCACCCCCATGACACGGAACGATGGAGCAAACGTTGTAACGTACCGCCGCCGCGTATCGCGAGTCCCGTGCGTGTTGCGCGCGTTGGTGCAGGCGTAACCGATCTGATCTGATCTGAACGAGGGGGGGTGGCGGACGTGGTGCTCAGGCCGTGGCGGCTCGGTGCGCGATAGCGTATCGCCTGCCGCGCGGACGGGTGGTGTTTCCGGTGGAGCCGCGCTGCCGGCACGGGGACGCGGTCATTCATGCGCGTGTCCCCCGACCGACGCGCTTGTGAGCGAACAAGGTGTTGGGGCTCTCTGGGCCACGCGCCGGAGACTTATGGGCCGCCAGAGGGCCTCGGCAAACGTTGGGCCCTGATCTAGCTTCCTACTCGTCGATATTTTCTCCGCAGAATTTAATTTGATGGTGATTGTATGAAATGCACAGCGTTTTCTAGCTCTATCGGAGAGGCCAGCTGGCAGCTCCTCGTCCGTCCAAGGGCGAAGCCGTCGCCTTTTCTAGCTCGATCAAATTCGGTCTTGATAAATTTAGTTTTATTTTATTTCTATTTACAAAACTAGCTTCCTTGATAAGTTCAAAAGACACATGAGTTATCTGCAACGTCAGGATAGCACGATAATAATCGGCATCCACCTACTTAGCCTTGTTGCCTAGAAAGGACGTAGATAAACCAATGAATTTGAATAATTAGCTATTTAATAAAGCGATTAATAAATTAGTGATTAATCAGTAGATTTAATTTTTATTAAGAAATAGGAGGAATCTTAACACGGTACTCTCCGAAGTTGACTTGTGGGGTCAAATCTGATTTCGGAGAGAAATATATTTGAAAAAACGTTCAAAGTGGGCTAAAAAGCAAAGAATTCGCGAGGGGCAGCTCTCCGCTTAGAGAAAATTGACAATATGCTACTCTCAAGAGTTGGCTTCGCTCAAATGCCACTCTGGACATTGAACACTATAAAATCTGGCTCTGTAGAGTTGGCAGAACTCACGCATCTTGCCATTTGGAGGTTTAAAATAATTTTCAGCCTATTTTCGTGTTGAACTGACCGTTTTGCCCTTGGGCCCACTCGCAGATCTTCTCTCATGGGGCATTTCGCTGGCACTTGTAGTAGCTCCTGGAACATCACAATTCATGTTAAGAACACAAGGTCGAGCAGATTCACAAGTACTCGGAAAGGATCGAATTAAGGGCGTGATTAATTGCAGGAGTTCCTGATCGATCGAGCAATCGAAGCTGGTTCTTACCTCGGGTTGGGATTGCCCTTGACGACCTTCTGCCCGTACTTCCTCCACCGGAAGCCGTCGTCGAGTATGTCGATGTCGCTCAGCGTTTGCACCACCAGCCTGGGCTCGCGCACCGGCTTGCCGCCAGCGCCGGCGCCGCCGGAGCTGCCCTCGTTGTCAGCATCCTCCTTCCTGAAACAGCCATCCATCAGTATACCAAGCTCACAAGAAGACGATTGAATCGCGCGCGCGCAATCATACTGTTCAATCGCTGATCAATCAATCACCTACCAGCGCTTGGCTTCGGGCTCGTCGGCGTCACTTCGCTGCGACCCGTTGTCGGCGTCTTCGTCGCCGAATGTGACGGAGGAGTTCTCGGGCGTTGCGGCGGAGTACTCCGGGCCGGCCGAGAGCTGGCCGTTGGGATGATCCTCCACGGCGGCCGCCCCGCATCCAGCGGCGGAGTTGCGGCGCGTGGAGAGCGGCTTGGGGTGGTTGTGCGCGCCCTTGTAGACGATCTGCGTGATGCGTCCGTCGGCCAGGGAGCGCTCAACCTTCTTCTTCATGGAGCAGCTCTGGTAGGTGCACTTGTAGTAGCTCCGCGGGTTCTCGCTCCCCTTCACCTGCTTCTGCCCATACTTCCTCCAGTTGTACCCGTCTTCCAGCTTGTTGCCGCCGCCGCCATTGTTGCCGCTGCTCTTGTTGCTGACGGAGACGCTCTTGCTCACTTCTACTACTGGCTGCTCATGCACAAGCATACACGTACCACTCTTGTGGTGAGCTACTAGTACTACAACATCTAGCTTGAGCTAAATTTGTGGATCGATGTGTGTGTATTTGTTGTTACCTTGAAGGAAGGGAAAGATGTAGCTTGTGTGGCGGTAGAGTCGATCATGTGGAAGGAGAAGTCGGAGAAGCCGCCGCAGCCTCGACTCTCCTCTTGCTGAGACGTGATGAGATCGGCGCTCGCCTTCCAGTCGTACCCCTGTGCCGGGATCGCGCCGGTGGTCGGAGACGCCAAGATCTGTTAGAAGCATACGCAGCTCAAATCAACAACCAAGCAAACAGAAATGCACAATTATCCAGCAGCGACCATGGGAGGGAGAAGGGAGGGGTACGCACGTTAGAGGAGGTGAGGAGGACGGGGGAGTCGAGCAGCTCGGCGGGGCTGAGGCCGGCCGGAATGGCGAAGTAGGACAACGGCGATACGGGTGGCGGCGAGATGGGCAGGCTGGGCGGCTGCGCGGACTTGAACTTGGGCACCCCGGCTTCCGTGTTCCCCCGGGGGAACCCCCTCGGCGACCGCTCCTCGCCACCAGCCCCGGCAAGCATGTCACCGGTTCCGCCGGAGAGCAGCTCAGTGAAGGATGTGATGAATGGCGGCGTCGTGAACGAGAACGACCCCCCGTGGTCGAAGCTCCCCGAAGAGGACGCCATGGCCGATTGAAGCAGAGAACGGAAGAGAAGAAAGAAACAGCGAAATGCCCCACGAGAGAAGACCTGCGAGTGGGCCCAAGGGCAAAACGGTCAGTTCAACACGAAAATAGGCTGAAAATCATTTTAAACCTCCAAAATGGCATGTTAGCGAGTTGCCAACTCTACAGAGTGGCATTTTATAGTGTTCAATGTCGAGAGTGGCATTTGGACGAAGCCAACTCTTGAGAGTGGCATATTGTCAATTTTCTCCTCGGGTTAACTGCTCGCCTCGACACGGCGACGCAGCGCGGCAGTCGTGAGAACCTGGGAGGAGTAGCGGAGAAGAGGAGGAGGTGCCGAGGAGGTCTCCGTCATGGCGAGCTCTTCTTCCGACCCCGACAAGCTCATGGCCAAGGCCGACAAATTGCAAGCCCTTTGCCTCTCTTGCTTCTACCTCCCCCGCTTCCTGAATTCTCTTGCGCCTTTTGATCCGCGAGCCATCGTATTTTCTTTCGGTCAAGAAGGCGAACTATTCGAACCCTGCTGTCAAATTAGAGCATGTTAATTCGCGTTTCTTCAATCCGTCATGGCAAACTTTCTCATCACTCATCTTCTCCATCTAGTGGATCTCTCAGAAAATGTTTTTGATGAAGGACCGGAGACTCTTGGATCTATTACTGATCTTGGATGGGGTGGGGCTAGCCTTCTTATTGCAAATTAGTGGCATTGATTTGGGATCTCTGAGATCTCCAAATGGTTGTTGGAGATAAGCTTATGTCAGTAGGATTCAGAGGGCTTCCCCCAAATGCTAGGGCTTTCCGGTCTATTCCTACACTAAAGGGTGCATCCATTTCAGTTCCCGTTGTTTTAACTTATTTTACTCAAATTTGGTGGATTTGTGTTCAAGAATATGCCGAATTTGCAGGAAAAATGCAAGGATTGCGAGTATTTGACTCTTTGTTGCTGCAATTTTGTTTACATCTTTGTTCTGTCGGGAACCCGAGTACCTAAATTATATTCCATTATGTGTGAACGCATAATAATTTTTTGTGCTAGTCCAGGTCCCTTCAGCAATGATTTGGTTATTTGCCACTTCAAAGATTGACCCTTTGGATTATGGTGCCACTTGGTAGGCCATGCTAGCGCATTTGTTGTGGGAGAATCTGCCGTGCCAAATCCACTGCACTAGCTGCAAGTTTGCCACATTCAGACATTTAGCTTGGGCTGTTATTTACTTTTATTCTAAGAGTAGATGAAAAACAAGAGCACCCTGCCTTGCATAAAAATCAGTCTATTGTTGATCCTCATCTCTCGAACATTTGTGAGTTTTTTTTAAAATGGATATTCGTGTGCACCATTGTTTACACATGAAAACTATAACTTACTTTCGAGATGTCTCCTCAGTATGAACAAATTGCAAACAGAATTTGGAATTATTTTCAGTATTTTTTTCCTCTGTTCTCAGTTTCAGGACAATATACCAGCTACTTATAGATTAAATCTTGTCATTCTTGTAATTGGCAGTTGTTTGTTTTATCATGTGACTATGTAAGTGCTTGTCGGGTGCCTATTTTCCTATTTTTACTGCAATTACTTTATCAATGCATTTGTTAAAAAAAAAATCCTGTTTCATGATTTCATCCACTTCATAGTAATTCTGTGCTAAACATGAACATTTTTTTAATATATTCTTTTGCAGAACAAAACTGAGCTTTACAAGGTGGAATGCTGATTGGAAGAGTGCTACCTCCTTGTATGAGCAAGCTGGTCGGTGATTTTGTTTGTCATCTTTGTATATTCTTGTTAGCTATTTGCTCCCTGCAGTGCGTATAACAAAACTTCATCTCTACTTTGAAGCAATTGCTTATAGGTTCAGAAAGGACAACGAGAAAGCAAAGGATGCGTTTGAGAAGGCTTCAAAAGGACAAGAAATGATCTCCTCGTATCCTTTGAATATTTCTATGTAGCTGTCATGTTTTACATAATTGAACAATCACCTAATAGCACCCTTAACTAGTTCCATAGACCCTGGGATGCTGCTAAACATATGGAGTCTGCTGGTGCTTTAGCAAAGGAGCTTGGACACTGGAATGAAGTTTCTGATTTTTATCGCAGAGCATCAGAATTATATCGTGAATGTGGAAGACCACAACCTGCCTCTGATGCTCTCGCAAAGGGTGCCAGGTAAAACAAAAGCGATATGATAATTATGTGAACATTGTGAGACTAATTTTTTAATCATGATGAAATTAGTGCCTTGGAGGATAAGGCTCCAGAAGAAGCAATTAAAATGTATGATGAGGCTTGTTCAGTTCTAGAAGAGGATGGAAAGGAGCAGATGGCTTTTGACTTGTATCGTGCTGCTGCAAGTTTATATGTTAAGCTTGAGAAGTAAGATTATATAGATCAGCTTAGTGTCTGTTCATTACAATTTCACACTGTAGCCTGTCCTTTTACGTCTATATGGTCTGCCATGCATGATTTCCTTGTTTTTTACTGGTAAGTTTTCATCTTCTTTGTTTTACTTGCAAAGTAAGCAGACTTCTTAGATAAATAAAGATAATCCCAAAACTGTAGGATTAACTTGGGGGACTAATGCAACACCTTCTAGAGTCAGTCCTCCACAGCAAACACAACAGGAATTGGAGTAAGCTACTTAGACCTGATCTTTACGACATGCAGCCCAATGCTGGGCAACAATAGGGGTTACCTATCTTCACCAATTTTGGTGCCTACAGTTGAGTTCTCTGTTGCTTTTGAGCCTAATTCCAAGTTTCTTCTTGGTTTTGCAAGTGGGTCATCCTTGCAATTTTTGCTTCAACTAAGCATGTCGCTCAGCTTGATGTATCTAACATTGAAGTATTTACAGGCTAAAGAAATGGTTAAGGACTTGTAATTACTGTACTAAAAAACCAGAGCAATTGACCCTATGTTCACGAGCTTTTATATCCTTGATCAACTATTTCTTTTGGTGGATCGAGTCTCTGTTTTTGACAATACCACCTCCCTTCTCCCACATTTTTCTTGACTTACAGGAACCGCTTTGTGGTGTATGTTCATTTTCTTGTGTTGGTCCATTCTTTTTTTCCCCTGAACAAGTGCAATGAGAGTTCAGAAAACTTTTTTTGCAAAAAGCTTGGAGGGTGCTTGGTTCCTGTTCCTCGGTGAAAACTGGTAAAAACCAGCTAGGTTTTCCTCTCTCTCTCTCTCTCTCTGTGTGTGTAAAATTTTGAAACTTTAGATTTTTCAGATTTGAAGTTTGGGATATATACTATAAGCAATTAGGAGTATTTTGGTATAGAATATTATTTGAAATAAGTGAGTTAGAGGAGTGATCTTTTTTACTGGGCTACCAAAGGCCGCTTGCCGGTTGGTTCTGGTGTCTCACAGGTATGATTTTAGCACAAGTTGGTCTGAATAACTAGCAGATTTTAGAACCCTGGTTGCACCATACAATCGTGACAGTGCTTCACAGATTCATTCATCCCTTTTTGATTGTTGATGACTTTTAGTCTTACTAGCACCTATTATACTAAAAGTAACTGGGAATCAATCATTTGTTATTAATTAGTATGGCTGATTTTATATAATTCTGCAGACTTTTTAAGTAGTTGAGGTCTACATCTTTTCGTTATAACTCGAGGTCAAAGATGCTGGAATTTAATTTACTACTACCATTTGATGTGCTGGTGCTGTTAGTTGCCTACTTTTCGTTATAACTCTTGAGATCAAAGACCTTGGCGGCATGCTTATTTATCCTTGCATTTTTTTTCACACCTTCTCCTTTGCTATCTTTCTGACATTTATGCATGTATGCATCAATTAATTACTAGTAATCTCATTGATGTACTCATCTTAAAATTCTTCCCATCTCTGGTCATATCTGACAGGTATGACGGATGCTGCAGCATTCTTTTTAAGACTTGGTGCTGCTGCTGATAAGTGCAATGCCATGAACAGCCAATGCAAGGTAATATTTACATGAAATGTGCTTGCTTAATTATTCAGGAGTTTATACTTATTAGACAAGGTAGAAAGATTATGTAGTTGAAATTGATAAGTTTTATACTAACACAGTTTCATATGCAAAATGAAAAAAAATTAAAATATATTAAATCTTGGTTGTTCAGGTAAGCAGTTTCACGAATGGAACACCAACTTGTTTAACTCCAAAGTTGTTTCGTGCATGCAGGGTTATCTCAGTGCAATCATTATCTACCTTTATGCACATGATTTTCAACAAGCTCAGAAATGTTACAATGACTGCTCAGAGTAAGTTGTATATTGGTGGTAGTTACCATCACTGGTGATAATTATTACATGTGGATTCACATTTAATATAATTTATGCTTTGTTTGGTTGCATCAAATCATGCAGCGCAAAAAATAATTAACAACATTATTTCCTTGTCTAATGCATTGCAGGGTTCAAGCCTTCCTTAATAGCGACCAGAATCGATGTGCAATGAAACTGTTGTCTGCCTATGAGGAAGGTGATGCTGAAGAAATCAAACGTGCTGCTCAATCAAGTGCCATCAATCATCTCGACCATGTGGTATGTTTTTTTACTACTACATTGTCTATATGATTATATCAGAAGATGCCCTCTGATGGTGCATGCGAATAAAATGGTGAACATGGAGCTGAAACATCATAGATCCATAGTGAACATGTTATTCATGATCTCCCTTTTAATTAACATGTAAGATATTAGATTCTATCAATGCTCTATTGCATGCTTCGGCAGTGATGTCATCAGTCATCAGGATAGACTGAATGCAAGGAATGTCTTAACACTATTGCAGTAGTTATCAACTTACAATAGGACCGTTGATTGTCCATTTGCTAGACTTTAGTTCGTATTCCATCTGATACAATTATTTCCTGGTTGTTTGCTTGCTTGTTTTCTACTTGTCTTCATTTGGATTTATGATGAACCATCACTGCAGGTAATTCGGCTCGCAAGGAAACTACCGACAGGTGATCTGCAGGCCATCAAGAAAGAACTGGCAGCTGATGACGGCGATGATTCCTTGGACGAGAATGACCTAACTTAATACCACACTATCCAGGAAGATGCAGGGAAGACAAACAATTGATGATGAGTCAAAATACACCATTGCTGAACAGGAACAGTTGTTAAAAAAACACTATGGTGACATACTGCAAATTTGTGGGCGGCATCTGTACTATGAAATTTCTTATGCTTATTTTGGTTGTTGGATCTATGAACATACACAGGTTCGTTTGCTAGAAATTATCTATTGGTTTGATTACTTTGCCGTGCTTTGTGATCTGTATAATATCAGCATAATGTACAAGTACAAAAGAATTCTATTCTGGACTCGGATCATTATCAGCGGAATTGCATATCGTTTCATTAGTGCAGAGCACGGTGTTTCAGCGAAGAAATTTCCGTTCGTGCTTGCGAGTTATACATGCACGTATGGTTTCGATCGATCCACAGTTAACCGCCGTACATGTTCTCCCTGAGAATATACAGATGCATATACTTAATACGGCGCAGTACGAATCCTGGATCGCTCTGTTTGCGTTCATGCAGGCTGACGCGCGAGACGAAATGTGTGGTTTCTTGTGGAGCATCTCCAGCAGCTTGTGAGGCATGGTCAGTGGCAGGACGCCAAGCTGTACATTGCCCACTTTGGGGGCAACGCTGGACGACCTGGGGCGTCGCGGGCAAGGTTCTCCGACTTCACATCAGCGAAGTCTTGGCGGACCTCGTTGCCAAGAGACCGAACGAGCAGCTGTTCGATGGAAATGCCTCAAACGTCAGCAGCGACGTCCTCAAGATCAGGAGAGTAATCTTGTGCGTCCGCGACTCCATGCGACCCAGGTTCGCTCCATGTCTCATGAGGCGCATTCAGCACAATGTACATGCGCATATGTAAGTTTAAGTTTCTTGATGAGAACTCTGTTGGAGACTTGGAGTGCAATGGTGGGCATGCAAGTTTGTGAACCCACTCACCCAAGTTGAAGTCTCACTTGTGTCTTAAATTTGAAGTGTGGGGACGTAAGTCTTAACCTGTAACATATAAAAAAGTCAGGTTTTTTTATTGGATCACCTCGATTAGGCCCAGCTATGGTCTGGGGCAAGGACATGGACGGTAGTGGCTTAGAAGGCCGAGGCCACGGGGAAGTGAGAGGTTCGGCGGCGGCAACAGCGATGACGGGGATGAGCCGAGGGCGAGGCCAAGTCTCAGCAGGTGGGGGGAGACCAGGACGGTCGAGAACGGCGTGGCTCGCCAGTGGCCTTTTCTCCACCTGTTTCAACTCACTCTGTTCCCTTCGCCTCCATCATCGAGGTTCAAAATCCGATGAAATTTTGTCTAAGATTTTGAATTTCGGCCGAGAACAAGATTTCAAATCCCAGTAGAATAAAAAATAAAAACAGATTTCAAAATGCTAAGTGGTTTTAGAAAATTCCCCGATTTCATGTTTTTGGACCGGTTTTTATTGTTTTTAGACCGGATTTAGCATTAATTTTTTTAGAGAATTGTAATGCTATTTACGAGGAATATATTAAAAAATTTGCAATAAACTCACAAACCGACGAGAGGTTAGTTGGTAGAGCAACGGAGGGCTAAAGTCCATAGGTCATGGATTTGAATCCTGAAATCAGCAGTTGTGTTGCCATTTTTTTCAACTGGTTGCGAACTGCACAGAAAATGCCAAAATTAATGCATAAAAATGCCCACCATAGGACTTAGAGGTGGCTAATGGGCCATGCCAAACAGGCCGGCCTGAGACCCGACACTGTAGACACAACCTAGACACGGCCAAAGACCGTGAAGTAAACAGTTCTTGCCGGTATGGCTCGATAGCCGTCTCTTGGTGCTTGGGCTAGCATCTCGGCCCAGCATGATTACAACATGGCATGACCCAACCTAGTACACTCGTTTAGTATATTTATTCAAAAAATAGCCATATTTAGCCATTGGAGGCTTTAAAAATTCTGAAAAGTCCGAAAAATTTTTGAAAAAACCCAAGATTTTTCCTATAAATAGGGTAGCAACCCCTCATTTCCCTACCAACAAACTTGTAATCTCTTCTCTACATTTTGTTGTGAAAATTCTCTTGCTCTTGATGACAATTTGGCAAAATTCAAAATAATTTTGCCAAAAATCCGAAATCCGATTTTCGACTTCTGTGAAGAAATCAAGGTAAGAATAGTTATTTAATTTTTCATTGTTTATTTTAATTGAGATTAAAGTGCTAATAGCGTAATTATTTTTTGCTATTTTCTTTATGGAACACTAGGATTTTGTGTCCTTCTTAGCTTCTGATTTCGGGATTTCACCCGAGGAGTTTCTTGCATCCTATCAAGCTGAAGAACCTGTAGTACATGTACTATCCTTAGGCTCCACAAGCGCTACTGTGTCAGGAAACATCGAGGCAAAGAGATCAAAACTTATTACATTGGGAGTTTGGGAAGATTTTGAGTAGATTTTCGAGACATCAGACGACATTTAGAGTAGGTATGCTATTTGTAAATATTGTAAGAACAAATTAACTACAAAATCTTTAAGTGGAACGTGGTACTTGAAGAGACATGAAGAAGAAAAGTGAGGTGGCATTGGCACTTAAACCCGATATTACGGTACATCATTAGCACTACAATCTCAAGGTAGCTCATGAATTTCTTTGTTGTTTAATTGCTTCTTGAGATCTACCTTTAAATTTTGTGAGTTACCAACATTTGAAAACTATATTAAGACCGCTTATAATTTTATGTTTTCTGTAGTTTCTAGATAAACAACAACTAGAGATCTGATTAAATACTATAATAATTATCATAGTAAGCTAAAAAATCTCTTTAATACTTGTACTTTTTTTTGTATCTTTGACATTAGACATATGGAGTAGTAGGGCTAAAGAGAATTACCTTAGTGTAGTTTCTCATTATGTAAACAATAACTACCAACTAGAGAAGAGAATTATAGGATTCAAATTAATTAATGCAACACACAATGATGAGAATATAGCTAATTGTATTAAAAAGTTGTAGAAGATTTTGGCCTCACAAATAATTTTTTTGCAATAAAATTAAATAATGCTACAACAAACACTTCTATAGTGACCATTCTTACTCCCTTTTTTAATTCATACACCGAATTTTCCTCATTACATCAATGATTTGTTTGCCATATTATTAATCTTATAGTTAAATCTAGTTTGAAGAGATTACTAACTTATCTCAAGTTTATGCTAAGTACAATCGGAAGTTTACTAGAGTTTACATGCAGCGACCTCTATAGCACCCAATGAGATAAGAAAAGAAAGCTGTGGGGAAAGATATAGGGTGCAAGTGGCTCTACCTCAAGAAGTTCAACTACAATAACGTCAAGTGCGGACACAACAAAGAGTAGTGGGAGCTAGTTGCCTATCTCAACAATGACAACCTTGTCAGCTACCAAGAAGCGAGAGAAAGAGGACTTCAATATTTTGCGATGGTGACACGAGCACAAAATAACATATCAAGTGCTTTCCATATTAGCATGAGATGTGTTAATAGTTCCTGTCTCTACGATTTCTTCAGAATCTACTTTCAGTCTATCTGAAAGAATAATCGAGGAGAGAAAAATAAATCTGACAAGTGAGATCGTGGAAATACTTCTCACTGTGAAAGATTGAAAACAAGTTGATCAATAAGCTCAACACACTACAGAAAATGTTGAGCTGGCAGTAATGTTTGAAAATCTTTATCTAGATAGTCAGGAAGAATAATTGTAATCTTCACCTTTTTTTTATGTATCATTAAGCTATAGACTGTACTCTTTTTTGCTTTGCCAAGGTTTTCTCATGTTGAATTTTTACTTGGCAAAGTTTCTAACAAGACAGCTAAATATTAATAAAGCTCATTATTTAATTCTAAGTATTTATCTCCTTTTAGAATTTTATTTCATATTTCTTTCTTTTCCAATGTACATAGATTTAAGTTTTCTACATTCCTTTCAATTTTTCTAATTATTCTTTTTTCAATTTTTTGCTGTATTTTTCAAAAATTTATGATTTTCCAATTTTTATATATATTTTTTAAATTTTCAGATTTTTGAATTTTTTCTAAACAAGCCGTGTCGTGTTCGGCCGTGCCATGTCAAGTTAGGCGCCTTTGGCCTACTGGGACTCGAACCCACGACCTCAAGGTAAGACCCTTACGCAGTGCCCTACCAACTGAGCTAAGCGGCCTAGTAATACTCAATATTTTTCCCAATTTTTTAGCCTCGGAGACCATTCACAGGAGGTTTCAATTTTGTCTTTTGAATTTCATATGGATTTCAGCAGAAATTCAAAAATCTCGTTAAAATTTTGGCTTTGACCGACCACCTCAGAGCTATGATCCAAAACGAAATTTAAAACCTTGTCCATCATTGACCGCAACCCCACCTCCTAGATGGATTTTGTCGGAGTGAACGTAGGGAGGTGAGACGGGGATGAGGAAGAAAAGGGGAAGTAGGGGTGAGAGGAACAAGTCTGGACGGTTGGGTGAAGCGATGGCGGCGGTGTCCAGTGGGACGTACAGGAGCTTTCAAGGAAGATGAGACACCTGTGAGCTCGGACCAACGCAATGGGCGCAGACGGCGAGGCAAGGCAAAAAATAGACTCATCGCCTTCTCTGCGCTATAAGGCGGCACATGAGCTTCGCCGTTCTCCCCCAATCCGATAGATGTCGTACCAGTCGCCGATCAGCCCACCACCACGGCACGTGCACCCTCTCCACACAAAGGTTCAAACTTTCGGCAAAATTTCATGAATTCTCAAATTTCGGCGGAGACAAGATTTAAAATCCTGGCGTAACAGAAAATTTTGGGGAACAAAAATCAAATTGCTACTGTAATTTCAGATATTTCAGCGAAATTTGCAGAAATTAGACCGGATTTCATGCTACTGCTTAGTGGGAATGGAATAATTAATGGAGGTGGCAAGGAAAGGGATCATAGGCAGCATAAGCAAACGAGATAACTAGTAGAGAAAGGATGGTGGTATAGAACTATAGATAAGATGACCGAGCAAATGAAAGATGAAGTCGCTGGCGCCCTTTTGGTTCAGATTACTAGTGACAGATAAGTCTGACCAACAATTCTGGTCTTGTACTGAACATCAACTTCAGAAAGTGCTGCTAACCGAACTGAAGTGATACAGAACAAAATCAGTTCACTGTTTCATTACCCAACATACATGCATGGAATGATCGGTGAATCTGTAAATCATGGAATCAAAAACATGAATCACTTTCTCAGGATGTTAGCTTGCACACCATGTACTGGCTAACTGAGATGTCATATGCTGTGATATAATCTGCTGGAAATCATGGAATCCAAAAGTGAAGGAACATCCAACAGGGCCGAAAAATATCTTGTGCTCCTTTTGGTGCACTTTCAGATTCTAATAAACTAGTAGAACATTGTTTTCACTCGTCACTTTCTGTATCATACTTATCATCATCAGAATATTCAGTAATCACCAGAACCCATGACTTTCTTGTGTTGTAGAACCCACAAAACTGCCCAACACATAAGGTTCTATAATTTTCCAGAAAATGTTAGTATGGAACTCTGGATATACGCATGTTACGAAGGAACTCCTTTATATGCATGTTAGATGGAACTCTGCTTACTTAATGCCTAAGTCTCTCATACTCTACAAAAGCACATTTTTTATTGTTGTTAACACGCACCATCGTAGCCAGGATGGTCAACAACTACTCATTGAGCAGAGTTGGTATGTTGTTTAATACTTGCTGTTATTTTGAAACTTTTTTTTATATATCCATTGTTGCTTTATCTGGAGTTCATTACTCAACCTCTCCTTTAATTGTGTATCATATTCTAAAAATTACTACCCACTTAAAGAACCACAAAAATAATAATATTTTACGTGAATCTATTTATGCTATGAAAACTAGAATTATGAAATATTGGAAAGAAATTACTATGTTACGTGCATTTGCATTTATTTTAGATCCTAGAATTAAAGTTCGAGGATTTGCTAATGTTCTCTCACTTCTAAGTGATGCAGTGGGTACTGATTATTCTGGTTATTTTTTAAATGTCTGTACTAACTTATCTCAAGTTTATGCTAAGTACAATCAGAAGTTTACTAGAGTTCGCATGCAACGACCTCTATAGCACCCACAGCAGATAAGAAGAAAACTGTGTGGGGAAAGATATAGGGTGCAAGTGGCTCTACCTCAAGAAGTTCAACTACAATAACGTCAAGTGCGGACACAACAAGAAGTAGTGGGGAGCTAGTTGCCTATCTCAACAGCGACACTGTCAACTACCAAGAGCAGGAAGAGAAGGACTTCAATATTTTGCAGTGGTGACACGAGCACAAAATAACATATCCGGTGCTTTCCATATTAGCATGAGATGTGTTAATAGTTCCTGTCTCTACGGTTTCATCAGAGTCTACTTTCAGTCTATATGAAAGAATAATCGAGAGAAAAACAAATCTGACAACTGAGATCGTGGAAATACTACTCACTGTGAAAGATTGGGAACAAGCTGATCAATAAACTCAACACACTACAGAAAATGTTGAGCTGGCGGCAACGTTTGAAAATCTTTATCTAGATAGTCAGGAAGAATAATTGTAATCTTAACTTTTTTTCATGTATCACTGAACTTCTTTTTGCTTTGCCAAGGTTTTCTTATGTTGAATTTTTACTTGGCAAAGTTTCTAACAAGACAGCCAAACATTAATAAAGCTCATTATTTAATTCCAAGTATTTGTCTCCTTTTAGAATTTTATTTTATATTTTTTTCTTTTTCCAATGTACATAGATTTTTGAAAGTTTTTCTACATTCCTTTCAATTTTTCTAATTATTCTAGTTTTTTCCCAAATTTTTTCTGTATGTTTTCAAAATTTTATGATTTTCCAAATTTTATATATTTTAAAATTTTTCAGTTTTTTTTTTTTGAATTTTTTCTAAACAAACCGTGTTGCGTTCGGGCCGTGCCAAGTCAGGCTAGGCTACCCATTTGGCCACCACTAGGACTCAAACCCACGACCTCAAGGTAAGACAGCCTGGTAATACTCAATATTTTTTCCCAATTTTTTAGCCTCAGGAGACCATTTCACAGGAGGTTGAAAATCATCGAAATTTCGGCAAATTTCACCAAAATTTCAGTTTCAAATTTACCAGATTTCAAATGTCTTTTGAATTTCATCTGCATTTCAGCAGAAATTCAAAAATCTTGTTGAAATTTTGGATTTTGACCACCTCAGAGCTATGATTCGAAAACGAAATTTGAAACCTTGTCCATCATCGGCCGCAACCCCACCTCCTAGATGGATTTTGTCGGAGTGAACGTAGGGAGGCGAGACGGGGATGAGGAAGAAAAGGGGAAGTAGGGGGTGAGAGGAACAAGTCTGGACGGTTGGGTGAAGCGATGGTGGCGGTGTCCAGTGGGACGTACAGGAACTTTCAAGGAAGTTGAGAAACCCGTGAGCTCAGAGCCTCAGACCGACGCAATGGGCGCAGACGGCAAGGCAAGGCAAGAAAATAGACTCATCGCCTTTTCCGCGCTATAAGGCGGCACATGACTTCGCCGTTCTCCCCAATCCGATAGAATCGTACCGTCGCCATCAGCCCACCACCACGGCACGTGCACCCTCTCCACACCAAGGTTCAAACTTTCGGCAAATTTCATGAATTCTCGATTTGGCGGAACAAGATTTAAAATCCTGGCGAACAGAAAATTTTGGGGAAAAAAATCAAATTGCACGGTATTTCAGATATTTCAGCGAAATTTGCAGAAATTAGACCGGATTTCATGCTACTGCTTAGTGGGAATGGAATAATTAATGGAGGTGGCAAGGAAAGGGAAGGGATCATAGGCAGCATAAGCAAACGAGATAACTAGTAGAAAAAGGATGGTGGTATAGAACTATAGATAAGATGACCGAGCAAATGAAAGATGAAGTCGCTGGCGCCCTTTTGGTTCAGATTACTAGTGACAGATAAGTCTGACCAACAATTCTGGTCTTGTACTGAACATCAACTTCAGAAAGTGCTGCTAACCGAACTGAAGTGATACAGAACAAAATCAGTTCACTGTTTCATTACCCAACATACATGCATGGAATGATCGGTGAATCTGTAAATCATGGAATCCAAAATTGAATGACTTCTCAGGATGTTAGCTTGCACACACATGTACTGGCTAACTGAGATGTCATATGCTGTGATATAATCTGCTGGAAATCATGGAATCCAAAAGTGAAGGAACATCCAACAGGGCCGAAAAATATGTAGGCTTGTGCTCCTTGGTGCACTTTCAGATTGTAATAAACTACTCCCTGAACATTGTTTTCACTCGTCACTTTCTGTATCATACCTACGAATATCATCATCAGAATCCATATCAGTATGTTGGTCATCACCAGAACCCATGCTGCTACTTTCTTGTGTTGTAGAACCCACAAAACTGCCCAACACATAAGGTTCTATAATTTTCCAGAAAGAATCAGCATTGCTCCCCTGAAAACCTATCCAAAAGAATCTCCTTTCCTCCACTCTACTTGTTAAGGACTGTGCATGCAAGGAGTTCACAATTCTCTCGACACCCTCACTATTTCCACCACTAAGCTTAAGAAAAGTATCACCTGATGGGAGTTTGAAGCCCCAAACATGAACCAGTATGCTAGAACACCGCGAAGTTGAAGCGGTACCAGTGCTGCCGCACCATCCAGCTATACACCTGAAAACAACCAGAGAAATGAGCAAATCATTGATCTATCAACCTAATGAGGCAATTCGTCGAACACTTCATGAGCGAGAACCGTATGCACGTACGTATATAAAGGCAATTGGTCGAACAGGTCATGGGAGGGAGGTGGGAGTACGGGGGTAGTTAGCCTGAAGGCGGCGGCGTTATTGCGGATGCGTACGCAGTGGACGGCGACGTAGGTGGCGTCGTCCTGGGCGAGCCACTTGCGCTGGGCGTTGAGGATGCGGATGAAGGTGGAGTGCTTGTAGGCGGGGAGCTCCTTGCAGAGCCAGGCGATCCTGGAGCGGCGCCACTGCTCAGGCAGCTCCTCCAGCTTCGGCGACCTCACCGCGTCCCTCTTGTCGGCCGCGTCCCAGGAGCGCACTGTGACCTCACCTCATCGGCGCGCCGCCCACAGTCCCACACCCTCGCCTCCCGCAGCCAGCCCCGCCGCTCCCGCGCCCTCTCCAGCTCGTCCGGCGGGTCTTCCAGCCTCACCGGTGCCTCCACCTCTTCCCACTCGCCACTTACTCCGCCGTGCCGCCAGCCGCTCGCGCTCCCCCACGCCCGCCGCTGACCCCGGTGGGAACGCAACAGATCCAAAATTTCTGCCCTAAAATTTCGAATTTCATCGAATCTACTTCGGTCTATCGAAAGAATAATCGAGAGAAAAATAAATCGACAAGTGAGATCGTGGAAATACTTCTCCTTTGTGAAAGATTGAAAACAAGTTGATCAATAAGCTCAACACACTACGAAAATGTTGAAATTTGATAATGTTTGAAAATCTTTATCTAGATAGTCGGGAAGAATAATTGTAATCTTCACCTTTTTTTTATGTATCATTAAGCTATAGACTCTTTTTTGCTTTGCCAAGGTTTTCTCATGTTGAATTTTTACTTGGCAAAGTTTCTAACAAGACAGCTAAATATTAATAAAGCTCATTATTTAATTCTAAGTATTTATCTCCTTTTAGAATTTTATTTCATATTTCTTTCTTTTTCCAATGTACATAGATTTAAGTTTTCTACATTCCTTTCAATTTTTCTAATTATTCTTTTTTCAATTTTTGCTGTATTTTTTCAAAAATTTATGATTTTCCAATTTTTATATATATTTTTTAAATTTTTCAGATTTTTTGAATTTTTTCTAAACAAGCCGTGTCGTGTTCGGCCCGTGCCATGTCAAGTTGGGCCGCCCCTTTGGCCACCACTAGGACTCGAACCCACGACCTCAAGGTAAGACCCTTACGCAGTGCCCTACCAACTGAGCTAAACGGCCTAGTAATACTCAATATTTTTCCCAATTTTTTAGCCTCGGGAGACCATTCCACAGGAGGTTTCAATTTTGTCTTTTGAATTTCATATGGATTTCAGCAGAAATTCAAAAATCTCGTTGAAATTTTGGCTTTTGACCGACCACCTCAGAGCTATGATCCAAAAACGAAATTTAAAACCTTGTCCATCATTGACCGCAACCCCACCTCCTAGATGGATTTTGTCGGAGTGAACGTAGGGAGGTGAGACGGGGATGAGGAAGAAAAGGGGAAGTAGGGGGTGAGAGGAACAAGTCTGGACGGTTGGGTGAAGCGATGGCGGCGGTGTCCAGTGGGACGTACAGGAGCTTTCAAGGAAGATGAGACACCTGTGAGCTCGGACCAACGCAATGGGCGCAGACGGCGAGGCAAGGCAAGAAAATAGACTCATCGCCTTCTCTGCGCTATAAGGCGGCACATGAGCTTCGCCGTTCTCCCCCAATCCGATAGATGTCGTACCCGTCGCCGATCAGCCCACCACCACGGCACGTGCACCCTCTCCACACCAAGGTTCAAACTTTCGGCAAAATTTCATGAATTCTCGGATTTCGGCCGGAGACAAGATTTAAAATCCTGGCGTAACAGAAAATTTTGGGGGAACAAAAATCAAATTGCTACGGTAATTTCAGATATTTCAGCGAAATTTGCAGAAATTAGACCGGATTTCATGCTACTGCTTAGTGGGAATGGAATAATTAATGGAGGTGGCAAGGGAAAGGGAAGGGATCATAGGCAGCATAAGCAAACGAGATAACTAGTAGAGAAAAGGATGGTGGTATAGAACTATAGATAAGATGACCGAGCAAATGAAAGATGAAGTCGCTGGCGCCCTTTTGGTTCAGATTACTAGTGACAGATAAGTCTGACCAACAATTCTGGTCTTGTACTGAACATCAACTTCAGAAAGTGCTGCTAACCGAACTGAAGTGATACAGAACAAAATCAGTTCACTGTTTCATTACCCAACATACATGCATGGAATGATCGGTGAATCTGTAAATCATGGAATCCAAAATTGAATGACTTCTCAGGATGTTAGCTTGCACACATGTACTGGCTAACTGAGATGTCATATGCTGTGATATAATCTGCTGGAAATCATGGAATCCAAAAGTGAAGGAACATCCAACAGGGCCGAAAAATATGTAGGCTTGTGCTCCTTTTGGTGCACTTTCAGATTGTAATAAACTACTCCCTGAACATTGTTTTCACTCGTCACTTTCTGTATCATACCTACGAATATCATCATCAGAATCCATATCAGTATGTTGGTCATCAC
Organism: Guadua angustifolia; assembly: GCA_036346375.1. Classification (NCBI taxonomy): domain Eukaryota; kingdom Viridiplantae; phylum Streptophyta; class Magnoliopsida; order Poales; family Poaceae; genus Guadua; species Guadua angustifolia. The sequence goes on along the minus strand of JAYEVE010000999.1, from coordinate 101,781 downwards.
CAGAACCCATGCTGCTACTTTCTTGTGTTGTAGAACCCACAAAACTGCCCAACACATAAGGTTCTATAATTTTCCAGAAAGAATCAGCATTGCTCCCCTGAAAACCTATCCAAAAGAATCTCCCTTTCCTCCACTGTACTTGTTAAGGACTGTGCATGCAAGGAGTTCACAATTCTCTCGACACCCTCACTATTTCCACCACTAAGCTTAAGAAAAGTATCACCTGATGGGAGTTTGAAGCCTCCAAACATGAACCAGTATGCTAGAACACCGCGAAGTTGAAGCGGTACCAGTGCTGCCGCACCATCCAGCTATACACCTGAAAACAACCAGAGAAATGAGCAAATCATTGATCTATCAACCTAATGAGGCAATTCGTCGAACACTTCATGAGCGAGAACCGTATGCACGTACGTATATAAAGGCAATTGGTCGAACAGGTCATGGGAGGGAGGTGGGAGTACGGGGTAGTTAGCCTGAAGGCGGCGGCGTTATTGCGGATGCGTACGCAGTGGACGGCGACGTAGGTGGCGTCGTCCTGGGCGAGCCACTTGCGCTGGGCGTTGAGGATGCGGATGAAGGTGGAGTGCTTGTAGGCGGGGAGCTCCTTGCAGAGCCAGGCGATCCTGGAGCGGCGCCACTGCTCAGGCAGCTCCTCCAGCTTCGGCGACCTCACCGCGTCCCTCTTGTCGGCCGCGTCCCAGGACGGCGCACTGTGACCTCACCTCATCGGCGCGCCGCTCCCACAGTCCCACACCCTCGCCTCCCGCAGCCAGCCCCGCCGCTCCCGCGCCCTCTCCAGCTCGTCCGGCGGGTCTTCCAGCCTCACCGGTGCCTCCACCTCTTCCCACTCGCCACTTACTCCGCCGTGCGCGCCAGCCGCTCGCGCTCCCCGCACGCCCGCCGCTGACCCCGGTGGGAACGCAACAGATCCAAAATTTCTGCCCTAAAAATTTCGAATTTCATCGGAAATACTAATATTTCAAGGAAATTTCAGATTTCGACCAATTTCAAAACGATACAAGAAAAAAACAAAAAACAAAATTTCAAACCTTACTCCGCACACCAAACCCAGGCCTCTACAGAAACCTGGGCAAGAGCCGACGCAACGCAACCGAGAAACCCAGACCAAATGGAAGGCTAAGGACGCACGGCCCATCGACCGACGCTGGCTGCCCAGCCCGCCAACGCCCAACCCACGAGCACTAACCCGCCAAGGTAGGACGCACGGCCCAGCGAACGACGACATCTGCACCCAAAGCAGTGCACGTGTCAGGGCAGGATTGGGCGTGAAGTGCCGAACTCCCTCTGCGTCTGCTGCATAGCCGAGTTCTTTCTGTTTCTGGCACAAGATACAAAGATACTTATGATGATTTGCACGATGAAAGGCATATGCCCTTTATCTTGTTGAGCAGTTTAACAGAATTCGCCGGCAGCTAGACTCCAAAGTCAATCAAAGTAATTTTTTGAAGGCTCCAGCCTCTAAGCCAAAAGCCTACCTTAGCTCACTTGATAGGGTGGAGGACTGTAATGCTTGCATATAAAATCCAAGGTGCTCGCGCATAAACTGCTTTGATGAATTTTCCAAGGTGGACATCGGTATTTTCTTTCCTACAGCGGAATCAAAAGAACAAAAGTTGCATTAGGACTCAAGACAAGAGTGCCTAGTGCAAGCGTATGAGCCGCTGCCTGGCGGGATATTTCACACAGTGCGGTGGCGCACTCTGGAACACCCTAAAATTTGTATTATTTTTAATTAATTAATTAATTATGTTTTTCTATAATTATCCTGATTTTTCTAGATTTTATAAAGCCTTTTTGTTATTTCCATAATTATAAAATAATTTATTAGGTAAAATAAATGACAAATTGTGTTGGAACTTTATTTAGTATTTTCTAAAAAAACCAATTCAATTTTGGGAATAATTTTAATCCAAAGACAATTAAAATCTTCTAATTTTCTTTAGGTCGTAGTCCATCTTTTCCTAGGCCATTCCTCTTCCTTCCGCTTGGCCCATTTTCTTTTTCCTTTTTCTTCCAGTGGGACGTACAGGAACTTTCAAGGAAGTTGAGAAACCCGTGAGCTCAGAGCCTCAGACCGACGCAATGGGCGCAGACGGCGAAGGCAAGGCAAGAAAATAGACTCATCGCCTTCTCGCGCTATAAGGCGGCACATGACTTCGCCGTTCTCCCCAATCCGATAGAATCGTACCAGTCGCCATCAGCCCACCACCACGGCACGTGCACCCTCTCCACACCAAGGTTCAAACTTTCGGCGAAATTTCATGAATTCTCAAATTTTGGTCGGATACAAGATTTAAAATCCTGGTGGAACAAAAAAATTTGGGAAAAAAAATCAAAAGTGCTACAGTGATTTCAGATATTTCAGCGAAATTTGCAGAAATTAGACCGGATTTCATGCTACTGCTTAGTGGGAATGGAATAATTAATGGAGGTGGCAAGGGAAAGGGAAGGGATCATAGGCAGCATAAGCGAACGAGATAACTAGTAGAGAAAAGGATGGTGGTATAGAACTATAGATAAGATGACCGAAGCAAATGAAAGATGAAGTCGCTGGCGCCCTTTTGGTTCAGATTACTAGTGACAGATAAGTCTGACCAACAATTCTGGTCTTGAACTGAACATCAACTTCAGAAAGTGCTGCTGACCGAACTGAAGTGATACAGAACAAAATCAGTTCATTGTTTCATTACCCGACATACATGCATGGAATGATAGGTGAATCTGTAAACCATGGAATCCAAAATTGAATGACTTCTCAGGATGTTAGGCTGCACACACATGTACTGGCTAACTGAGATGTCATTTGCTGTGATATATTCTGCTGGAAATCATGGAATTCAAAAGTGAATGAACATCCAACAGGGCCGAAAAATATGTAGGCTTGTGCTCCTTTTGGTGTACTTTCAGATTGTAATAAACTACTCCCTGAACATTGTTTTCACTCGTCACTTTCTGTATCATACCTACGAATATCATCATCAGAATCCATATCAGTATGTTGGTCATCACCAGAACCCATGCTGCTACTTTCTTGTGTTGTAGAACCCACAAAACTGCCCAACACATAAGGTTCTATAATTTTCCAGAAAGAATCAGCATTGCTCCCCTGAAAACCTATCCAAAAGAATCTCCCTTTCCTCCACTGTACTTGTTAAGGACTGTGCATGCAAGGAGTTCACAATTCTCTCGACACCCTCACTATTTCCACCACTAAGCTTAAGAAAAGTATCACCTGATGGGAGTTTGAAGCCTCCAAACATGAACCAGTATGCTAGAACACCGCGAAGTTGAAGCGGTACCAGTGCTGCCGCACCATCCAGCTATACACCTGAAAACAACCAGAGAAATGAGCAAATCATTGATCTATCAACCTAATGAGGCAATTCGTCGAACACTTCATGAGCGAGAACCGTATGCACGTACGTATATAAAGGCAATTGGTCGAACAGGTCATGGGAGGGAGGTGGGAGTACGGGGGTAGTTAGCCTGAAGGCGGCGGCGTTATTGCGGATGCGTACGCAGTGGACGGCGACGTAGGTGGCGTCGTCCTGGGCGAGCCACTTGCGCTGGGCGTTGAGGATGCGGATGAAGGTGGAGTGCTTGTAGGCGGGGAGCTCCTTGCAGAGCCAGGCGATCCTGGAGCGGCGCCACTGCTCAGGCAGCTCCTCCAGCTTCGGCGACCTCACCGCGTCCCTCTTGTCGGCCGCGTCCCAGGACGGCGCACTGTGACCTCACCTCATCGGCGCGCCGCTCCACAGTCCCACACCCTCGCCTCCCGCAGCCAGCCCCGCCGCTCCCGCGCCCTCTCCAGCTCGTCCGGCGGGTCTTCCAGCCTCACCGGTGCCTCCACCTCTTCCCACTCGCCACTTACTCCGCCGTGCGCTCCAGCCGCTCGCGCTCCCCCACGCCCGCCGCTGACCCCGGTGGGAACGCAACAGATCCAAAATTTCTGCCCTAAAATTTCGAATTTCATCGGAAATACTAATATTTCAAGGAAATTTCAGATTTCGACCAATTTCAAAACGATACAAGAAAAAACAAAAACAAAATTTCAAACCTTACTCCGCACACCAAACCCAGGCCTCTACAGAAACCTGGGCAAGAGCCGACGCAACGCAACCGAGAAACCCAGACCAAATGGAAGGCTAAGGACGCACGGCCCATCGACCGACGCTGGCTGCCCAGCCCGCCAACGCCCAACCCACGAGCACTAACCCGCCAAGGTAGGACGCACGGCCCAGCGAACGACGACATCTGCACCCAAAGCAGTGCACGTGTCAGGGCAGGATTGGGCGTGAAGTGCCGAACTCCCTCTGCGTCTGCTGCATAGCCGAGTTCTTTCTGTTTCTGGCACAAGATACAAAGATACTTATGATGATTTGCACGATGAAAGGCATATGCCCTTTATCTTGTTGAGCAGTTTAACAGAATTCGCCGGCAGCTAGACTCCAAAGTCAATCAAAGTAATTTTTTGAAGGCTCCAGCCTCTAAGCCAAAAGCCTACCTTAGCTCACTTGATAGGGTGGAGGACTGTAATGCTTGCATATAAAATCCAAGGTGCTCGCGCATAAACTGCTTTGATGAATTTTCCAAGGTGGACATCGGTATTTTCTTTCCTACAGCGGAATCAAAAGAACAAAAGTTGCATTAGGACTCAAGACAAGAGTGCCTAGTGCAAGCGTATGAGCCGCTGCCTGGCGGGATATTTCACACAGTGCGGTGGCGCACTCTGGAACACCCTAAAATTTGTATTATTTTTAATTAATTAATTAATTATGTTTTTCTATAATTATCCTGATTTTTCTAGATTTTATAAAGCCTTTTTGTTATTTCCATAATTATAAAATAATTTATTCGGTAAAAATAAATGACAAATTGTGTTGGAACTTTATTTAGTATTTTCTAAAAAAAAACCAATTCAATTTTGGGAATAATTTTAATCCAAAGACGAATTAAAATCTTCTAATTTTCTTTAGGGTCGTAGTCCATCTTTTCCTAGGCCATTCCTCTTCCTTCCGACTTGGTCCATTTTCTTTTTTCCTTTTTCTTTCTCCGATCATTGACCCATCCACATCTTCCCTCCCGACATAGCCCAGCCCACACGCCCCCCTCCTTCTTCCTCCTCTCGCTACTTTGGCTGCCACTATTCACTCGGCGAGGTCCATGAGCAACGCTCCCATCTTGATTGATTTCCTTTTTCACGCTAATCAAATCTCCACTCATCCTTAACTTTCCTATCCCATCTCCGACCAAATCTCCTCAATTTTGCACAAAATCAATCACCTTCCTTTTGGATTCCACGAAATCGCCTCTGAATCCCACCTCCCAATCCTCCTTTCACACTATAAAAGGGGGCATTAGGGTCGTGGTACCTCAAGCACCCTATTTTGCCATTTTGCAAGAACTCCCTTGCCTTCGTTTCGTCAAAAAAGGCAGATCCCGAGAACCTTCTCTCTCCCACAGCCACAGCCATGAGCCGCCACCGCCCTCAAGCTCCTTCCTCAACAAAAACTGCATCATTGGGTGCGCATTGACCCCCATGAAGTTTTCCCCTCGGTCAATTCGGGCCACGGCGCTCTCTCTCATCTGATTTTCGCTGATCTTCCCCACGGGCCACCACTCCTTCATCGCCAATTTCTGCTGCCGTTCACCCTCCTCTAGCCCCCTAACACCAACGCAGCGTCACGACATCATTGCTTGCCCGTCCTCCATCGCTGGCTGAAACACATTGCTGACCTCCTCATACGCTGACCTTGCCATGGTCCATGAGCCCACATGTTGGCAAAACAAGAATTTTCGATTAAAAAATGTTTTCAATCGAAAATCAATTATGACGCCAGCATTGCGCAATAATTTAAAATTTGAAAATTCGGCTGCTGACATCAGCATGTGCAATAATCTGGATTTTTCTTTAGAAAAATAATTCCAAATTTTAGAAAAATCCTTTTCTCTCTTTTTATTGATTTAAATCTTCTAAGAGCCCATTCGAACTTCGATCAATTCTATTTTTCTTCTTAAATTCATCTAAAATCTTAAACTACTTATTTATGCTAGTTTTCTATTTTATTTGAATTTATTTAGATTTTATTTAAATTCATTTGGATTTTCTTTGAAATTATGGAATTGAAAAATTACTTAGATTATTTGTAACTTGTTGTTTTATGCCAAACTTAACCATATAACCCTCATTTGTCACCTTTAAATTATTATTGCATTTCCTGTGTAACTTGTGGAGTACTTCTTGTAGTCACCCTTGGTTACTCTATTGTTTTATAGGACAGTGAGAACGAGATGGACTAGACCATTTCCCCAGTCAATTAATTGCATGTGAAAATTCTATTGGGCTTTACTATTGTTTTCTTTATTTTTCGCTGCTATGACTTATTTGGCCTACGAGCTACTTATATTGTACGCTTGATATGTTGTGATATCATCTCTATTGTATGTACTAGCTTTGTTGGACTAGTATATGATACACAAAAGATTTCGAGGTTTTATTCCTGGGGTCCGACACACTCGCGCTTGCGTGCACGCGATGAGTCTCAGCATGTGTCACTGCTAATTGACGGGATGCGCACATGTTCACCCTAAAAAAGGGTGTGACCTTCGTTTTAGGCCTTATTTAGGGAGTTTTAAGCCAGCAAGCCTCTTCAAATAGCTTAGCTTTTAAGCGGTTTTTGGCATAAATTAGAAGCCATATATAACCAGTAAAAGCCAAAAGCTAAAAGTTGGGCTGGATCTGTTTTTGCAGCTTATTGCTGAGAAAAATTAGCTATTTATCAAACGGTCTCTCATAAAAAACTACAATCTTTTTAGCAAAAAACAACTTTTAGAAAAACTACGGGGCGTTCAAAGCAGGCCCTAGGCTCAGGCTATGCAGGTCATCTCATTTGATGACAAGTTAATTTAACGGTCTAGATGAAAAATAGGACATACATATGCAGTAAAGTAATAATCCTGAAAATACGATCTTGGGACAAGAGTCGAAGGTATATCTGATGCGACATTACATTTATATCGATTCGAGTTGGAGTGTCTCGGAGGAAGAAAGAAAGGAAAGTCCATATCGAAGAATGTTAAGCGAATGGGAATAAAAAGTACCGAAAGGAAAGTCCATATCACGAAGAATGCGCACTGTGACCTCACCTCATCGGCGCGCCGCCCCACAGTCCCACACCCTCGCCTCCCGCAGCCAGCCCCGCCGCTCCCGCGCCCTCTCCAGCTCGTCCGGCGGGTCTTCCAGCCTCACCGGTGCCTCCACCTCTTCCCACTCGCCACTTACTCCGCCGTGCGCGCCAGCCGCTCGCGCTCCCCGCACGCCCGCCGCTGACCCCGGTGGGAACGCAACAGATCCAAAATTTCTGCCCTAAAAATTTCCGAATTTCATCGGAAATACTAATATTTCAAGGAAATTTCAGATTTCGACCAATTTCAAAACGATACAAGAAAAAACAAAAACAAAATTTCAAACCTTACTCCGCACACCAAACCCAGGCCTCTACAGAAACCTGGGCAAGAGCCGACGCAACGCAACCGAGAAACCCAGACCAAATGGAAGGCTAAGGACGCACGGCCCATCGACCGACGCTGGCTGCCCAGCCCGCCAACGCCCAACCCACGAGCACTAACCCGCCAAGGTAGGACGCACGGCCCAGCGAACGACGACATCTGCACCCAAAGCAGTGCACGTGTCAGGGCAGGATTGGGCGTGAAGTGCCGAACTCCCTCTGCGTCTGCTGCATAGCCGAGTTCTTTCTGTTTCTGGCACAAGATACAAAGATACTTATGATGATTTGCACGATGAAAGGCATATGCCCTTTATCTTGTTGAGCAGTTTAACAGAATTCGCCGGCAGCTAGACTCCAAAGTCAATCAAAGTAATTTTTTGAAGGCTCCAGCCTCTAAGCCAAAAGCCTACCTTAGCTCACTTGATAGGGTGGAGGACTGTAATGCTTGCATATAAAATCCAAGGTGCTCGCGCATAAACTGCTTTGATGAATTTTCCAAGGTGGACATCGGTATTTTCTTTCCTACAGCGGAATCAAAAGAACAAAAGTTGCATTAGGACTCAAGACAAGAGTGCCTAGTGCAAGCGTATGAGCCGCTGCCTGGCGGGATATTTCACACAGTGCGGTGGCGCACTCTGGAACACCCTAAAATTTGTATTATTTTTTAATTAATTAATTAATTATGTTTTTCTATAATTATCCTGATTTTTCTAGATTTTATAAAGCCTTTTTGTTATTTCCATAATTATAAAATAATTTATTCGGTAAAAATAAATGACAAATTGTGTTGGAACTTTATTTAGTATTTTCTAAAAAAAAACCAATTCAATTTTGGGAATAATTTTAATCCAAAGACGAATTAAAATCTTCTAATTTTCTTTAGGGTCGTAGTCCATCTTTTCCTAGGCCATTCCTCTTCCTTCCGACTTGGCCCATTTTCTTTTTTCCTTTTTCTTTCTCCGATCAGCCCAGCCCATCCAGCATCTTCCCTCCCGACATAGCCCAGCCCACACGCCCCCCTCCTTCTTCCTCCTCTCGCTCGCCTGGGCGCTGCCACTATTGCACTCGAGCGAGGTCCATGAGCAACGCTCCCATGCTGATTGATTTCCTTTTTCACGCGCAATCAAATCTCCAGCTCATCCTTAACTTTCCTATCCCATCTCCCGACCAAATCTCCTCAATTTTGCACAAAAATCAGTCACCTTCCTTTTGGATTCCACAGAAATCGCCTCTGAATCCCACCTCCCAATCCTCCTTTCACACTATAAAAGGGGGCATTAGGGTCGTGGTACCTCAAGCACCCTATTTTGCCATTTTGCAAGAACTCCCTTGCCTTCGTTTCGTCAAAAAAGGCAGATCCCGAGAACCTTCTCTCTCCCACAGCCACAGCCATGAGCCGCCACCGCCCTCAAGCTCCTTCCTCAACAAAAACTGCATCATTGGGTGCGCATTGACCCCCATGAAGTTTTCCTCTCGGTCAATCTCGAGCACAGGCTCTCTCTCATCCGATTTTATTGATCTTCCCACGGGCCACCACTCCTTCATCGCCATTTCTGTGCCATTGCTCACCCTCCTCTAGCCTCCTACACTAACGCACGGCAATCAACATCGCCTGCTTGTCTCTGTCCGCTTTCCATCGCCTGGCTAGAGCACACTGCTGCACCTGCACCTTTCGCCTACTTGATGCCTTTGCGGTCCATGAGCCCACATGTTGGCAAAAAAAAAATTTTCGATTAAAAATGTTTTCAATCGAAAATCAATTATAACCTTGAGATTCGCAATAATTTAAAATTTGAAAATTCGTCACGACATCAAGATGTGCAATAACTGGATTTTTCTTTAGAAAAATAATTCCAAATTTTAGAAAAATCCTTTTCTCTCTTTTATTGATTTAAATCTTCTAAGAGCCCATTGAACTTCGATCAATTCTATTTTTTCTTCTTAAATTCATCTAAAATCTTAAACTACTTATTTATGCTAGTTTTCTATTTTATTTGAATTTATTTAGATTTTATTTAAATTCATTTGGATTTTCTTTGAAATTATGGAATTGAAAAATTACTTAGATTATTTGTAACTTGTTGTTTTATGCCAAACTTAACCATATAACCCTCATTTGTCACCTTTAAATTATTATTGCATTTCTGTGTAACTTGTGGAGTACTTCTTGTAGTCACCCTTGGTTACTCTATTGTTTTATAGAACGTTGAGAGCAAGATGGACTAGACCATTTCCCCGACCAATTAATTGCATGTGAAAATTCTATTGGGCTTTACTATTGTTTTCTTTATTTTTATTTGCTATGACTTATTTGGCCTCATTGAGCTACTTATATTGTCACGCTTGATATGTTGTGATATCATCTCTATTGTATGTACTAGCTTTGTTGGACTAGTATATGATACACAAAAGATTTCGAGGTTTTATTCTGAGGTCCAGACACACTCGTGCGTGCGTGCGATGACTCTCGGCATGTGTCCTTGCTAATTGTGGGATCGCACATGTTCAGTCTAAAAAGGGTGTGTCATTCGTTGAAGGCCTTATTTAGGGAGTTTTAAGCCGACAAGCCTATTCAAATAGCTTAGCTTTTAAGCGGTTTTGGCATATATTAGAAGCCATATATAACCGGTAAAAGCCAAAAGCTAAAAGTTGGGCTGGATCTGTTTTTGCAGCTTATTGCTGAGGAAAATTAGCTATTTATCAAACGGTCTCTCATAAAAAACTACAATCTTTTTAGCAAAAAAACAACTTTTTAGAAAAACTACAGGACGTTCAAACAGGCCCTAGGCTCCGGGGCTATGCAGGTCATCTCATTTGATGACAAGTTAATTTAACGGTCTAGATGAAAAATAGGACATACATATGCAGTAAAGTAATAATCCTGAAAATACAGCTTGCCGGACAAGAGTCGAAGGTATAATACAGTACAGCATTACATTTATATCCAGAATTCTGAGTTGGAGTGTCTCTGGAGGAAGAAAGAAAGGAAAGTCCATATGCGAAGAATGTTAAACGAATGGGAATAAAAAGTACCGAAAGGAAAGTCCATATGCGAAGAATGTTAAACGAATGGGAATAAAAAGTTCGGGTACTAGATAACCAGTTTTTAAGTTTGAAGTATTGAACTGACTTTTGAGCAAAGTTCATGATACTATATGAACTTTTCCACACACACACATATATATGCATATACGTTGTATATACATATACATATACATATACATATACATATACATATATATATACATATACATATACATATACACACAAAGGTTGGACAAAATTAGATTCATGGAAATCATTTGCTTGATCCATGATCGATCCTCTAGCGCCAAATGGCGTCGATAATCGAGTTTTGGAATCCGTCGTCGCTAGGGATGAAAACGGGTCGGATACGGATGGATATTGCTTTTTTCGTATCCTAACCCATATTTTTTTCCCAGATTCGAAACCGGATATGGGTTAACTGGATACGGATACGGATTCGGGTTTTTCGGGATACGGATATGTGACGAATTCAGATCGAAAATAGATAAAAATATACGGATAATGCACGCATATATAGAGTAATATATATTAAATTAAAACCATACGAATACAAGACTGTAGTAACAAATTATATATCAATCAAACTCAACAAACGTCGTAGAAAAAATATGCTACTTGAGGATCAATAGAACCAACTAATTATTAATATATAAATGGGCTGATATGGAAAAAATACAATGAAAATTGATTGGGCCATACTGATATCTGAATAGAAAAAATCCGAATGTCCGATCCGATATTTGAATAGAAAAAATCCGAATATACGGATCCCGTCCTGTATTTACCGGATATTAGATGCTTCGGATCCAATCTCAAATCCGGATTCAAATATCCAGATCTAGCTCCAGATCGGAGATATCTGACTAGTTTTTGTGAGATCATGTGATGAAAAATTGGTTGAATGGTGAAATTGGCATTGTAAAGTGATTTTGGTTATGGCATGTGTGGTGCTTGTGCATGTGCTATGTTGAGATGATTATCATGCTGGTGATAGCATGATGGAGTTTTGCTTAATGCAATACACTCGTGTGAGTGGTTGCATGGATTAATCTTGAGTCAAGTCGTGGACTTGTGCTCGGACGCGTTGTTTGTTAATTCATGTGCGGTGTTGCTCGAGGCTTACATTAATGGTCGATGGCGGGACGGAACTAGGTTCATGGAGGAACCGAGGTTCGAGACTAGGTTCGTGGAGGAATCGAGGTCTTGGTGGTCAAGGATGTCATGCGGGACGCTCGAGCAGAGAACATGCATGTGAAGGTGGTTAGTCACGTATGTGCGGCAGTGGGCCGATCATGCGCTGCAAGGTTTTGGTTTTGGCCATGTTAGGGCCAAGTTGAGATAGATACTGAACTCTTTCCATGTTGGAAGTGGGTTGTATTAAATCTCTCTGTTCTTGCATGCGTGTAAGGAATTGTTTTGACCATGGTGGGCCAAGTTGAGATAGAATACTGAATTCCTTCCATGTTGGGAGTGGAGTTGTATTCAATCTCTTTGTGGTTCTTCAGTATAAATAGGTGGAGGTGTCCCTGCTTATGTTTGAGCGTTTTGGATTTTAGGGTTTGTACTCTTGTGTTGGAGTACTTTAGATAATGAAATAAAAATCAATCTTCGAGTAAAGTTTTGCTTCATGTCCGCGTACTGTTCATTCATGAGAGAAGACTCTGTTCTAGGGTTTAGATCTTGTTTATGCATGCGTGAGGATTCTACGGCCGAGCATAGCTTCGACTAGAAAAATCAAGAGCGTTGCAAGCAGTGTTCCGGCAAGAGTGCTCTGGTGGCTTGAAGCTCCTACTGGCTATAGCTTCGAGAGATCGTGATTAGGGGTGGCGGCAAGGAAGTTCGTGCATCGGAGGCTTGAATTGAGCGACTAGAAAGCGGCCGCGATACATGCAAATTCTCCGATTACGTGGTTCTGTTTTTGTCCGTCATAGTTGGAGCTCAGTCTGAAGTTTTTGTCCGTCATAGCTTTTGAGATCAGTTTTCATCATCACCGGATTCAGTCATCTTGCGAAGGTAATATCTTTTGATTCATAAATCTGGTCGAGTTGATTTTTATTGCGTTAGTTTCATATTTGAATCTAGTTTCTACAGTTAAAATTTCATATCAAACTAACGGTTGAATCTTCAGTAATCTTGTTTTTAAGTTTTGTCCGTCACTAGTTTGATTTCGTCCGTCACTATTAGATCGGGATTTGTTTTGGCTGTCTTGCGAGGATATAACTTTAGATCTATAAGTCCGATTGAGTTGATTCTTTTGTGTTAGCTTCGGAATAGAGTCTAGTTTCTGCAGTTAAAATTTCACATCAATCCAACGGTTGGATCTTCAGGAATTATCATTTTAATGAACATGTGTTAGGCTGTTTTCATTTTGTCCGTCATACACATATCGAGGCGAAGTTTTGTCCGTCATACACATGCAACTCCTCTCACTACAGTAGAAATTTTGTCCGTCATACACGTGCAACTCTCTGTCCGAGGTGAAGTTTTGTCCATCCTTCTTATGCAAGTTTTGAGTTGATTCAATAAGGTTCTTGCTTGAATACAAAGCGAGAGCAATCTGAGTTTGTTTGGGGTGTTTCAAAAGGAAAAATTTTATTTAGCTTCCGCTCAATCATTCACCCCCCTCGATTGAAGCCATCCGATCCTACAAGTGGTATCGAGCAAGGTTGAGTATGTATGCAGATAAGTATAATAATCGTCCTCCTATGCTTAATGATTCAAATTTTCCTTCATCGAAAAGTCGCATGCAATCCTATATTGAAGCTCAAGGTAATGATGTTTGGCGCAAAGTTTCTCTGCATATGATGTGCGAGATATAGTCAATAATGATAATAAAGCGAGCGTTGATTTAAATGCTAAAGCTAAAAACTTGATTTTTCAAGGAATCTCCGAAAAAGAATTTGATCGAGTTTCTCATTTACGCTCGCATATTACATTTGGAAGACATTATGTGACTATCATGAAGGTTCAACTAAGATTAAGAAAGCGCAAAAATATTTACCAAAAGGACTTTTTCGATTTTGTAATGAGACCGGGTGAATCAATTGATGATCTTTACTCTCGATTTGAGAAAATCTTGTGCAATTTGCGTGGTGTTGGAGTTAACAATTCAAGAGAGGAGAATGCTAGTAAGATTTTGAGATCTCGACACTGAATGGCGCATGGTTATTACTGCAATCAATCAAATCGTTGATTTGGATACATTGACCATGGATGATCAGTACTTTCGAGGTTGAAAACTTATGAGATGGATTCTTTATCACCTAGAGCTGATAAAACCTCTACACATGCACTTGTTGCTAACCCCAAGACGCCTTCGGATTACCATCTTACTGTCTCCTTATGCGCATTAGCTTCTTTTTCGGATGAGCAGGTTTGAGATGCTCCTGAAGAAGATCTTGTACTCATTTCTTCACGTATTTCAAAGCACTCAACAATGTGAGGATGAGGAGGCGTGGAGGTACTACTTGAGGTCTTTCAAGCTGCTTTGAGTGTGGTCTTCTGGACATATTAAACCAAATTGTCCCAAGTTGAAGGAGAAGGAAGAAAGGGAACAATTAGCGTAGCTCAAGGCGCTTTTCTCCTAGGCGCTCCAATTTTCGAAAAGTTGCTAAGAAAGTCTTAGCTGCCATAGAGGAGTGTGATCTTAGCGATGTGGACTTTGAGAGTGATAATGAGCCATATGACAAGAAGAAGGACAAGAAGGGAGATTACGATGGTGATTTCACCGGCATGTGTTTCATGACTAAAAGGGATAGCGACAACGACTCCGATCTTGATGAGGTGAGACCTTCTTATGATGAGCTTGAATATGCCATGGTTAAATTAGCTTCAGAACTTAAAAAGTCTAAGAAGGTTCTTAAAGAAAAAGATCTAGAAATTGATAGTTCCAATTCTGAAATTGTAAGACTTAGATCTTTAATTCCCGATGATGATTCTTGCAAATCTTGTGATGTGTTACAATCTGAAGTTATTGCCTTAAGGAAAGAACATGTTTCTTTGTTAGAACAAGTCAATCTTTGAAAAGAAAGAAAATGAGAAACATGTTAAAAATGCTAGGCTGCTTCAAGCTGTTGATTTGTATGATACAACTCATTGTTCTAAATGTGCTATATTTGGAATTGAAGTTGCATGATGCAAATGCTAGGATTTCTCAAATAGCGGATGCTATGCTCACTCATGAAGTTCTCTCATGCTCAACTTATCGCAAATGCAGAAAGAAAAAGTGGGCGTTCTTTGTAATAGCTGCTTAACTCTTTCTCGAAAGGTTGATTACTTGGAAAAATCTTTAGAACGGTTCAAGATAGGAAAGAAAAACCTAAACATGATTCTAGATAAGTCAAGGATCATTACTCATCACAAAGGTTTAGGTTTTGATTCTTATGCTCATCATAAATCACATGCTCCAATTGTAGAAAACACTTGAAAGTGAAAAATTGAAATTGTCAATGAGCCTAAGAAAACCTTTTTTCAAGTCTTTGGTGTGTTATCTTCTACCATGGTGAATGCAAATGTTATTCATTTCCTAAAGCTAAACATCATGTTAAGTACACTTGCACTCATTGTGGTAAAGATGGACATTTAGTAGATTTTTGCTTTAGGCTAATAAGCAAACAAAGAAAGAAAGAAAAAGGCTAAGGCTAGGTCTAATTTGAGGAAGACACATTTCACTCCTCTTTTTGTGCCTAGGGTGATGCAAACACCTTTTGTTGCAAGAAACATCGGAAGGAAACAAATTTGAGTTTGTGAACAAGCATCCTCATTTTGTGCCTAGGGTGATGCAAACATCTTTTGTTGAAAAGAAACATTTAGAAAGGGCAAATCTGCTTTTTACGTAACAAGCATACTCGTGGTTGTGCCTACAAATCTGTGGTAATGGTCTCAGCATCTTGGATTCTCAAATGCTTTATTTCTAACCCCAAAGATTTATGGCCCTGGCATCTTCCTCGTGCTATGTAGGTTTTTTAGGACAAAGTTGGTGAACATGAGCTTAGCTCGGATTCTGGTCTTGGGTAAGATGGGATCAAGACTTGGATGGTTCTCACCCTTGAGATGGTTTTCAAGAAGCATGTGCAATAATTCTTCATCTACTTTGTGAGCTATTTGATACACTCATGATTCTTTTTTACATTCACAGACATTCAATTGTGGCATGAGATGAAATGATTGTTCATATGTCATATTTGTATTCATCGCATGTTCAATAATGTTATATCTTATATCATGTCTTTCATGCTTTGAATTCACTTATCATGATTCATGCATACTTAATTGAACATACCATGATAACTCAAGCTCATGTATATCATCATCTCCTCTCTGTTGATCTCATTGGTTATCCATTTGAGGGAGTTATTGGTTATTGGTGAAAATTCCTTTCGGTTGCCTTTTTGGGAGGTTTGTTCTTTCGATCTTTTGTTTTTAAATAATTCCTTGGTGATAATTTTGTAGAAGGTTTTTAGATGAGCTTGTCTTGAGGGAGTTTTATGTCAAGTCTGTTACTTAATGAGCTTACTTTATCATATTTCTTTATATATTATGTAATTAAGCGTATATATGATAATCTAAATTGTCCTACTTGAACTAAAAGTGACATTGTGGAATTCCTTAGTTTAATTGTCTATACGCATGCTTGTGATATCTTCTTTGTTATAGGCACGATATTGAATCCTCTTAACAAAGTTGGGCTATGAAGCATGTGTGTTTTCAGCTTTACTCTTTCATAGACCATTTAATCTCTTTGCATGTTTACAATAAAAAAAAGGGAATAAAAAGGGGCTCAAATCTGCAAGAAGCTTGTCAAAATTATCAACATGTGCAAAAGCTTCAAGATGTATGCTTCGAGCATGCCATTCCATAAGAAGATAAGATGTATGCTACAAGCATGCCATTCCCTAAAAAGATAAGATGTATCTTTGCAAGCATGCCATTCGTTGAAAATATAAAAGTATGCTTCAAGCATGCCACACATGGTTTATTGTTTTCAAGATTAAATTGGTCTACTAGGTTGGAGTTGAAACTACTTGCTTGCCCCGAGTTGTTAGTTGCTTCATTTTTGGGCCTTGTTTTTACTGCTAAGATTTTGCTTAGTACTTGGCTATAGTTAATTGAATTGAGGTTGAGATGCATGTCATTCCCTAACTTGTTAAATTACATTAAGTTCATGTATTATGCTTATTATGTGATATATCTGATTATATGATCAAGAAAGCTCATTGGTTCTTTTCTTGCTTTTCGTTTTTCCTTGTTGAAATCATTATCAGGGGAGAGAAAAGCTTACATTCAGAGGAGAAGTTTCTTTTTTTCTCTCTTTTGCTTTCTTGATGAATCCATTGTCAAAGGGGAGAAATTTTGGAATCAAAAGGAGAAATTTTTGGTCACACATTGCACATTCACACACACATTTCTTCTTTCTGTTAGGGGGAGATTCTCTTTGTCATAAGGAGAGATTTCTTTTTAGATAAGGGGAGCTTTCTTTTTAGATAAGGGAGATTTTGTTTCTTCTTTGTAGGAGGAGGTTTTCTCTTTTGTCTTTTGGTCACCTTGTTTGTCTTTTTGTTTTATAAACAAAATTTCTTACATCTGTTCTTGTGAGGTGAATGCCAATGTTAGTTTCCAAATGGTGTTGCCAATGTTTTCATCAAGGGGAGATTGTGAGATCATGTGATGAAAAATTGGTTGAATGGTGAAATTGGCATTGTAAAGTGATTTTGGTTATGGCATGTGTGGTGCTTGTGCATGTGCTATGTTGAGATGATTATCATGCTTGGTGATAGCATGATGGAGTTTTGCTTAATGCAATGCACTTTCGTGTGAGTGGTTGCATGGATTAATCTTGAGTCAAGTCGTGGACTTGTGCTCGAATAGCGTTGTTTGTTAATTCATGTGCGGTGTTGCTCGTGAGCTTAACGTGGTCGATGTGGGACGGAACTAGGTTCATGGAGGAGGCGGGGTTCGAGACTAGGTTCGAGGAGGAATCGAGGTCTTGGTGGTCAAGGATGTCATGCGGGACGCTCGAGCGAGAGAACATGCATGCATGTAATTTCGGTTAGTCACGTATGTGCAAAGAAAGGGCGATCATGCGTGTAAGGTTTTAGTTTTGGCCATGTTAGGGCCAAGTTGAGATAGATACTGAACTCTTTCCATGTTGGAAGTGGAGTTGTATTAAATCTCTCTGTTCTTGCATGCGTGCAAGGAATTGTTTTCGGCCATGGTGGGCCAAGTTGAGATAGATACTGAATTCCTTCCATGTTGGGAGTGGAGTTGTATTCAATCTCTTTTGTGGTTGCTCAGTATAAATAGGTGGAGGTGTCCCCATTTTATGTTTAGAGCTTTTGGGTTTTAGGGTTTGTACTCTTGTGTTGGAGTACTTTAGATAATGAAATAAAAATCAATCTTCGAAAGTTTTGCTTCATGTCTGGCATTTGTTCATTGTGAGAGAAGACTCTGTTCTAGGGTTTAGATCTTGTTTATGCATGCGGAGGTTACTGCCGAGCATAGCTTCGACTAGAAAAATCAAAAGCGGTGCAAGTGGTGTGTTCTGGCAAGAGTGCTCTGGTGGCAAAGCTCCTCTGTTATTACCGAGAGATCGTGATTAGGGGTGGCGGCAAGGAGTGCATCGGAGGCTTGAATTGGCGACTAAGCGGCATGATACATGCAAATTCTCGATTCTGTAGTTGTTTTTTGTCCGTCATAGTTGGAGCTCTTCTGAAGTTTTGTCTCGTCATAGCTTTTGAGATCAGTTTTCATCATCACGGATTCATCATCTTGCGAAGGTAATATCTTTTGATTCATAAATCTGGTCGAGTTGATTTTTATTGCGTTAGTTTCATATTTGAATCTAGTTTCTACAGTTAAAATTTCATATCAAACTAACGGTTGAATCTTCAGTAATCTTGTTTTTAAGTTTTGTCCGTCACTAGTTTGATTTCGTCCGTCACTATTAGATCGGGATTTGTTTTGGCTGTCTTGCGAGGGATATAACTTTAGATCTATAAGTCCGATTGAGTTGATTCTTTTTGTGTTAGCTTCGGAATAGAGTCTAGTTTCTGCAGTTAAAATTTCACATCAATCCAACGGTTGGATCTTCGGGAATTATCATTTTAATGAACATGTGTTAGGCTGTTTTCATTTTGTCCGTCATACACATGCAACTCCTCTGCTACAGTAGAAATTTTGTCCGTCATACACGTGCAACTCTCTGTCCGAGGTGAAGTTTTGTCCATCCTTCTTATGCAAGTTTTGAGTTGATTCAATAAGGTTCTTGCTGAATACAAACTGAGCAATCTGAGTTTGTTTGGGGTGTTTCAAAAGGAAAAATTTTATTTAGCTTCCGTTCAATCATTCACCCCCCCTCTGATTGAAGCCATCCGATCCTACAGTTTATCCCTAGCCGTCACATCCGGCATCCTAGATCAGATGTATCAATAGTCAATACCTGTCATTGTCATCGCTTCTTCTTCCAGAAGGGAATAAACCAACATTTTGTTAATGCTAGATTCCTGAGTGGTACGTATCATCCAACGAGGCACTAACTAATTAATGTGATACGCATACGATTTTCCTAATCCTATCGGCTCAGCGTCAGTTCCTTGACACTGACCACCAGGTAAACGACATACTTGAAGCCAAACAATTTTTTTTTAGAATCAGGAGGATCACGTCCTCCGACCTGGATCCTCCTCTCTAGGGGATGAACGAGGACAACCAAAGTTTTCCAAGTAAACAAATAGACTTGCTGCTGCAGCTTATTCGTTATTGTTTCTTTTAATCATGCGTCATCTGCAAGGTTTTATCGCATTAAGTTTGCAGGTATTAATGTCCGGTCCAGTTCGACGTTTAGTTTGTTTTTTTATACATAACGAAATTCTCACCATTCGCTCCAAGTCTGGCGATGCCTTGATGGAAGATGGGATGCGAAAGAGGATATGAAAGCGCTTGATGATCTTACAAGTACTATCAGAGTCTAGAGGATTTGGAAAGAGCATGTAGTCATCGATTTTCCAACAAAAGGCACTTGATCTTGAATAATCCTGATGACTTTGACAGTGCTGATCAAGGAGGAGTTCCTGTCTTGAAGTTGCAAGGCGAATGGCGGTCTTCCATCCTGAGTCTCCTGACCATCCACGACAGGCTACCGGTCTGGCGGGTAGCTACTTGCTAGTCTGACTGGAGTGGGAAAGGATGCTGACATTTTTCACAATCTCACCTCTATAGTTCCTATGATCTTGTACCTTCAATTGTTGTTTGCCCATAAAGAGTATATATTTGCAGCACCATAACCATACAGATTGGTCATATATGCAGTATATATTTACAGCGCCACAGAGGTTATACATAGTTTGCCATTTCTAATCACGCATGCACAGTTCTCTTTACGAGACATCATGCATGTCTGATTAACTGAACATACAAGAACTACATATCGATAATGACAAGCTCGTACAACTCTAACAAGCATGATCACATAATTATGATTACTCCACTTGTTTTAAAAAACTATTATAACTCCACTCGTAGTAGTAATGAATAAGGATACATCCATTAATCGCCATCTTTTCAAAACGCTATGAGACTTTCTTCGTCTTCCCTTCTTAGTTGTCAGACCTAAGTAAAGAGTAAACCGTGAAATTATCAGTTATATAAGACGAATAAATTAAATCCAGATAGTCAAAGCAGAGCAAGTGCTTTAGATCTTCCAAACCTTTCAAGCAACGTCATGTGCGACCCCAGCCACCATGCCATTGACCTCTGCACCGTCGAGTTCTTCGGAGTTCTGGCCAGAGCATAGCTTCGACTAGAAAAATCAAAAGCGGTGCAAGCGGTGTTCTGGCAAGAGTGCTCTGGTGGCTTGAAGCTCCTCGGCTATTGCTTCGAGAGATCGTGATTAGGGGTGGCGACAAGGAAGTTCTGCATCGGAGGCTTGAATTGAGCGACTAGAAAGCGGCCGCAGATACATGCAAATTCTCTGATTCTGTGGTTCTGTTTTTGTCCGTCATAGTTGGAGCTCTGTCTGAAGTTTTTGTCCGTCATAGCTTTTGAGATCAGTTTTCATCATCACCGGATTCAGTCATCTTGCGAAGGTAATATCTTTTGATTCATAAATCTGGTCGAGTTGATTTTTGTTGCGTTAGTTTCATATTTGAATCTAGTTTCTACAGTTAAAATTTCATATCAAACTAACGGTTGAATCTTCAGTAATCTTGTTTTTAAGTTTTGTCCGTCACTAGTTTGATTTCGTCCGTCACTATTAGATCGGGATTTGTTTTGGCTGTCTTGCGAGGGATATAACTTTAGATCTATAAGTCCGATTGAGTTGATTCTTTTTGTGTTAGCTTCGGAATAGAGTCTAGTTTCTGCAGTTAAAATTTCACATCAATCCAACGGTTGGATCTTCGGGAATTATCATTTTAATGAACATGTGTTAGGCTGTTTTCATTTTGTCCGTCATACACATATCAGAGGCGAAGTTTTGTCCGTCATACACATGCAACTCCTCTGCTACAGTAGAAATTTTGTCCGTCATACACGTGCAACTCTCTGTCCGAGGTGAAGTTTTGTCCATCCTTCTTATGCAAGTTTTGAGTTGATTCAATAAGGTTCTTGCTGAATACAAACTGAGCAATCTGAAGTTTGTTTGGGGTGTTTCAAAAGGAAAAATTTTATTTAGCTTCTGCTCAATCATTCACCCCCTCTGATTGAAGCCATCCGATCCTACAGTTTATCCTAGCCGTCACATCCGGCATCCTAGATCAGATGTATCAATAGTCAATACCTGTCATTGTCATCGCTTCTTCTTCCAGAAGGAATAAACCAACATTTTGTTAATGCTAGATTCCTGAGTGGTACGTATCATCCAACGAGGCACTAACTAATTAATGTGATACGCATACGATTTTCCTAATCCTATCGGCTCAGCGTCAGTTCCTTGACACTGACCACCAGGTAAACGACATACTTGAAGCCAAACAATTTTTTTTTAGAATCAGGAGGATCACGTCCTCCGACCTGGATCCTCCTCTCTAGGGGATGAACGAGGACAACCAAAGTTTTCCAAGTAAACAAATAGACTTGCTGCTGCAGCTTATTCGTTATTGTTTCTTTTAATCATGCGTCATCTGCAAGGTTTTATCGCATTAAGTTTGCAGGTATTAATGTCCGGTCCAGTTCGACGTTTAGTTTGTTTTTTTATACATAACGAAATTCTCACCATTCGCTCCAAGTCTGGCGATGCCTTGATGGAAGATGGGATGCGAAAGAGGATATGAAAGCGCTTGATGATCTTACAAGTACTATCAGAGTCTAGAGGATTTGGAAAGAGCATGTAGTCATCGATTTTCCAACAAAAGGCACTTGATCTTGAATAATCCTGATGACTTTGACAGTGCTGATCAAGGAGGAGTTCCTGTCTTGAAGTTGCAAGGCGAATGGCGGTCTTCCATCCTGAGTCTCCTGACCATCCACGACAGGCTACCGGTCTGGCGGGTAGCTACTTGCTAGTCTGACTGGAGTGGGAAAGGATGCTGACATTTTCACAATCTCACCTCTATAGTTCCTATGATCTTGTACCTTCAATTGTTGTTTGCCCATAAAGAGTATATATTTGCAGCACCATAACCATACAGATTGGTCATATATGCAGTATATATTTACAGCGCCACAGAGGTTATACATAGTTTGCCATTTCTAATCACGCATGCACAGTTCTCTTTACGAGACATCATGCATGTCTGATTAACTGAACATACAAGAACTACATATCGATAATGACAAGCTCGTACAACTCTAACAAGCATGATCACATAATTATGATTACTCCACTTGTTTTAAAAAACTATTATAACTCCACTCGTAGTAGTAATGAATAAGGATACATCCATTAATCGCCATCTTTTCAAAACGCTATGAGACTTTCTTCGTCTTCCCTTCTTAGTTGTCAGACCTAAGTAAAGAGTAAACCGTGAAATTATCAGTTATATAAGACGAATAAATTAAATCCAGATAGTCAAAGCAGAGCAAGTGCTTTAGATCTTCCAAACCTTTCAAGCAACGTCATGTGCGACCCCAGCCACCATGCCATTGACCTCTGCACCGTCGAGTTCTTCTTCCTCCGACGCCGTCGCCGCCGGTGGCCGAGCACCCCTTCCTGTGAGCATGGACAGGAAGACTGTCCAAACGCCCGCCAAGAACACCAGGAACAGAAGCAAGCCGCAGGCCCTTTTCACCGACATCTCATTCGCCGCCGCCGCCGCCCGCGCGCATATGTTGCCGGCTGCGTAGCCGTTGTAGAAAAGTATACACGTGAAGCCAGCCCACCGCAGCTCGGTGGCGGCTCGCGCTGCGATTGGTGGCGCGCAGAAAATCTCTTGGGCAACCTCCGCGGCGCTGCGCGAGAGATCGGCGACGGCGCGGTGCGCCGGGGAGAGGAGCACCATGGTGCAGCCGAGCAGCAGGATAGCATACGGGGCGAGCACACCAAACTTGCTCGCCTCGACCGCGGGGAAGAGCACAAGCACAAGCACGGACTCCCCGGCGAGCGCCAAAAGCGCCCCCTTGCGCCGTATGGCCGCCGCAGTCTGTGCCATTGCGTTTCGGCAGGCGGCAGTAGGATCTTGCAGCGACCGATCGATGGAGCTACTACCGACGGGTTCTATTCTACGTGTGGTTCTGTCTTCCTATTTAAAGACAGTAGTCATGACGGACCGACGTATATGATCGTGAGTTATATGAGGTCGAGCGTCACGATCAGTAGTAACTGCAGCTAGAAAGATAGTCAGAATGCGACTGAACTGATCAATAAATGATGGACCGACGTACTGATCAGTAAATGACGGACTGATCAATAAATGACGGACCGACGTACATGGTCGCGAGGCGTAGGAGGTCGAGCGCCGCGGTTAGTAGTAACTACGGCCAGAAGGACAGCCAGAGCGTGACGCCCACCGGGTGCCGTGACCCCAGCGCCGGACAGTTGGACGTGAACAAAACGTACGATGCTTCGACGCGGTTGCCCGGCGACACCGGTGGGACATCGTCGGCGGTGAGAGAGTCATTTGCATACCCCTTGGAGATAAACGAGTTGATTCAGCTGAACGTCACGAGAGAGAGGAACGACGCGGCGGCGCACGGCATGGTGGGCGCCTCGGTACTGGTGTTTTCTGATTCACCTTTATGGGCTTTGGCATCATGGTTGGTGAAGCTAATGATGGCTAGGTACGCCAGAGGCATAGAGATGAGTAGGCCGATAAAGACGAGAAGGTCATCTGGGAAGAACAGTGAACCGTCGGCGCAGCGGACCACCGCTGAAGCGAAGAAGAGCGCGGTGGCGATCTACGCGGAGGTGCAAAGACTGGGTGGCAGCGGTGGCCTCTTTCTCCGAGGTGATTGACCACGCGGCCATGGCATACGCGATGAAGTGGGCGGCGAAAGCGGACTCCACAACGTATGCTGCGGGCATGGTGAGAGGAAGAGGAACGCGAGCTGGTAATATAAATTGCAAAAAGGGATAAAAATAATTGATTGATTTTTCAGATTGGCAATATATATTGCTACGTATAATATATTTGGTTTTAATTCATATCGGAGAAGAAATCATAAAAACTTTTGTAATCAGGAGAAATAGATGTTTATTCTTGTAGCATAATTTTCTTTTATTGTTTGACCTTTATGTTTCGTTACCAATTTTATTTTTCGTAGCAACGCACATGCATTGATCTAGTTGTTCACTATTTAATTGATGGTTTTATATTGTATATATTATTTTATAGATAATCTATTAATTATATTAGACTATTATAAATAATTCATCGTATGAGTTATTTTTAGTTATGTCTATAAATGATATAAGTTGTAAGAGGTTGGAAGCGTGCTAGTAGGATTTTGAATGATACAAACAAGAGAGAAAGATATTATCTACTATTTAACAAACGGTGTTGTAAATAGTTTTATACTGCATATATCGTTTTATAGACAACCTATTAATTGTATTAGGCTATTATAGACAATTAATTATATGAGTTATTTGTAGTCATGTCTATAAATAACTAGTCAAATGCTCGTGCCTTGTAATAAAAACACATTTATGAACAAAATAATCAAATCATGTTACATATTTAAAAAATAAAATTGTACTTTTGAATTATCACAAGAGGGAGAAGTGTGGAATGGCCTGGTAGAGGGAGCGGGTGTGTGTGCAAAGAAAGAGAGGCAGTCTGTTTCCATTTTATTCGCGAGAGGTGGGGGAGAGTGTCATAGTACATGTCTCATATGGCCGTATATTGCAGTGCTACTTTTCTTAGATAAGAGGAGAGAGAGGACAGACGATCGTTTCTATCTTGTATTTATATATATCAATAGATAATATAAGATGTATTATAGATAAGAACCATCTATATGATTATACATGCTCTAATATTCTATCTCTGTAGTGGATGAAAATCATGCGACACCAGCCCATCCAAGTTATTTTTTTAAGAAGCCCCCAAGAACCCCGAAATTGTTTTTTTTTGGCAAAAAGGACCCGTAGTTCTGCAAATTAGCCGACGGCTCCTAACCAACCCATTTTTCAAAAAGCTTTCCGATAAAACCGAAATTACATTGAGGTCCTCCCATCTTTTTTGCAAAAAGAACCCCATGTTTCCACAAATTCGTCAACAGTTCCTAACCAGCCCATTTTGCAAAGAGACCTTCGTGGTTTCGAAAAATTGCACCAGGATCCGAAGGGAGCCCTTTTGCAAAAAGGACCTTGTACTTCTGGAAAAATTGCGCCTAGTCGTGTATGGAGCCTTTTTTACAAAAAAGACCCATGCTTCTGAAAAATTACATCCAGCTTCCGATTGAGCGCTCTAACAAAATTCGCCGGACGTAGCGTAGCGCATGTCTCTACTAGTATGAACTCGTAAGGTGCTTCAACCTGTCATGTATGGTGTTCTTGACCTATAAGAATTATAACTAACCTATGTCTCTGTCTAGTAGGCTTTAGTTCTAAATCTCTACTACTTCTAATTACGAGTTGGTGGTGGTGATCCATTCTTCCTTCCCCCTCGGGCATACCCACGAAACCGTTATTATCCCGATCTTCTATACATTGGCGAATGGAGAAAATATTAATTCGGTTGGATATGCATGCATGTGTGATCTGCGACGTATTAGACTTTTATCTCAATTAGCCAATTCTATTTCCAAATACTGCAAGGCCGATTCTTTTTCCATATATTGTACGCATACAGCTTCTGAGTTATCATGTGCATTTGAGTTTCCATATGCATCTTTTCCATTAAATATTTACTTGCATGTGTAGATAAAATCATTTTTTCTTTTTATCTAATCACGTATGGACTTAATTCCGACCGGCCAGCAGCATGCACATGGCTATGCATGACGCGATTAGATAAGTTTATTATCTCTATCTCTATTAATTCTAATTAGGAGTTAGTGATGGTATGTTCATTCTCCACCCTCACCCTGACACGTGTGTGTATCTGCGTGGTTGAGTGGGAAGTGGGCGGTAGCCACCCCGGTAGATTAGATTGGATCATCTCGTCGTGTAAGGTAAATGAATATGCATGACTCATTTATTGCTTTCCTTTCTCCCATTGGTCTGGCATTCGAATCGGCGGCGATTGCTCTCAGTGCTTTTCGGATTGGATTAATTGATTCCATTTTGAAGGAAGCAGAGCTCCGATTTATAGAGTTGGGTCTTTTCTCGCCTCTTTCCTTTTTGTTGCCTTTCTTATTCGATGATCTTTTAATTTGGATTCCATAGATATCTTCTCGGTTACTAAATCTATATAACCCCACCACTTCTTGCTTATCCTGCAGATGTGTTGAGCTTATCCGTTGAGCGGAGATAATGTGCGACCTTTCTGAACTCGTCGATGCGGCGCAGGAGCAAGTCGCCGGTGGTGGGCGGCGAGATAGGCTGGCGGCGCTGCTGGAGCTCGCTGCGGTGAATGGGGTGGGGCTATGGTATGGTCGAAGCAAGGCGTACGAGACACGCACACCGCTGATGGTGGCAGCCATATACGGATGACGTCTATCTCTTCAATGCCTTTGCACCCATGAGGCAGCAGGTGATGCTTTTTTCGGTCGATCGATCGATATCGAATTATAGCGTTACAAATTTACAATCCCAAGTGCTGTGATATTATTTAAGCTTGTGAAATTAAAGATAATTTTAAACTTGAGTTTGTAAACAGGTGCTTTTAATTTGTATGCTTCGATGAATTGATTTAAATATTTAACCATTTCACATTCAAAGGGAACATTATTATCTCTACTACTTCTAATTAGGAGTTAGTGGTGTCACGTCCGTTCTTCCCCCAACCTAAACCCCGCGGTGCGCTCATCTCCTGCAATCTTCTCCCGATCTTCCTCCCCGCGCCCCCAATCCCATGCAACAATCGCTCCAGAATCAACGCTGCAGATCCCCATTCCCCGCGCCAAGACGCCGATCGCTACATCTCCTCCTCCTCCCTGATCGATCGCTCCGGCCTGATCCTCGAGATCTCCCCGATCGATCGCTCACCCCACCCGCTCCGGAAGGAGATTTGCGCCCTGCCGCAATCCTCGCCCGGAAACATATCACTCCAGATCTCCCCCCACACCCCGCACAATCCTCGACCGAGTCGCCCCTCTGCCTCTCCGGCGCCCACAGCGACCTCCTCTCCTCTCCTCCCCGACCAAACCGCGAACACCTGCCGAGCACCACCTCACCTCACCATCACCACCTCCTCCTCTTGAGTGAAGGCTATGGTGCGGCAGCAGCGGCCGCGATGGCATGATGGCGCGAGAGCAGAGGAGGCGTCTCTGCGCAGCCGCTCGTCGGCTTCGCCGCGGGGACATGGCGGCCGTGGAGGCGTGTTTAGCGGACGCAGACGCGAACGTGGATGTGCCCGCCGCGAGTGCGTTGGGGTGCTGCGCCTGCGCGTGAGGTCTTGCGGGTGGCGTTGCGAGGAGGCGGCGGGGAGGTGGTCGTGGAGTCCCGGAGCTCAAGACCGACGCTCGCCGCTCTTCGCCGCCGCACACGCCGACACGTCGACGTCGTCCGCGCCTCTCTGGTATGGATCGGGCCCAAATTTACATCATGAATACCTCTCGGCTTTGATGATCAATTATATCCATATATATCGTACCATTGCATTCTGTTGACACCAAAAACGTGATGTAGGGTTTCTGATCGCAACACACCAGATGAACACCGGATTCAGTTTTATGAAGTGCGGTCGATTTGACTGAACAATCGACAAGGAACGTGAATCGTTAAGGCGATACCAAAGTGTTGGTCGGCCTAGATCGATCGGCTACAAGCCGATGGAACGTAGGGTAGCAACTAGCCGATGAAGGCTAGCCGAAGGGTAAAAGCGGATAAACTCGAGAAGGCGATCGCAACAAAATAGAGCAAATCGGACACGGATAGGAGTCAACGAAGAACAATAACCGGCGATGCGCAACTCGTATTATTCGACGAAAGACTGTACAAGACTTGAGTACAATACTTGAAGAGGGATTGTTCTAATCTAAACCTAATGCAGAAGGTAAAAAGTAATGTGTAAACTTGTGGGTTGGCTCTGGGCGTCTTTTCCTCTCGCGTCTGGACCTCTTATATAGCACTTGGTCCGAACGTGTCCTTCTCGGTTTCCTCAATCACCCGTATCGACCTCAATCTCTCCATACCATGTAAAGCCCGATCGTATCCTTTTCAATCTTCTATCCTGCCCGTATTGGACTCGATTTCCTTGGGACCGAGACCTTCCAATCCGAAACCGCATCAACTTGCCATAACCGATATATCCCTTGCCAAAACCGAGTTCTACGACATCAGACCTGCCAAATTTGGGTGCAAACACATTCGTATCATTTTGCCATCAGGCATCCGTTCACATCCATTTCCAATGGTTTAATCATCACATCAGATATTGTTGTATTGATGATTAAAATGGAAGTGGATTGTCCTGTCATGACAAAATTTGAAGTTTTGCGTGGATTCATTCAAAGCAAATAAGCACTTTGTTTCTTGCGATTAAATCATGTATTCTATTCTAATGAATGCAACCCCTTTGCAGAAAATCGAACGATTAAGTTCAATGCTTCATGAACTGGACAACAAACCTTCGAACAAGCATGTTTACTTTGCTGAAGATAGGTACGTATAATCACTACATTCATTTTGCTTACCATTTTTCAGTTGAATTTGTAATGTTCATTTCAAAATTGCTAGCTAGCTAAGCGAATGTCAAAATTGAGATGGTTAGTTGTTTTGTTTCGAGAAGAAGCCAAAGAAATACAATCGAGATAGAGCAAAGCAAAGAACTCACCTTATTTTGGCAACATCCCTTCTTGAATAAAGAGGTAACTTGCACTTCTCTTTAGGAATTTGGTACAACTGCATTATATCTATGGCAGCTATTATTAGTATTATGCTTGAGAAGAATCACTTCAACTATTGGTTTAGTGAATGAATTACTGGTTTTAACTCTCTCATCTGAAATACCTTTTGGTAGCGAATGCAAACATGTTTTGGCGATTTAGTTAATGTTATTTACTATTGATGTGCATGTAATTAGGAAACTACTTTCTGTTAATGTTCCATAAGTGAGATGGGATTATGTTTCTCTAGCTCATTGAATCCTTTCCAGAAAAATAGCTTCTTCTTACAAGAGGGGCAACCTTGTAAATACTTCTGCTTCCTACTTTAATGAAATGGTAGCACTCCTTCTAATTGTTCAAACAAAAAATAATGAATTTTAAAAATGCTCTTTTTTTTCTTATGCCTAACTATAATAATGTGTTAGATGATTGTTTTTGTACCTTTTTTTTGTTTGTTTTTGGTATCTTCCTGAGGCTCCTCATTTACTCTCGTAGATATGTTTTACCAATGGAGATGGTTCAACGGTGAAACAAAACCTACTCACCCTTTGTTGTTTGATTTTGTTCATTATAGGCAGAATGGAAGGTAATCCTTCTTTCTGTTTTTTCATATTTTCCTAGGTATCATTACCTCAAACGTTTGCTGCTCAATAGTTTTTTTTTCAACAGTCAAGGTAAAATACCGTGCAACTTATTGTTCGTCCTACTTTCTATTTTCTTTTTAGATTATCCTCTGTATTTTTTGCTGTTTTCAAACCCACACAATCTTGGTGGTCATCGATTGCAGTAGGTTGTCACAGCAGAAGAAGCAGAGAATAGACATGAAAATCATGTGCATGATCTTAATCCTGAAAACCTCAAATGTTGCATAACGATCATGTAGTTACAAAGTATAATGTCAGTATCACTCCTTAAGCACCAGGTGAATTTTATCTTTCAAAAATCTCAGCTATTTAATTGGGTTGTTTACTCTAGAGATCCTGTTCATTGCTATGTTCTTTTATGTTTACTAGAAAATAGCATTAGCTTGGATGGTTTCCAAGGAGAATAGTTCACATTGTTCAGGTGGAATTTTGGCAGATGATCAGGTTATTTCTTATTTTCTACCTTATTTCAATAGCTGTTAATTATTTTATATTCTTTCTTATACATCCTCGAGCGCGACCATTGACAAATCATTGTATCAAGAAGCATTCTGCAAGGATAATTTTCATTGTCTCGTGAGCATCTTGAGAGTGCACTACAGTCATGTAATGTAGGAACCATTATTTTCGTGTTTGACTTCATCTGCTTGTTCTGATACGTTTATTCCTATTTATTGGAAGTGCCAATGCTTTAGTTTTTTTACTAAAAAAAGAAATAAAAGGTTTACATAGCATTGCAGAGTATAATTTGATGTCATACTCCACAGCTTCCTTTTCTCATGCTAAAAAGGTTCTGTTGAATTCCATTTTCTGACTCGTATTTGCCCTGCATTCATGTTTGCATCCAGAGATATTCATATCTTCCTTCAAATCAGGGAGGACAATGTGGTATAGGGTATGGTGACCAATACCCATCCGTAAGGCATGAAAATCTTAGCTCATATAGATAAACCTTAATAGCTGTAAAGGCATACATCCAAGTGGTATTTTGCTAAAGTGGCACTTTGGCATTGCGACAAAATTAGTTTTTTCAGTAACAGTAAATCCATATTTGTATCAAAAAACCATTTATAGTTGATCAACATACTGGTCATGTAAAACACCTGTTTTCAGAAGCATGAAGTGCCAATCTTTTAAGGTAACATATTGAGGACATAAATGTTCTTCTAGCTTATGACAAGATCAACAAAATACTTTTGTAGTTGGTTCTCCAATTCTGTGTTCTAAATAGAGGTAAGTAGTAAGCAGGTGCTCCCCCACCATTAAATATCTATGTGGTATGTGGCACTATAGGCAGTTTAACTACTACCAAAAAAAGAAATTTATGTGTAATGCTATGAAATTAACACAAAATATTAGTGATATAAGCACTAAAACTTAAAAAACGCTCTAGGCACTAAAGTTTACCTATACTCAATTGTATTACTTGTCTTCTCAGTTTTTTTTTATGTTCTCATGTAGCTTATATTAGATATGCAGACAAATACCTTAGAAGGCAAAGTCCAGTTACTCATTGTTTTCGGAAGAATTCCTTGTTTGAGTCTGCGGATCATTTGCCTAACCCAAAACCTGCTATACTTTCTGTTGAAGTATGTTTTCCTTTTGAGGTGAAATACACATAGAGGTCTCTCCTTATTGAAGAAAGTATAATTCAATTATAATTTGGTTCTACAGGGTTAAGGGTACACTGTAGAAATTTGTTATGTTGAAGAACCTGTCTCAGACTACTGGCAAGCTGCTGTGAATACTGTTCTTCTTATTCATGAAAAGGTTAGTCGTTTTTTTGCTGTCTGAAAAACAATAGATGTCATGTCGGTATTTATCCCCTGAAATTTGCTGTTGAAGAGGCTTGGCTTTCAATCAAACATTGGCTAAATGGTGACAGGAAAAAGCATTTTTGTGGTATTTTTTGTCTTAGCTTATATGTTAGTTGCAAGGGGTCACTAATTGGAGTGGTTATGGTTCTTTTTATGTGCACATTGTTGATGCATTACTGCTTCACTGTCACTTCAGTGTTTAACACATCTCATGCTATGCATTTCCCCTTTTTCCAGTGCTAAAGGATCTGAAGTATGCTGACACTCATGAGTGGGTGAAGGTTGAGGGTGACACTGCAACTGTTGGGATTACTGACCATGCCTGGGTTGATACATTCATATATTCTATCACCGTGAATAAATTTAGGTGTTACACCTTCTAGATGTTAGGTTACTAGGATGAGAAGCGCGCTACGCTGCGCCAGACTGGCGTGATATTTAAATCCGTATGGATTGAAAGTATAGTTAATATAAAATCTAAATGTATATAAAACCATAGTGAAAAGGGTAACAATATTTATAGCTCAAACAGCACAAAGATTAGGACAAAATTATCTTTCAAGCATAATTATGCAGGACATAAGAACTGTAATGAAATAGCATAAGCAATTTACCTGACCGCATGCATGTTCTCAATTTTGAATGAAGGGCTACAATATTTGGCTAGGAACAGACTTCATAACGGGACCCAGCTGCAGGCAAAAATCTTCGAGGAGGTTTCCAAGAGATGGCAATGATATTTCAGCATTCTTGAGAGAAGGATGTTTAAGCACCGCAAATTATGATTGTTCTACAAATTGAGAAGGATGCGTAATATATAATCATACTTGAAAGCATAGAACCTTGCTGTTAGATATTCCGATTAATTTACCTGCAATGATCTATACATCACACAAATACTCATGGAGATTTTGGAATTGAGCAAAAAAAATTCTAACATTATAACCTTCAGTAATATATTCATAACTGTGGATATGGTTGGTGTGATAAAGCATAACATTTGAGTACTAAAATATAAATGAGAAACGAACTGTTGCATCCTACGATAACAGGCCACTTTTCAGTTTCACTTATAACAAAATCTAAGGCCATTGGATCAGATATTTTCAGAAATACAGGAAAGAAATCATGTTTACAAACACAATATATACTTCTTATCTTTGGTTCATTGACCGGACACAATTTCTTCAGCTTTCCGCAAGAGGTTCATTCGAAAGCATGATACAACAAACATGTACCAGGACTCTGGTAGCTTCTTCCCTTCATAGCATATAGGGGGGAAATCATAAATCACTCATAACCATTTTCAAACCCAAAATAGGGAAAAATACTAAAATTTGCAAAATGGGAAGGGAAACATGCTCAAACAGATGGACAAATAATATGCTTACATTCTTTTTATTTTCAAGACATGTCACATAATTTCTACACAATAGGTAGTGGTCAGATGTTATTACCTCTGAAAATGTGGCACACAGTATAGGGGTGGTTGTTGTGGAGGCAAGAGTATCGCTAGCAACTACATATTGGTCTGTGCATAGAAGAAAGGGCAAGATCATTTAGCGCAGGATATAATCGTGGCCAAAACAGATTTACAAAAAGAGAAAAATTAAACTACATGGTCTATTCAATAGCTAAAACTGAAAAAGGTCTTGTTATAAGGTTACTATATAGCTTTAGGTTACTACCTGCTAACAAAATAAAACCATATACATATGATGTGCCCCTAAACCTATTCCTACTGGAATTCCTGAAAGCTACAGCGAAAAAACCCAAATAAATAACTAAACCCACACTTTTAAGCTACTAAAAGAACAGGAGAAGATGGAGACAAACAAGAATGTCTCGCTCTGTAACCACGCATTTGACCATCTCTTCTCTGCTATAGATACCAATGAAGCAAATAAACTTTGCAATTTAATAGAGAGTATTACTCCTATCACCTGGACAACCTGGAACTTTACAGTCTAAACCATCTGGCCAGTTAAATTGTTGATGTCCTATCCTGAAAGCAATTAAGACCATCCACATGCATAAATTTGTATTAAGCCCATGCTAATTTAGCATAGGAAGATAAGCAACAACTATAGATGAATTTATCCAAACATCTATTGGCTTACAATCGAGAAGATGAAAAATAGCTGCCATCCTACGACTTCTAATTAGTCTTCTCTCTGGTCTAAGAACTTTATTACAGATATCAATTAACAGTGGGAAGCTAACAGAAACATTTGATTACCTCGAACAAAACCACTTGCCTTGCTTATTAGCTGTAGCAAGCTAGAGATCTGGTGCTATAAATGGACAACATCATGAAAAAAGAAACCAGAAAGGAGGAAAATCAGCAATACAGAAGAACATTATGATACATGAAAAACTTCAACAATAGGCAAACGACAATGGTGACCAGCAGGAAAAGATCATTAGAGGATAAGACATTTGTATTATTGTTGTTGGCCATTGGAGCAGAGGAAGGAGCAGCAAATATCAGAGAGGACTTGATGGCAGCCACTGTACGGTGAACCAACAAAAGAGATATGTGGAAGAAGACATCAACAAGTAAAAGTTGGTAACAATCCTAATGTGCCCCACTGCTCCTTGCCATCCCAGTCCCCTAGTTGCAACCATCAACACAATATTTCACTTAACTCCTAAAGAAGAGCAAGCAAAATAATTCACAGAGAATACTAAGCAACCTCTAAAATGTATCTTCTTAACATCTTATCTTTGATTTGCTCAAGAGCAGAGTATCTCAGTGGTCACAGATGGTGCCAGTTTGTTTCTCTCCATTACCAATAAGAATTTTGTCTACAGTAGCAGTATGGGTGATTAAAGCATACACATAAGACAGTTCATTGGCCTCACAGGCACATCCATTAAAACACAGAGATCAGCATGCGAAAACTAGTAATAACAAATCATAAATAGATAGCTCAACTTATTTTCTACGACATGGAAGAGGAGCAATATATGAGAGTATATACAGCATAGGCAGCCATCTAGGTATTAATTGCATGTAATATAGGACGAATGCATCTAGATATCCTGTTATGTTGCAAGCGTTGCTATCTTAACAAACAGAGCAACCATCCATTTCAGAAATCGGAGAAACACATTTTTATATAAAAACGGGTCAAGTTCTATACGTTAGCATGCATGCAAATGCTGCATTGAACTATGAACCAACCTAAAGGAATAGAACCTAAATATTCTGAGGCTTACCTGAGGCGGTACAGGTCTGCAGGAGATGGTGGACCACATCAACATCATCCTGACAACCATCACCATACCACATTTACAAAACGATAAATTTGCACAGAGCAAACCAATCATAAATAATTAGCAAAAAAAGCAAATAAAGGTAGAAGCACATGGCCACAAAGGAAGAGGAAATACGGGAGTGGAGCTCATATGCGCTGATCTTCCTTGTGCAGCCAAGAGTAGCGTCGACGTTGAGGCCAACGGGTTTGTTCCTTTCTTTCTTCTTCGCGCTCCAAAGGGAGGGTCCTTTGAGAGGACCTAATATACACACCTAGAACAGGAAAAGCATATATACTAATCCTAAATACCGTTGTCCATAGTAGATAGCAACTAATCAACCACATTAAGGCAGGGGGGAAAAAGGGAAGCGCGAAAATAAGCTGAACGTCCTACACTAATCTTCCATGACTCACTACTAAAAGGCAAACATAATCTATGAACCTGATACGAAAGGCCTATCATGCTGAAACTACTATGATATACGATGTCAGAAGCATTCTGACATAGAAGAAACAAAGAAAGGGAGTAAGATGATGCTTGTGAATAAAGACAGCTATGTAGTAACATTTTCACTAAACCAAGCCTCATATAGGATCCGTTGCAAGCCTGCTCCAAGATGCCATAGAGAAACAATGCAATAGTGTGATCATTGCGGTGTGACTAATGATAGAGACGCATATACAGCTGAGTAAATAAGGAAAAATTCACCTCATATATAAATACAATAGAAAGGATGCTATGACTTCTAGCTCGCATGTAAAAAACCAAAAATCAGAGGGGATCAAAAAGGGATATTCTACCAACCAAATATCTACTAAGAGAGTTCAATGTCATCGCTGACTGACAGAACATGATGTTTCATCAATCAGAACCAGATTATATTTTGTGTGAGCAAACCAGAGAAGCATTTGCGAGGGCAGCCAGTACAGTAGCTGCGGAGCTGCAAGATACATGCCAAAAAAGAGATTGGCACTGGCTTGATATTTCTCTATTGATGTCTCCTCTACTAAATTGCCTGGTAAAGCATTGCTTCATAGAACCAGGATAGAACACTTGAGGGAAGATCAGTAAGAGCTCATGAACTAACTGATTCTACATAGGCTAAACTTTATAAAGCATAATAAATATGAGAACCTATGATTTGGTAGAATAAAAAATGGCAAGAGGAAACATAATATTAAAATCAGTACTATCAGATCAAAGAACGGCTAGCCTGCACTTTGTGTGCTGGTAATAAAAGCCATACTATCTAGTGTTAACGCAAACCTGAAACGGGGAAAAAACCCTGACTACTTTATTGCTACAATAAAGACAAAGAAAATAGACCAACCAATCTAATAATAATATGAAAAACTATTGGAACCATCCCTAGCTTCTAGTTAGAAATAAAAACGCCTGATCTCTAGTCTGCCAAACTACCATACTGTTTTCCAGAGCCCTTGTGAAGAAGCAGCTTGAACTATCGTAGATCTCTCAAAACCTAGGTGGAAACAAACAAAACAAAAAAACAGATAAAGTTTAGCAAAATTAAAATGTAAATAATCTAAATAATGACAGACAAAGCAGAGAACTATGCTCATTAATGTCAATTTCATTAATTATAAGGCAATAACTTACACACATACAAAAAACGAATCACTCAGGCAATTCATCAAACACACTACATACATAAAATGCTAGCATGAAGTAGAGGAGGAAGACGATAGTGCTTCAGTCCGATGGGGACAGAACAGCAAGGAAGAGGGCAAGATGGGAGCAGATGATGCGTCAAGCAAATTGCAGAAAAGATTGCCGCACATGTGCATGAGCATGCGCTTACACGAAAACTTTAGAGACGCTAAGAAGAAGCCACACGTAGCTCTCCCCACCTGAGAAGACCATAAATCTGTGAGGAAACTTAAAGCAACAAGTAAGAATGGCACGAAGAGGAGGGAAAAAAGGATATTCAGCCAAGAACAATATCTCGTAAACAAACATCACAGAATAAATGGGGAACGCAAACTGACAAAGAGAAGGAACTAAAAACAAAAGGGGAAGAAGGAGGAGGTAGCAAAGCATACTCGACACATGTAATCTAGCCCCATCTGACAATCTTAGTGCTCGATGACACCTCCAAGAACTCCCAGCACAAATAAATCATCGGCGCAGGACGATGAATCCGTGGGCTAGGGTTCAGGTGCTTGGCCATCTAGTGGTAGCGAGGACAGTGCTCTTACCATGGCGACCTCGCCGGGCTCGCGCGTGAGTGCCTCCAGATCGGGGAAGAACTCCCAGCACAAACAAATCATCGGTGCAGGACGATGAATCCGTGGGCTAGGGTTCAGGTGCTTGGCCACCTAGTGGTAGCGAGGACAGTGCTCTTACCATGGCAACCTCGCCGGGCTCGTGCGTGAGCGTCTCCAGATCGGGGAAGGGCAGCCGGAGCGCCAGGCACGATAGGCGGAGGCGCCGAGGGCGGCGCGGGCGAAGGCGACACATGGGAAGGGAGGGGGAGGGTGGCGAGACACTGGCAAGGGAAAAACGGAAGAGACCTGTGGAGTGCTCTGCCGCGGCGGATTTCGTGGCGCCTTACGGGCCAGGGCCTGCGAACGCATGGACGGGCGGATCACCACCAACGCAAGGGATCGACGGCCTCGAGAAAACGAGGGACGTGGCCCGGCTGAATGGCCTCCAATTCTCCCAGCTTTAATAGATAAGTTATTCAATGCTTCATTTGGCCAGATGTACATAATGCATGCATCCAAGTCCATTGTTTAAACATTTTTTAAAGAAGATATCACTTAAACATTTTGACTTCCAATATATTATCATTGTTCAAATCTGATCGGGCTTGCAATGCTTAAGTTAATAGTGTGTCGTTTTCCTTCCAGACCATCCGGGTGATGTTGTGTATGTGGAGCTACCGAAGTTGGTAGCAAGTATCCCGTGGAAAGAACTTTGGTGTTCTTTGAAAGTGTGAAGGCAACCAAGGATATCAACTCGCCAGTATCTGGTGAGGTCGTTGAAGTGAACGATGAATTAAGTGAGAAACCTGGGTTGGTAAGTGTTAACTCGTAATAACACAGCACACAATTCTACTATAGCCGGTATGTTTGTTTTTTTCCTGCATAGGTCAATGCAAGTCCATATGAGACTGGGTGGATTATCAAGGTCAAGATCAGTGATTCAGGTGAGCTCCATTCTCTGATGGATGACGAGAAGTACTCAAAATTCTGCAAGGAAGAAGACATCAAGCATTGAACAAATAACAGTGGCTTCTGAACAACAAGAATCTGTGGGTCGATCCCTGTTGATGCTCGTGATGTGCCATCAAGCACTTACCTCACCCACCTGCTGTCTGAAATTAGCAAGGAACAATGTATGGAATAAATTAGTTTTGGCTTTTGCTTTTTTACTAGGCTTGCAAAATTCGAACCTGTAAAGGACATGAGTTTCTTTATATCTGTAAAGGACATGAGTTTCTTTATTTATTTGTAGTATTGCCATGATTTCATCTTTAATTATAGCTGTCTTGCTCTCTTAATATTTGAATTACATGTTCCTGGTCTCTGCCATATATTGGTATTTGGCGATGCACTAATAGCTGATCAGGAGATGTTTGTGAAGAAATCCGTGTTGGGATGAAGTGATGCTTAAACATACAAGAATTTTTTTGTTGGGATACATTTCATTATGAGGAGTTCTGAACTCCTGATTTCTGGTGCTCAGTTCTTTCTTATGGTATTAGACAAATAAGCAAACCAATATAACCTGTGCAACCTTAACCTCTAGGCATATTGCAAGGAGATCTATAGCTGCAGTATATTGATTTAGATTTTAGACATACCAAAGTTCGTATCACATCCTCCTATCAAGATATAGATCGCCAAAATCTCTACTATATAAAGCAAGAGTTTTTTTTTCCGTATCACTTCATCAAAATTACCCATCTTTGACACTGCTCTTTAATTGTCTATCTTTGCCACTGTTAGTGCTCTTTGCAAATAAACTTTTTATCGCAAATTGAGTTTTCGTTGTAACGTACGGGCACATATAGCTATGAATGCGTAAATTCATGTTGGAGGAGAAACCATAAAAACTTGTGTAATTTGGAGAAAAAGATGATTGATCTTGTAGCATAATTTTCTTTTGTTGTTTGAGCTTTATGTTTCGTTACTACATTTATTTTTCGTAGCAACGCACGGGCATTGAACTAGTTCAAATAAGGTTAGTGCTATTTGCAAATAAATTTTTTATCGAAAATTGAGTTTCCGTTGCATCGCACATATGCATGGCTAGTACTACTAGTATGGACTTGCAGGGTGCTTCCACACGTCATGTATGGTGTTCTTGACCTTAAGAATTATAATTAACCTAGCAATTTAGCATCGGAACATCGGGATGTTGCCACTGGTTATAGCAAGGAAAAAACGAAAGGAATCGCGAGCGGAAAAAGGCTTCAAGGAATCGCGAGCCGCGAGCGGAAAAAGGAATCGCGAGCGGAAAAAGGAAAAAGGAATCGCGAGCCGCGAGCGGAAAAAGGAAAAAGGAATCGCGAGCGGAAAAAGGAATCGCGAGCCGCGAGCGGAAAAAGGCTTCAAGGAATCGCGAGCGGAAAAAGGCTTCCGGGAAGCAATCCTTTCGTTTTTTCGTCTGAGACGGGGCTTTTTTCGACGAACGGTGGAGAGCGAAAGGGGAGCAAAATCTGATTCGAGATTTTTGTTCCCATCTGCTCGTTTCTTCATGCAACCGATCGAAAGTTGGCTTCCTCGTGGAAAACAGCATATTCGTCGCTTCACCGGCTGATTGCAGATTACTGTTCTTTGGAAAGAAGATCTATAAACTGTCAAATTTTTAGAGTTATCACGACCAACCATGATAGTTTTGCAAAAGGGAGAAATTAAAGTAAGGGAAAACTATCGAAACATAAAGTCTAGAGTGGCCTTTTAAACATGTTAATTAGGTCAATAATTTTAAACTCGATCAGTTTTGCAAAGAATATGCCAACGGATGAACACTTGAGTGATTCAAGATCCCTTGCTTTTTTTCCTCGCAAAAAAAAAATCCATTCTTTGGAGGGGAAAAAACTTTTTGAAAAATCATCACAAAGTTGTCATTGGAGAATGCAAGCCGTTCTATAAAATATTGGATGGCTAAGATCAAAGTTAGCAACTGGATTATCTCGCCAAAAAATGGTGAGCAACGGGCTTAGCACCGAGTTCCAAGTGTGTGTTTTACTAGACTGCGAGTACTGCTCAGTGTAGTGTGAAGTAACCCATATCAAAGAATAGCCGCATGTGTATAAACTTGCAAATTTTTAGAGTTATTACGACCGACCATGATAGTTTTGCAAATGGGAGAAAAGTAAGGGAAAACCATCGAACATAAAGTCTAGAGAGGACTTTTTAAACATGTTAATTAGGTCATTAATTTTAAACTCAATCAGGTTTGCACAGAATATGCCAAAGGATGAACACGAGCGACTTAAGATGCCTTGCTTTTTTCCTCGAAAAAAAAAGGATAGCTTGCTTTTGGAGGGGGAAAAAACTTATATAAAATAACATCACAAACTTGTCAATGGAGAATGCAAGCCGTTCTATAAAATCTTTGACGGCTAAGATCAAAGTTAGCAACTGGATTACCTCGCAAAAAAAAATGAAAAAGCGAGCAATAGGATTAATTCAAGCATATGGCACGGAGTTAAAAACTTAAACTATCCAACGTTAGCCAGAAAACCAAATATGTCACACTAGTTAGCCAGAAAATCAAAGTTAGCAACTATCCAACGTTAGCCAGAAAACTTAAACTATCCAACGTTAGCCAACGTTAGCCGGAAAACTTAAACTATCCAACGTTAGCCAACGTTAAACTATCCAACGATAGCCAGAAAACTTAAACTATCCAACGTTAGCCAGAAAATCAAAATTAGCAACTGGATTACCTCGCAAAAAAAAAAGCGAGCAATAGGATTAATTCAAGCATATGGCACGGAGTTCCAAACGCGTGTTTGACTAGAGTGCGTGTATTGCTCAGTGTAGTGTGAACTGTGAAGTAACCCACATCAAAGAATAACCACGTGTGTAGTCATCCCGTGATTGGTGTCAATCGAACCATGCCCGTAAGCCAGAAAACCAAATATGTCACACTAGTTAAAAACTTAAACTATCCAACGTTAGGGGGCACTGGCATCTCTATGGCTCCATCCAAACCGTCCATTTGCGACGAAGGGCTCTACTGAGTCCTGAGCCGCTGGAGTTGAACAGAGGAGGGTACGAACACAACCATGCTTGTCATGCCTGCAATGGCGGAGCCAGAAATTTCTAAAGGAGGGGCCTAAGAATAAAGTGACGGCGCAGACGAAAGCGGCGCAGTACGCATGGTGTCTTCGATCCGTCACCGCCGATGCTTATTGTTAGCACTTAGCACACAAGACTCCTTTGCTTCGTGGATTAGACGAATAGTATCAGTATCAAAGACAAAAAATGTCCAGAAAAATTGGACGTACTAGCAATTCTGTAGACCAATCACAAATTCACAATCACATGATTTGTACAACTTGTCGCCGATAACTAAACTAATAATTAATCAATCGATAATTAGCAAAAGGCACGGACTGTTTATGGATATATGACATATACATATGCCTGTGAAAATGTGACGAATATGGAGAAAACTAGATAACATCTCAAGGGAAGGGACAAAGGTTCAGCGCACCACACACGTCGTCGTAAATCGGCCTGATCGATCGGATTGTTTTTGTTAAAATAATCTAGTCGCCGTTTGTCCTGAGAGAATCGGAGAACAGCAAACTGAATAATCTAGTCGCGTAGCATGGAGAACAAACGGGAGAAGGCCGAAGGCAAGACGTTGGTTCGGTCTTTGACTCGATGTTTCATTCGCAGCACGCGAGAAGACGAGAAGGTGAGACGTCGGCCATTAGACATTTGGCCTTGTGACTATATATATACATATACACTCTCCTTTCATGGGCCAAAGGAGGGGGCCCAGGCCCCATCACGCCCCCCCTTTGGCTCCGCCTCTGCATGCCTGCCTGCTTGCAGCGCGCGGTAGTGTGCTTCTAGTGTCAACGTCGTGCTGTAGCTATAGTCGTAGTCCTTTTATCACGGGGCACTTAATATGCATCATGCATGCTGCTCCTTTAAATCACAAATAATTGTTATTTAAATATAGCTTAAACCTTCAAAATTTTGACTATCAATATCATTTTAAATAGATAAAAAGTCTATATAACATTCCAAACTTTACTTGAAAGTCTATTCGGCACCTTGAGCTATTAAATCAAACATTTGATCCCATGAACTTTACAATCTAATTCAAATAACTTTATAACCCAGTTTTCGATAACGGTATTGCCCGCGTGGCATCTCTTATAAACCTGAACTATGTGAAAACCTATTAAAAGACATCATCTTGCTCCTTTTAAACAATCCCACATTCATGTTTTTCGGTGATTAAGTATTTATTATTAAGAAAATTATGATATAGTTATCATTTATAGTCTTTTGGATATTTATTAGTATGTTTGTTGATTTCAGACTTGACTCATATTTTTATTATAAAAATAAATGTCGTTACCTTATAAAGTACTATGTTTTTATCATTTGTTTGGAGGTGACTTATATTATATATATTTAATTTTTAAAATATATAATATTGAAAACACGAGAAAGGATAGCTTCCATGTTAACTACTGTAGCTTTTTTGGGACTTTATCGTGAAGCCGCGAAAATCATGATTTAAAACCTTTTCAACCCTAGGCAATGGCGGAGCCAGGATTTGGGTAAGCCTCGGGCCAGAAATAAACGATTATTACTAACGTCAAAAACTATGGACATTAAGGTATAACAAAAGTACAACACAAATACACAATTAAAAATAAATTTGAATTGTTGAAATGTTAAACATGGAATTCAAATTTAACAAAATCAATCTATTTTTCATACAGTTTGGTACAAAATCGCAAGCCAAATTACCGTACTTTCCGAGCCT
Source organism: Guadua angustifolia (assembly GCA_036346375.1). NCBI lineage: Eukaryota > Viridiplantae > Streptophyta > Magnoliopsida > Poales > Poaceae > Guadua > Guadua angustifolia. Next base: position 59,124 of record JAYEVE010000999.1, on the reverse strand, counting down.
AAAAAATATATTTAAGTGCATATCCACAAATAGAAAGAATGGGATTACCTTCTTAACAACAGAGCTGCAAAGCCTTTCAAGGCATAGAGTATGGTCCAAATTAAGTCTGGGTTGGAAGGCATTGATGATGACAGACTCAGCATTTTGAAGTATGCAAGAGAAAAAATAAATCAAGCCAGGTGTTGAAAGTGATAGGTGGCATATAACCTTGTTTCATGGATACAACTTCCTTTTTTCATATAGTAACAAATAGAAACCCGGTATCCCTCTTCATTTCTCTCTTCTACTCTCATAATTGACTCTCCATCAAAAGATTTGAGAATTTAACACATTTCATTTGTTCAACGAATAAGACAAAATAATGGAATAGTTGCATTATGGCTTATGAGATGCATTCCCAAATGAAATAGCAAAACAGAATGCAATTTTGGTTACATTTTCTAATAAATTCTACTACACATAAAGCCACAAACTTTAACCACATTTCTGATAAGCATGACAAGCTCGAATCATCTAGCTACGTCTGATATCAAGATCATTAGATCAACTAATCAAGTAATCAACTACTGAATACTGGTCAAGCAATACAAGATTACCATTTACTAGTCACCAGAGATCATTAGATCAACTACCAGCCACTCACTCACCAATCAAGATCATTAGATCAACTACCAGCCAGGCAGTCACTCACCAGTTAGCACACAATAGTCACAGACAGTGAGACAGAGCCATAGAGGGCTGGGCAGGGGCGGCGACGCGGCATGGCCAATGGCCGGAGTCAGGAGAGGTGGTAGTCCGTGAGTGGCAGCGGAGGGTCGCGTCCGCGCCCGGCGCCAGATCGGTGAATCGAGTCCGAGCAACCAAGTAGCTGCGGTGGGAGCCGGAGGCAGCGCCTTGGGCGGCGTTCCTTGGCCCGGCGCGCAGTGGCGGAGGGCGGAACGGCGGTCGGGCGGCGCTTGGCTCGAGCCGATGGGTGGCCGGACTCGGGAGCAAGGCGGGTGGCCGAGACGCGATCAGGACGCCGGGGCGCCGAGTGGGACGCGGGAAGCCGGGAGCCGGGTCGTCGGGCACTCGGGCGGGTGTAAGTTCAACCTTCATTAGTTATAGTTTTTGTGTTAATGACAAATCTAATCTTGTGTTAATGTCAAATCTAATATTGAGTTAATCCCCTAATGCGATTCTGTTATTAATGACAAATCTTATATCGAGACTAACTCGTTTGTTTAGAATATCCTTGATTAGTCTCATCGCATTGAAAAATGGAAAACCCGAGGTATGTATGCATATTCATTATAGTATTAGTTGCATGCTTTGGAGTCAAGTTAAAGTATGAATGTCCCCATTACACTAACCACAAAATGTGCATCATGTTTCCCAATCCATATAATTACATGGATGCACATATTTAGGGGGAGTTCACACTCTAACTTGAAGAATCAATTTAAATGATAATTTAAATTGAGTTCACTTGTTCTATTAATCATTAAAGAACATTTCATCATGTGTTGATGGTGTTCCGTGATTAATTAAGGACAAATGAATAGTTCTTGAGTATAATGAAGCATCAGTTGCATCAAAGTACTCAAGACATTATTAAATCATTTCAATTGATTTAGGTTGTGCTCAATTGATCTAAAGGAATCCATTATGTGTTAATGGAGTGCAAGGGATAATTGAGACAACCATGCATCTTGGACTAACTATTTGTATGAGTTGTGATTGAGTTAGGTCCAAAGATGAATGAGATGATGAGAACGGGACTTGGACGGCATCATGAGTTGATGGGCGTCAAGAATGGTTCCCGAAGAGGAGTCGAGCGATGATCCCGGGGGAGTATCGAGTGAAGATCATAAAGACCCCAAAGGGGATTGCTTGCGCGGCGGCGAAGGTATAACTAGATAGGCTAAGGACTTTTGTAGTCTTTGAGTCTAGTTCTTTTATCGCCGTACTATTAAGAGGGGTTGCCTCTTCGTTTGAGCTTCATCATGTGTTGGTGATGTCAATCCACGTTCACTCAAGCTCAACCATTTGGATTTGTTTTTCGCATATGGATTAACCGTTTGGCATGTGTTGCAAATGTGTTAAGCCTATGTTTGGTTGTTTTGCATTATGCTCTGATTTGCATGTGTTGCTAAGATGAAAGAGTATATGCATTTGGTTTTCATGATGCTTTGATTTGCATGTGTTGCAAATAGGATAAGCTAATCGTTGGCTTTTTATGTGGAGTTCACTTTTGCATGTGTTGCATTAGTTGAAACTTCACATTTTGGTTCGCAAAACAAATCTTTATTAAAACCGTGTTGTTGCTTGGAGCTAAGTTTTGCATGTGTTGCAAAAGGAGAGAGCTCAAGCATGATTTGGTGATTGTGGTTGTGTATGTGCTAGAGGCTCGCATGTGTTGTGAGTAAAGAGCACATAAGGTTGTGTTGGTTTTTAATGTGATCGATTTGGTGTTTGTGTGTTTGTATGGAGCTAGAGGCTGGCATGTGTTGCGAGTAAAGAGCTCATACGTGTGATTTGGTTTAGTTGATGTTTGGTTTTGGTGTGAAGTCGATTTGGTGTTGCATGGGACTAGAGAATTGCATGTGTTGCAATTAGAGAGTTCATGCACCTTGATTTGATGTTGCTTGGAGCTAGACTTTTGCATGTGTTGCAAAAAGTAGTGCTCAAGCATGAAATTGTGGTTATTGCGTTATTTGCAAGTTCGTTGTGCGAATAAACTGAGGTTTATGAGTCCGGAATTCCGAGAGCATGTGAGTGGGGCTTGCAACGGGTGTTGGCAAGTTGACCGGGTCTTGTGTTGACCTTCACATGGCTAGGGGGATTAATCTCATAAACTCGAGTTTGATTCGCTTAATACGTTTTGCAAATAGTTCTTGAGTTGGTTGCGAAATGCGTTTTCGCAATTTGGTTTGAATTCTTTGAGCATGGGCTAAGTTGGTGCAAATGTGTTTTGCACGTGTGTATGATCATGTGTTGATCATCTTATGGCTCAAAGAATGGGTTTCGGTTTTTGGAGAATCGGATTTCGAGTTGAATTATGAAATTCTCCTGTGGCCGGCACTACTTGATGCATGGTAGGTAGTATGCATAAGTCTTGATACTCGGGCATATAGTGCCGTAGCTATTTTTCCATGGCGGTATTTTCTTTGGTGTCTTGTGGCCGGCACTACCGTGTGTGGGCGTAATCGCAGGCGGTACTCTGGGCCTAAGGCACCGTGAGGTTTTTGGCGAGGCTTTGTTTTTCCGGTGGTGCAGGCCAGACTATCACGAGGAGGAGGCGGTAGTACTGAGTCGGTACTCTGCGCGCCTCGAGAGGCGGTAATCTGGGACAAGTGACCGATTAGCCGATTGATTGAGATTACAGGGCAGACTACTGCCTTAGAGGCTGTAGTACCGCAAAAGGCAAGTTACCAATTTGCCCCCCAACGGCTAGTTTTCTTGTGGGGGCTATATATACCCCTGGGGGGCTTGGGGCAGATTCTTTGGTGTTGTTCTTTGTGTGTAGGAGTTGTGTGCATGTGTTGCTCTTCTCCATTTGCCTCTTGAGCTTAAGAGTGAGACTAATTGCATGTGTTGCAATTAGAAAGTGATTTGAGAGCCTCTTGTGCATGTGTTGCACTTGAGGAGGCCTTGTGCATGTGTTGCACTTGGTGATCACCGGAGCGCATTCGTTGTGCTCGGTGAAGTTCAAGTGAAGGAGCGGCTTGTTACTCTTGGAGGTTGCCGACTCCTAGACAGCGTAGGCGTCGTCTTGGAGCTCTCAAGGTTGTGAGAAGCCCGTGAAGTTTGTGAAGGTTCGGGTTGAGCCTCACGAAGCGTGAAAACCACGACTAGTGGAAAGAGGCGGTGCTCGGCGGGAGCCGGTCCGAGTGGTCGGGCTAGCCTCAACGTGGACTAGGGGAGACCGGCAAGTCTCCGAACACCACGGAAAAATATCGGTTGCCTCTTGTCTCATTTATATTCAAGCACTTTACATTATTGAATATTTATCAATTGTTTGAATTAGAATTGCTAGTATTATTTTGTTGATCAATTTAGCAATTCTTGTGTAGAGACTTAATTTAGTTAGTGCACTAGTGAGCCTAGTTGATTTAGGCTTTAATTGTCAAAACCGCGTTTATCGCTTCCGCATTACTCTCGATTAGGTTTTGACATAGGGGTTGAATTAGAGCGATTGTTTAGTGAGCGATCGATTTTTATAAACGCCTATTCACCCCCCCTCTAGGCGCATCCTCTACCCTACAAGTGGTATCAGAGCCACGGTCACTCTCATTTTAGGCTTAACCGTCTAGAGAGTAAAAAGGATGAAAACTAGAGGTTTAGTGCACTCACACGATCCACTCATGCTAAATGAATCAAATTATGCTCAATGGAAATTATTCATGATTGATCATTTTAAATCCATGAGCCCACAAATTTGGTGGATCGTAGATGTCGGCATTTTTTCTCCAATTAATGATATTGCTCCAACTAAAGGAGAGGAGAAATGTCTACATCTCGACGCTCAAGCTACTAACGTTTTATTTAGCGTTGTGAGCGTAGAGATATTCAATCTCATTTGCAATCTCAAGAGCGCTCATGAAATGTGGATCAAGCTTCAAGATAAATTTGAATCATCCACAATAATTGAGGATTGCAATGAGGAGGAGACGTCGGTTGATGACCTTTCAACATCTACATCAAGTGATGAACCGACAACTCCATCAACCTCAACCTCCGCCTCAAGCGACGACGAATTTTCACTCCCATCAAAAATTCGTTGCTTCATGGCAAAAGGTAAAAATGAGGTAAGCGACGCCGAAGATGAGCCCTCTTATGATGATTTAATGGATATGTTAGAGGAGCTCAATAATTATCTTGGGAAGGAGAAAACAAAATATAAGATTTTAAAGCTTGAACATGAATCACTTCAAAGTGATTATAATATGCTTAAAGAAAATCATGAATCCCTCATTCTCAAAGAAATTTATAAGTCTAAGGTGGACATAGGAATCACATGTGATTTAATTGATGAAATGCCATGTTTAAATGCCAATTAAATTATTTCATCAAAAATTGATATGTCCACCTCATGTGATGATTTAAATGAGTTGCCTTGTAGCTCTAATTCAAATTCTGTCGCTATTACTTCTTCTATGTCTTGTGAGACTAACCTTGTAGAGGAAAACAATGAGCTTAAGGCCCAAGTCATCAAATTGGAAGATGACTTGAAGAGGTGCTATAAAGGAAAGGCCACCCTCGACGACATTCTAAGCAAGCAACGCCGCTCGCAAGATAAGAGAGGGATCGGCTACAACTCCAAGAGGGAGAATAGCAAGATGAAGCACAATGCGAGACACACGAAGACAATCAAGTGCTTCAATTGCAACAAGAAGGGCCACCTCGCCTCCGTGTGCCCAAATCAAGTGGATGACAAGCCACAAGCATCAACCATGAGGCAAACCGGCAAGGAGCAAGTCAAACCGGTCAAGAGAGGGCCAAATAGCGTGACATGCTTCAATTCTTGAGAAAAGGACACTTGGTGAAGGATTGTCCCAAAGGTATCACTCTAAGCCTATTCTCATTAATGAAAATTATTTGCTTAGGAAGGACAAGAATGGCAATGTGTTTGCCAAGCTTGTCAAGTCCCCTATCTTGCTAAGAATGATAATATTCATTTGCATAGGAAGAGTAATTCTAGAAATGTGTTTACTCAAAATGCTAAATTTCCTAAGAATAAGAAAAATCATGATGATCATATGCTTAGGAAAAATAATAGCAAAACATTTGCTAGAAATACTAGATCCTCTAAGCCGATGCATAATTTCAATAATCATATGCTTAGAAGAGATCAAACTAGAAGTAGTTTTGCAAAATACAATTGCCCTCCTAAGTCCTCACACTTAAATCCAAACAAATTGCTTAGGAGGAATAATAATCGCAAAACTATTCCTAGTTACGTTAGTCAATTCAATAATGTTAAAATTAGGACCATTTGGGTTCCTAAATCTATTGTGACTAATGTTGTCGGACCCAACAAGGATTGGGTACCAAAAGTCGCCTAAAAGGATTTTTAGGTGATAAGAGATGGATTGGACGCTTGCCATTCAAGAGGAGAAGGATTTTATTAATCTACAAGTGGTGTCAAGCATGAAGAACAACAAGTCCATCATGAGCCAATGCCATCTCGGTAACAAGTATTTAAATTGATTACTATTTAGCTTCTAGCCTTGTGTAGGTTTGGATGCATTAGTATTAATGAAAAATCAATTTAGATTACTTGTTGTGGCCACTTGCTCTCGCCTCTTATCTATTCTCTTAATTGCAAATCTTGAGCAAGTTAGATAGTGGCACATCTAGGGGGAGTGTTAATTCATATTCATGTGTATCACATCCCTATGTGTGCCCATATTAATATAAGTGCACATATATATATTCTCAAAAGTCAACCTCTTAGCCAAAAGTCAAAATTTTGTATACTATTAGTAAACTTGTGAAAAACTAGTTGAAAAATCTATACAAATGGTTTTGAAATGATTTTCAAAGGTTTTGGCTTTACAAAAATTATTTTGAAAAGAAAATGAGTTTTAATTCCAAAATCTAGTTACTAGTATCTTGATTTTGATTTAAACTTATAATTTTCATAGAAATAAAAGTAAAAAGATTTTGAAAGTATTTCCAAAACAAAACTCCTAGAGTTGGTCATTCTTAATAACTTTCGTGTTCAAAAGTTTCTCAAAAGACCAACCTAGCAAAAGTTATTTGATTTTGAAACTCGCCGGAAAACTATACTTGACCCGTAATGGTCATACTATTGCACTTAGTGAGTTTCATCATTTGAATCAAAATTCTACACAAAGAGTTGATTCAAAACGATATTTTTTAGACTCATACACATAATTCAAAGCTCTACATCTTACCCCATGCTAATTTGAATTCTTGTGTTGATTGAATTTGACTTTGCTTCTTCAAAATGGACTATTTAGGTCAAAAGTCAAAATTGTGTTTAAATGACCCAAATCTGCGAAAAAGCTTTGCAAAAGTAATCTACTATGTATTTCAAATGTTTTACAAGCTCTCAAAATGAAAATCCTATATTGAAATCAAATTTGGCTCAAAAACGATTTGATTTGATCCAAAATGACCTATTTAGGCATATAGCTCAAATCGTGGCATTCGAGTTAGATTTCATCATAAATCTTGGCTATACACACTCTTGATACACCTATCTAAGCCATGGAAAAGGAATTGCAATGAAATCCAAATTGAAGTGCATTTTGAGGTTTTTCGTGAAAATCGATTTCCTTTTATGCCTCAAAGCGCAATTTGCCATATCTTTCAAAATAAAATTGTTTTTGAGAAAATTCTTTTTGCAAAACCCTCTAATTAGTCCAAAGTTCATCTCTGCAAAATTTCAAATTTATTGGACTTCATTTGAATCATTTTCGCCAAAATTTGCAAAAATCCGGAGTTGAAATCTGTCAAGGCGTACTCTAAGCCAGCGTGCGGTAATACCGGTTTTGATACTACTGGACCTGGCCTCTGATAGTACCGGCCCGCATATTTGCTCTGAATTTTCGAAGTTCTCGGAGTTTGGCTTTGGGATATTTTTTAATTGAAATTTGATTTTTCAAAATTCTTTATGGAAAAGTTTCTTGTGATCCCAAAGTTCTTTTGTGCAAAATTTGAAAAATTTCTAAAATCTATTTAATCGAGTTTTCTAGTAGTATCAGTTTGAGCACTTTAATTAATTTAAAGCGTGATTTTCGCTTGATCTTTTGAAAAGACAAAACTTGCGCAATTCAAATGCTAATAACTCCATAATTCACTTGTTGAATATCTTGGGGAGTTTATTTATTGCAAGTTTTGGGCACTTAATTGCTTCCAAGTGAAATCATGCCTTTAATTTGCTCTGATACTAAATCTTTGTGATTTTAATTGATCTTTCTTGCGCGTTTTATACCTGTGAGTATATTGCTCTGATTATATTGCTCTGATACCCATCGATGTTATCGATTATTCATTCAAGTGGTATCAATTCTTCGTGAGTTGATTCTAAGCGGTATCAATTGAGCATATATTCATCCATAATGCTTACAAGTGGTATAATTGAGATTCTTTTCTCCAAGTGGTATCATAGATCTTATTGTTCATTTCTTCTGATGATATTCTTGATTATTTGAATTCCTTTTTAAGTGGTATCATTGAATTCAATTATTTCCTACAAGTGGTATTTCATTACCTCTTTGTAGCATTATTGCGATACCCACATTCTTAAGTAAGAGTTTCCTCTCAAATTAAAATTGTAAGTTCAACCACCTAAGACTTCTCTGTGTGAGAATCTTTATGGATTGAAATACATAAAAGAGAAAAATCTCTTGTTGAGCATTGTTCTTCATGAAAATTTGAAAATACTCATTTCTTTTGGTTCTTCATGCAAAGTCCTTGAGATAGATCTAAAGCGGTATCTAACTTCTCAAGTGGTATTTATTTCTTTTGGGTTCCTCGTTTGACCCTATTAAGCAATATATTGGATTCTTTAAAAGAATCATGTTGAAAAGTTGCAAAGCCTAATAAAATGAGGAGTGAGTTATTTGAATGTGTTTCAAATAACCCGTAATACCCTTGTTTGCTTTTCATGCTTGTTTCTTATTCTGAGTGGTATCTCTATTTTTATTGCTTATCTTTTCAAGTGGTATCCTCTTTTTGAATTTGCTTTTTCATTTGGCTTAAGTTCTTAAAATTCCTCGCCATGGTCAGTAGTATTCATTTAAATATTTTAGTATGACCTTCATTAGATATGACCCCTAAAAGAAATTGTTAAATGCCAAAAAGGGGAGAATAATTGAAAAAATCCAAAGGGGAGAATGATTAAAGGACAAAGGGGGAGAATATTTTTTAAAAAAAAATTGTTTAAATGCCAAAAAGGGGAAGAATGTATTTCAAGTTAATCTTTTAGTTTTCCATTTTTGGTGCTTAATGCCAAAAGGGGGAGAATTAGAAAGCTTAATGTCATTTGGTTTAAAAAGTAAGCTTAATATGATTAGGTTTAAAAAGTAAGCTTAATATGATTAAGGGGGAGAATTAATATGCATATGTGTTCAATTAGCTTAAACTCTCTCAACATGTTATTTTTAATCCAAATGTGCTCATTAAGCTTGGATTTGTCATTAATCACCAAAAAGGGGGAGATTGTAAGTTCAACCTTCATTAGTTATGGTTTTGGTGTTAATGACAAATCTAATCTTGTGTTAATGTCAAATCTAATATTGAGTAAATCCCCTAATGCGATTCTGTTATTAATGACAAATCTTATATCGAGACTAACTCGTTTGTTTAGAATATCCTTGATTAGTCTCATCGCATTGAAAAATGGAAATCCCGAGGTATGTATGCATATTCATTATAGTATTAGTTGCATACTTTGGAGTCAAGTTAAAGTATGAATGTCCCCATTACACTAACCACAAAATGTGCATCATGTTTTTCAATCCATATAATTACATGGATGCACATATTTAAAGGGAGTTCACACTCTAACTTGAAGAATCAATTTAAATGATAATTTAAATTGAGTTCACTTGTTCTATTAATCATTAAAGAACATTTCATCATGTGTTGATGGTGTTCCGTGATTAATTAAGGACAAATGAATAGTTCTTGAGTATAATGAAGCATCAGTTGCATCAAAGTACTCAAGACATTATTAAATCATTTCAATTGATTTAGGTTGTGCTCAATTGATCTAAAAGCATCCATTATGTGTTAATGGAGTGCAAGGGATAATTGAGACAACCATGCATCTTGGACTAACTATTTGTATGAGTTGTGATTGAGTTAGGTCCAAAGATGAATGAGATGATGAGAACGGGACTTGGACAGCATCATGAGTTGATGGGCGTCAAGAATGGTTCCCGAAGAGGAGTCGACCGATGATCCCGGGGGAGTATCGAGTGAAGATCATAAAGACCCCAAAGGGGATTGCTTGCGCGGCGGCGAAGGTATAACTAGATAGGCTAAGGACTTTTGTAGTCTTTGAGTCTAGTTCTTTTATCGCCGTACTATTAAGAGGGGTTGCCTCTTCGTTTGAGCTTCATCATGTGTTGGTGATCTCAATCCACGTTCACTCAAGCTCAACCATTTGGATTTGTTTTTCGCATATGGATTAACCGTTTGGCATGTGTTGCAAATGTGTTAAGCCTATGTTTGGTTGTTTTGCATTATGCTCTGATTTGCATGTGTTGCTAAGATGAAAGAGTATATGCATTTGGTTTTCGCATGATGCTTTGATTTGCATGTGTTGCAAATAGGATAAGCTAATGCGTTGGCTTTTGCGTGGAGTTCACTTTTGCATGTGTTGCATTAGTTGAAACTTCACATTTTGGTTCGCAAAACAAATCTTTATTAAAACCGTGTTGTTGCTTGGAGCTAAGTTTTGCATGTGTTGCAAAAGGAGAGAGCTCAAGCATGATTTGGTGATTGTGGTTGTGTATGTGCTAGAGGCTCGCATGTGTTGTGAGTAAAGAGCACATAAGGTTGTGTTGGTTTTTAATGTGATCGATTTGGTGTTTGTGTGTTTGTATGGAGCTAGAGGCTGGCATGTGTTACGAGTAAAGAGCTCATACGTGTGATTTGGTTTAGTTGATATTTGGTTTTGGTGTGAAGTCGATTTGGTGTTGCATGGGACTAGAGAATTGCATGTGTTGCAATTAGAGAGTTCATGCACCTTGATTTGATGTTGCTTGGAGCTAGACTTTTGCATGTGTTGCAAAAAGTAGTGCTCAAGCATGAAATTGTGGTTATTGCGTTATTTGCAAGTTCGTTGTGCGAATAAACTGAGGTTTATGAGTCCGGAATTCCGAGAGCATGTGAGTGGGGCTTGCAACGGGTGTTAGTAAGTTGACCGGGTCTTGTGTTGACCTTCACATGGCTAGGGGGATTAATCTCATAAACTCGAGTTTGATTCGCTTAATACGTTTTGCAAATAGTTCTTGAGTTGGTTGCGAAATGCGTTTTCGCAATTTGGTTTGAATTCTTTGAGCATGGGCTAAGTTGGTGCAAATGTGTTTTGCACGTGTGTATGATCATGTGTTGATCATCTTATGGCTCAAAGAATGGGTTTCGGTTTTTGGAGAATCGGATTTCGAGTTGAATTATGAAATTCTCTGTGGCGGCACTCTGCGATGCATGGCTGTAGTACCGCAAGTCTTGATACTACCGGGCATATAGTGCTTGATAGCTATTTTTCGATGGCGATATTTTCTTTGGTGTCTCGTGGTCAAGACTACTCAAGCGTGTGGCGGTAGTACGCAAGAAGCGGTACTACCTGCCTAAAACACCCGTGAGGTTTTTGCAGAGGCTTTGTTTTTCCGGTGGTGCAGGCAGCAGACTACTGTGAGAGGAGGCGGTAGTACTGTAGTCGGTACTACTGCGCCTCGGAGGGTAGTACGACAAGTGACCGTTAGCCGAGCAGTTGAGACTCTGGCGGTACTCTGCAAACCCTTAGAGGGCGGTAGTACCGCAAAAAATTGTTACCAATTTGCCCCCCAACGGCTAGTTTTCTTGTGGGGGCTATATATACCCCTTGGGGGCTTGGGGCTGCGATTCTTTGGTGTTGTTCTTGTGTGTAGGAGTTGTGTGCATGTGTTGCTCTTCTCCATTTGCCTCTTGAGCTTAAGAGTGAGACTAATTGCATGTGTTGCAATTAGGAAGTGATTTGAGAGCCTCTTGTGCATGTGTTGCACTTGAGGGAGGCCTTGTGCATGTGTTGCACTTGGTGATCACCGGGGCGCATTCGTTGTGCTCGGTGAAGTTCAAGTGAAGGAGCGGCTTGTTACTCTTGGAGGTTGCCGACTCTAGACGGCGTGGCGTCGTCTTGTGAGAGCTCTCAAGGTTGTGAAAGCCCGTGAAGTTTGTGAAGGTTCGGGTTGAGCCTACGCGCGTGAAAACCCACGACTAGTGGAAAGAGGCGGTGCTCGGCGGGAGCCGGTCCGAGTGGTCGGGCTAGCCTCAACGTGGACTAGGGAGACCGCAAGTCTCCGAACACCACGGAAAAATATCGGTTGCCTCTTGTCTCATTTATATTCAAGCAATTTACATTATTGAATATTTATCAATTGTTTGAATTAGAATTGCTAGTATTATTTAGTTGATCAATTTAGCAATTCTTGTGTAGAGACTTAATTTAGTTAGTGCACTAGTGAGCCTAGTTGATTTAGACTTTAATTGTCAAAACCGCGTTTATCGCTTCCGCATTACTCTTGATTAGGTTTTGACATAGGGATTGAATTAGAGCGATTGTTTAGTGAGCGATCGATTTTTATAAACGCCTATTCACCCCCTCCTCTAGACGCATCCTCGACCCTACAGCGGGACGCGGGAGACTAGAGCTGGGAGAGTTATTATCCATCTGTATCTAATTCGTTTTCACCCCTAGTTGTAATGCAGTAATGCACCATGACCATGATGCACGCGCCATTGGGAGTGGGAGCTTGGGTTTTATAGCCATCTGAAATTACCGTTTCGAACCGATGGCTCGTGGCAGTGGGACGCTGCACGCATACATGACACCAAACTCTCTCTCTCTCTAAAAATAGTACCATCATAGTTAGTTATACGCGTCCCAATTAACGGTTCAAGCACATCTTAACACGACAAAATCTCACGGCAATACATGTCGAGCAGCGCAGCGCAGCACCAGACTACGGAGTTGTAGTAGAAAATATTGTAGCGAAATACAGTTGGTGAAATACGCTCGGTGCTTCTGCCGATGCAGCTAGCGTAGCAAAACTCTGGGTGCATTTGCATCACTAGGCATGGTAGCGTGCGACTGCACACCGTGTTGTGTGGGCGTATGGAAAAAATCGACGAAACGACGCAAACGCGATTTTCAACATATTTCTCACACCGGAAAACAGCAGAAACCGAGTTAGAGGGGAAAAAAATAAAGAGTTAGAGTTGTAGAAATATCTCATTCGACGAATTATTTGGGAAATATCGGAGACCGAGGTTGGAAAATAGTCTAGAGGGAAAAGGGCGAAAAATTATTAGTGACGACAACTTTTTTTGAGTTGCACACATATTTCTGGTGACGAAAACATTTTTTCCGGGCAAAACGGAGAAAGGATCTAGACGTGATGACAATCTTCTTAGAGATGCACACAGCTGTAGAAATATCTCTTTCGACGAATTATTTGGGAAATATCGGAGACCGAGGTAGACAAACGAGGTGGGAAAATAATCTAGAGGGAAAAGGGCAAAAAATTATTAGCGACGACAAATTTTTTTGAGTTGCACATATATTTCTGGTGACGAAAACATTTTTTCCGTGAAAAACGGAGAAAGGATCTAGACGTAAGGAGTAAGGACCTATTTGTTACGTTTCTGGACCTATCCGCTATCCTGAAAAATTAGAAAAGGGCATGTCCGCGATTTGAATTTAACAGGGGCTTTTTCCGTAAAGTACCAAGCGAGAGACCTGAACGCGAAAAAAAATAAAAATCTTCCCCTCACAAAAAATCGCGAAGGACCTATTCGTAATTTCGAGGGACCAATCCGTAATTTGAGGAAACGTAGAGGCTTTTTCGGAAAAAATGTCTAAGGGGACACCTAGCTTCGGCTGGAGCCGGCTAGCCCAGGCGCCATTATATGGGTTATTATTGGTGAACGTACCATGGTAGGAACAGCATCACAAATTGTTATCACCGCTAAGAATTCTCAACCTGCGAAAGTGATAACTCAGGGCGCCATACACCAGCCTACTACAGACGAATTTGCTTTTTCAAAGAATCGAATCGATGATCTAGAAAAAGGTATGTATCGCGATCAGTGGAGGAATTCAAGAATCATCGACACGCCACGGCCTATGAACGCGGCATGTGTACTGCGGCCAGTTCGCAGCCGTCATGCCCGCCGTAGAGACTCTACCTCAGCAGTCGGTGAACTTTATTTTGGTTTTTTTTTAGAGTTTCTGAAGCTGGAGAGAGAAAGAGAACAAACCACTGTTCTTCCAAAACCGTAGGTATTTCTCACGGTATGTTGTATGAACATGGCGTGATGTGCTCAACTCTGACCTCGCGCGCGGCCTCGGCAGCAAGAACAACGCCGACGGTGTAAGAAGCTGTCTCCAATCGCGTTGCCTCTACGGGGCGAAGAGGTGCTTCGTGGGGAGTGGGGGCTAGGGCTGGAAACGACGGCTCGGTGCGGCTCGGTCAAGTGGTGAGCCCAGGCCTGGCCTTGAGGCGAGCCCAAAAAGTCGGCTCGCGAGCCGGCTCGTCGGCTCGCCGAGTCAGATCAATAGGAGTTTTTTTTCAAGTTTTAATATAAAACTTCAGAAATGACCAAACAACATAGCTTTCAAGTAATAAAGTCAAGATATTATTAAAAAAAAGAATTGCATTTGCATTCATTATCAATAGTTCAAAAAATTGCATTCAAAATTAGTAAACACTGACATTGCATCATCAAGGGTTCAAGAATTCAAAATTCAGAAGGTATCGCTTAGGGTTTTGCTCATATGGGCTAATTGGGCCGAGCCAATGAGCGGCTCGCGAGTCGATGCGAGCCGAGCCGAGCCGGCTCACTGAAAAACCGAGCCACAAAAATAGGCTCGGCTCGGACTCGCTCCGAACCGCAAGCCTGACCAAGCCCGAGCCGAGCTACGAGCTGCGAGCCAAATTTCTAGCCCTAGTGGGGCCAACCAGTGGTCGCGCCGGTCTTGTAATTTTTTAATTTAATATTTTTTTAATCGTTTTTCAAAACTAGTCGCCCAAGACCGAAAAATAGCAAATACCCTCCGTCGCCCCTAGCGAGGCGACGCCTCCGGGCGACAGGAGGCGGCTAACAACAAAACTCCAAACCTAGCAATGACGTAAAAAAACGAAAAAAAAAAAAAAGGAAAATGTCTGATTTAGCCCTTGGCGGCGATCGGTACTATAGTTTTTATTTTTTTAGCGATTTTTTTTGCAAATTGTTTGTACAATAATTGTTACATTGAACCAGGAAAAATTAGGGAAAAAAACTTGTTGTCATGTAATGAACCGGAAAAATTATTTTAGTCTGTTAGTGATACGCACTTAGTTTTTTGATAGCCTCGTAGGGTCCGTCGAATATGGCGAAAAAATAGGGAAAAAGCCTGGTGACCTCATAGCGTGGGATACCACTTTAGTGCGGGCGAGGCAATACGGACGTTCTGAAAATCGGAAAAGGCACTCGCGGGCACGAAACCACTGAAATCGTGGCCACTTAGGGGTTTTCGTAGCCCCGCGGGACAGGCCGGACACGGTCCAAAAAAAACGGGAAAAATCAAGGGCGACCTACGCAACGCGGGCTACCACTTACGTACGGGCGAGATGGCCAGACGTTGCCCCGGCTTTTTGTTGCGAAAATCATAAAAGGCCCTCGCGGCCACGAAACCACGGAAATCGTGGCCACTTAGCGGTTTTCGTAGCCCCGCGGGACAAGCCGGACATGGTCAAAAAAATACAGGAAAAATCCAGGGCGGCCTACGCAATGTGGGCTACCACTTACGTATGGGCGAGATAGCCAGACGTTGCCTCGGCATTTTGTTGCGAAAATCGGAAAATGCACTCGCGGCCACGAAACCACGGAAATCGTGGCCACTTAGGGGTTTTCGTAGCCCCGCGGGACAGGCCGGACATGGTCAAAAAAATACAAAAAAAATCAAGGGCGGCCTACGCAATGCGGGCTACCACTTACGTATGGGCGAGATGGCCGGACGTTGCCCCGACATTTTGTTGCGAAAATCGGAAAAGACACTCATGACCCGAAAACCATGAAAACTTTTACGAGGTCAGAAAATTTTGAAACTTTTATGGAGGTTTCGATAAATCAGTGATATTACCATAAAAATTTCAAATGATTTTAATATATGAGGAATTTTTAAAATTCAAACAATACATATATAAGGGCACGTGCAAAAGTTCAGATGATAAAATAAGCAATGGATTAGATTATATTATATTACATGGCATTACATCAATGACGAGGTTAATAAGGAAAGCACTGTTCATCGTGGTGGAACAAATGATCGTTCCGCCTATCTGGGTACAGGCAGAATGATGTAAGATATTTTCTGCATATTACCTGACCCGTGTAAATATTGCGACCAGTCCTCGGACACCGCTCAATCCCTACTATGAAAGAACTCCATGGGGTTCCGCGATGCTCCCAATATGCGCCCATTGGGTGGCCTATGCCGTCGTCTCGGTGTATAAGACTTAAATTTTGGTTGTTTTTATGTGGATTTCGCCTCCCATATGGGCATGTCATCCGATTCGGCGTCCCTATGTTAATACCACGGGTTCCGGATGGTCTGCAAGAACGAGTCAAGGATTTGTTGCGTGTTACGGACCTCGGCCATTGCTTCCCCTTGTTCCTTCTTCTTGAGAGGAGGAACCCTCCTGCACCTCTCTGTGTTGGTCTTTAGGCGGAGACATGCGGAGACGCCGCTCTGTTTCGCTCGCCTCCACTATATGGTGCGGGAGGTGTGTTTGGGCTTATGCTTGGACAACCGGAGCGTGCCTGCGATCAATGCAAGATGCCCGCTTTGGTGGTTGCATAACAAATCAACGCACTCTAAAGTCCAGCTTTTACGGCGGTAGTGGCACCACGGAGAGGTTGCTCCCCGGTTATCCCATGCAAAGTTGCTCGAGATGTGGGTGGTGCGTCTCGGGTCCACCAGTTGAAATACCAAAGACAGTTCATCCTCGGCCAAGGGGCACGCCGGAGAATCTCCGGTCGCTAGATCACCTGGCGGTATCAACCATCGCCTCCGTGCCATGTCTGTGAGACGTCGGGGCTTTGGGTGGCCTGGAGGAGGTTCCTCCTCGACTTGTTGATGTTGAAAGTGTCCTCTTGAAGTCCTGTAATGCGATGAACTGGTTTAGAACTACTACTTTGTGAGTTCAACATGAGTATGTCGCATGAAACTCACCGATCGGTTGGCCCTTGCACACCGCCCTAAGCTCTGGTCGATCTAGAAAAGGACATATCTGGCGGCCTCTCCCACCGGGTGAAGTTCTCGGGCGAAGCGGGGTAGTTGTCGTGGCAGTTGTTGAGAAATTCGTAGTCGCGTCGTTCCGGCCCGTCGATCCATTGGAAGAAGCAACACCGGTCCTTATGCTAAGAAAAGAAAGAACGAAGCATGAGATGGTAGTGTTACCATGTATTGTGTGGACACCAAGAGGTTTACCTTGTAGATGCGCACAACAAGATGAGTGGCTGTGGTAGCGTGTCTCCATGGGTAGATTGCATCATCTTGGCGGTAGGTTGCGATCACATTTCGGTCGGAAACTCACGGAGAATCAAGGCGTCGACGCAACTCTCATCCGGATATTCGGGGCTGGATGACTTCTGCTTGCTGAAGAGGCGACGGTAGAACGACATTGTTCTCTCTCCTTCCCTTCTCTCTTGTTCTTTCTTGTTCTCTCGCCGTGGGTATCTTGAGGGCGTCTTGAGCGAAGATTATAAAGGGTAGATATCGCCTGGGTATGGAGCGATCGCCCCATTTCGGGGCGATATTTACCTTCGGGCAGTGTGCCTCCTGACATATCAGGGCTATCGCCCCATTTCAGGGCGAAATTTACCTTGGGGCAGTGTGCTCCCTGACATATCAGGGCTATCGCCCCATTTCAGAGCGAAATTTACCTTGGGGCGGTGTGCCTCGACATATCGAGGCTATCGCCGCATTTCGTATGAAATTTACCTTTGGGTAGTGTGCCTCCTTACATTTTCACAGCAGGCTATTTGTTCATCGTTTATTAATAGCCAATTATATATTGTCGAGCTATGCGGACGTTGCTCCGGCACGAAGTTGCGAAAATCAGAAAAATAAGCTGAACGACATGGCTAAGAAAACATATCTACTACTCAGATAGTTAGACAACATGGTGCTGAAGATAAATACATTACAAAAGTACAACTGTACAACAAGTCAGTCACGGCGACGCCTCCTGATCTGCTCGGTGGGGTACGTGAGTGGCGACGGCGGACGGACGACCCTCCTAGCCCGGCCCTGCTCCTGAGGGGTAGCGTAGTATGTCGGCGGCTCGGGTGTCTGCTGCGGTGGTGGCCCGTGCTCCTCGGTGGACATGAACTGCTCCACGTCGAAACCTGCATCCTCGTCAATGTCGTGGTACTCGTACCTCGAGTAGTCGGCAACCGCCGTGTGGACTGCCGCGTCACCCGGCTGGACCTGCGGTGTCGAGAGACGAAGATCGCCCGCGTCCTCCACCTCGACACTGCGGTGCGCGAGAGCGAAGATCGCTGGCGTCACCCCACCGTAGCCCGCTGCGTCATGGAGGACACGAGGGCACGTCTTGGGTGACGTCGGGCGGTGTGGGCCGACTTCGGGGCGAGGTGTGAACACGCCTCCACTAGGCGGGAGGTCTTGGTGGCGGGGCACCACGTCTCCGCCCGGCAGTGAGTAGCGAGGAGCGGTCGTCGAGAACCGTGTGACGTCGGGCCTCCACGCTTGTCTGCTCCACCATCCGTGAAGCGAAGTAAGCCGCCGGCTCGTAACACGCACGTAGTGTGTAGCGTCGTTAAAATTCCATTAGCGTAAGTAAAGAGTCGAAAACTTCGGCAGACTTCTTTGTGGAACCCAGCCGGGTCGATCCAGAAGAAACTCGTTCGGCACGAGACCGCGATGTCCCCACCGCGACCCTCAATCGCGGACAACCTAGACCGGTGGGTCAAGTCCACGTGCTGGTCTAGCAGCCCGGGAGTAGCGTCAGCAGCACGCCCAACTCTCGCCATCGTCGCCTGCACCTGCGTGGTTACAAAGCAAATTCATGGTTAGAAAGCAAATTCATGGTACACGTTGCAACTACAAAAAGTAAATGAAAAGTAATGCAATGTTCCATATTCAAATATTACATTAACGGGGATAACAAATAACTGGTACATACACTCGAAAATACATTGACGGGGACAACAATTAACTGGTACATAGAATCGAACATACATTGACGGGGACAACAATTAACTGGTACATGGAATCGAAAGTACATTGACGGGGACAACAATTAACTGGTACATAGAATCGAAAAATACATTGACGGAGACAACAATTAACTGGTACATAGAATCGAAAATACATTGACGGAGACAACAAATAACTGGTACATAGAATTGCATTATCCACAATTACGACGCGCCTCAGACTCGTCCATATCGTTCCTATCGCCGTGTCCTTCGACGCTTGACCTTACGCTTCAACATTCGGATGTCCGGTACTCATCGATGCCCGGAGGGGGGCCGCCGTGAACGATCCATCGACCCGTGCCGTACACCTCGTTATGCCACGTGTTGAGAACACTCGCTTGTAGTAGTAGTGGAAGATGTACAGACGACATGATCGGTGTGTCTCGCTTCTTCTGCGGCAATCACGCGCGAAACACGGCAAGTCAGAAAGCGTGGCTTCGCAGAGCACTCGCGGTCGGCGACTCGAATGCGCCTGCGGATGGGAAGTCCTCTGCCGGTGGGCACCTCTTGACCCGGTCACCGCGATGCACGTGGTACCTCCGTTCCACGCCACTCTCCGGTGTCAGCGATGTGTCTGTGCCTTCCGTGTCTTGTTTGCCATGTGCGTAGAGACAACCGTCGAGTCTGACGGCGATTGTCCGACATACATGCCACGGAGGCCTTGTGCCGCTCAACGAAATATCTTTGGGTGCCTAGCAACACACCTCAACAATGCCCACCAACGGAGGCATCTCGCGCCTTCATTACCCGGTTGTAAATCTCCGCCGGGTTGGTTGTCATTATTCCATAGCGGAACCGCCCTCGTCATCTTGAGAATGGACCATTTCTCCAGCGGCTCGTGTCGATCCAATCCGTGAAACTCTTTATGCTTGCCCGGCCTCGCCGGATGTTTGGTCGTCGGTCGGGGAGCGCACAC
This sequence comes from Guadua angustifolia, assembly GCA_036346375.1. Lineage (NCBI taxonomy): Eukaryota > Viridiplantae > Streptophyta > Magnoliopsida > Poales > Poaceae > Guadua > Guadua angustifolia. The sequence goes on along the minus strand of JAYEVE010000999.1, from coordinate 39,221 downwards.
AAGGTCGTGGGGTCATCTCCTTGCTCGTGGTACACCATAGGGTTCCTTGATTAACTAGCGCCATCCCTTGGATTGATGATTGCTTCTTGGTTAGTTCATCCAACGTCCTCCACAAACTCGAACTTCCTCCGCCGGTTACTGTTTGCATAGCCGCTTGAACATGTTCATAAGTTCCTTGTTCTGGAATCGACGGAAAAATTGGCACCCATGTGCCTCATGCACCACCGCTCTTGGTGTCAGCCACTTCATTTGCTCCCCACGTCGGACCCTTGTTGCATATCCACGATCGCCCTCGGCAACCTGCATGTCGGTCATGGATGACACATACATCGGGCGGTCTTGCACAACCGCCATCTTGACTCTTTCAAGAAACCATACCGACTCTCCGTGTTTTCCCCCTCCACGAAGGCCAATGCGACCAGTAGAACACGGTTGTTGGCGTCCACCGCGATTGCGAGTTAGAATCGCCCTTGTATTTCCTGTGAGGAATGTGCCGTCCATGCAAATGACCAGCGACAGTCTTGGAAAGGCATTAATGCATCTTGCCGAGGGCGAAGAAGGCCCATTGCAAGACCCACTTACCGCAAGACGCACCATCCACGGAAACTCCGCAAGGTCGATGACCGTCTCGATTCCTACTTGATATTGCCACGAGCAAGTGTGGAATATTCTCGTAAGAAGTCTCGTATGTCGAACCGTATTGCAAAGCTATTCTTTTTGCTCTCCATGCCTTTCCGTAGCTAATCTTGTCTTTGAAACCTCTCCTCCACGGCTCGATAATGGATCGAGGTTGCGAGTGCGGATTGTCGACGATCGACCATAAAACACATTTGCCACCCAAGTGGACGACAGATTGCGGTGTTCCTGCTCCGCTTCCTCCAGCGATTATGCTCCGTCACTATGGAACATTTCGATAGTCCCTCCACTTCCCTTGTATGCATGCACCGCCATGGGCACGTATCAACTACGCACTTCACGTCATAGTCTTTTTCTTTGGACTTCACTACCTGAATTGGCGCCAAGAGACATTGACCAAGATTTCACCGCATCCATCACGGCCTCCTTGTCTTTATATATGGCCCTTGCGACCTTGTTCTCATGATACTCCCATGCATCTCTGTTCCTTCATTCATTGTCGTCTTGAAATTATATTTAGTCCACGCACCGGGACAGCACCTCAGAGTATTGTCCTCCTCGTCCGGCGTTCGCCATCGAGGACTTCCTCATCCGCACGGTCCTCCTCCTCCATCAACTCAACTATGTGCTCCACCTCCTCCCCTCGTCGGCCACCCCGCGCCTCCACGGTGGCTCCTCGCCCCCTCGATCCTGTCGCCACCGCCAACCTCGCCACCACCTTCATCATCGCGTTGTTGCATATCAGTATTCCTCCTCCGTAATATTTACCCGACATCACGCACCTCCGACACCGATGGAGGTACACGTACCAATCTACAAAGAACATGAGCGCCAACCCGCTCTACAACAGATCCAACATAGCTCCTCCATGCCGAGGTCGCGTTAATAGGAATCGACTCTCCATAAAAAAGTCTGCATACGGCTTACTATTGCTCTAACTTGCATAATTAACACTCGGGCATCCAAACCAAACATCCAAATATAAACTCCATCAAACCCTGTATGTCCTATCTCTCGGCCTAGATATGCCTGTATGATCTGAAAATCCCGACAAATCGACTCCATTCGCCCTTGTGCTATCTCCCCATCTCCATAGAATATCTGAAAATACAATGTCTCCGACATCTGCCTACAACGTCGAGCCAGAAAAAACCATCATTTCTCCACCTAACCGCTATATAAATGTCACAATATATTGTCGTCAAATTTTACTCTCTTGATTTGTAACGATTGCCTACCATGTTTTTAAATATACTAATTTTTAACGTAACACGGTCATTCACTATAAATAAGTAATTAGATTACCTATATTACATACATAAAATACTAAATATTAAATCTCTAAAATATTAAATACATAAATACTAAATATTAAATCTCTAAAATATTACATACCGCAAATACTAAATATTAAATCAGTAAACATTGCCTAATATTTGTACTATCCAATCCTAACTAAATTAAATTTCCAAATATTATATTGATTCTCAACATTTCTAAATACTACAATCCTAATATGTCTAAATACTATATTAAATCTCTAAACATTACCTAATATTTCTACTACCAATCCTAATATTTCTAAATATTACAAAATACTAAAATTTCAAAAAAATTACATATAAATTTAACGGACTTACCTTCAAAAACGATGAATATTTTTCCCTTTTTTCTTCCCTCTCTTTTTTTCCTCTCCTTCCTCTCCTCTTCTTCTCCTCCTCTCGCTCTCGCTCTCGCTCTCGGCAGCTGACAACCAAATGGTCATTAATGTCATGGGGTATAAAATACCCTGTCGCCTCTGGCATGATGCGATCGCCCAGCAGGCGATGACTGGCGACGCCCGACGTGTCCGTCGCGTAGCGTAGCTCCAAACGGCGCCGTTCTTCCGTTGGGAAACCGTTGGTGGGACCTGTTTACCAGTCTGAGGCGATCGCCTGGCGAGGCGGCGGCGGTATTTTGAAAATTTCTCCCGCGGGCGACTAGTTCTGAAAAAACGATTTAAAATAAATATTAAATAAAAAAAATTCCCCGGTGCGCCACGGACGACGGGCCAACTGGCCCAAGCCCACGCGGAGCCTCGTTTCGGCCTTGAAAGACACCAAAGCTACGACAGGTTTGTACTATTTTTATTGAAAGGATACCATGAGGTGACGTGTACGGCGAGTTTGGGCTGGGCACGCCAACCGTTCTGGGCCTTGGCTGCCTAGTCTATTCATCCCATTTATATTCGTCGTTTGCAAACATTAGGGGGAAAATATACTATAAGCAACTAGGACTATTTTGGTATAGAATGTTATTTGAAATAAGTGAGTTAGAGGAGTGATTTTTTTTTACTGGGCTACCAAAGGTCGCTTGCCGGTTGGTTCCGGTATCTCACAGATATGATTTTAGCACAAGCTGGTCTGAAAATAACTAGCGGATTTTAGAACCCTGGTTGCACCATACGATCGTGACAGTGCTTCACAGATTCATTCATCCCTTTTTGTTGTTGATGACTTTTAGTCTTTCTAGCACCTATCATACTAAAAGTAATTTGGAATCAATCATTTGTTATTAATTAGTATGGCTGATTTTATATAATTCTGCAGGCCTCTTAAGTAGTTTAGGTCTACATCTTTTCGTTATAACTCTTGAGGTCAAAGATGCTGGAACTTAATTTACTACTTTCATTTGATGTACTGGTGCTGTTAGTTGCCTTCTTTTCGTTGTAACTCTTGAGGTCAAAGACCTCTAGAGGCATGCTTATTTATCCTTGCATTTTTTTTTCGTGCCTTGTCCTTAGCTATCTTTCTGACATGTATGCATGTATGCATCAATTAATTACTGGTAATCTCATTTATGTACTCATATTACAATTCTTCCCATCTTTGGTCATATCAGACAGGTATGCGGATGCTGCAGCATTCTTTTTAAGACTTGGTGCTGCTGATGATAAGTGCAATGCCATGAACAGCCAATGCAAGGTAATATTTACACTGAAATGTGCTTGCTTAATTATTCAGAGAGTTTATACTTATTAGACAAGTTAGAAAGATTATGTAGTTGAAATTGATAAGTTTTATACTAACACAGTTTCATATGCAAAATGGAAAAAATAAAAAAATATTAAATCTTGGTTGTTCAGGTAAGCATTATCACGAATTGAACACCAACTTGTCTAACTCCAAAGTTGTTTCGTGCATGCAGGGTTATCTCGGTGCAATCATTATCTACCTTTATGCACATGATTTTCAACAAGCTCAGACATGTGACAATGACTGCTCAAAGTAAGTTGTATATTGGTGGTAGTTACCATCACTGGTGATAATTGTTACATGTGGATTCACATTTAATATAATTTATGCTTTGTTTGATGGCGAAATATTTGGTGAAAACCACCAATTCCATGAAAACTCTGTGAAAACCACCTGTAGAAGTTTTGAAAAATTCTCAAAAAATTACCATATGTAGGGGAGGTAAACCTCTACAATCCTGCAAAATTTGAAGATGAAACTCAATCGCATTTGAAAGATATGAAAAAGACAAACAGCAAATGCAATTGAGTTTGTACTTCAAATTTTGCAGGATTGTAGAGGTTCACCTCTCCTACATGTGATAATTTTTTGAGAATTTTTCAAAACTTCTACAGGTGGTTTCCACGGAGTTTTCATAGACTTGGTGGTTTTCACCAAATATTTCGCCTTGTTTGATTGCATCAAATCATGCAGCGCAAAAAATAATTAACAACATTATTTCCTTGTCTAATGCATTGCAGGGTTCAAGCCTTACTTAATAGCGACCAGAATCGATGTGCAATGAAACTGTTGTCTGCCTATGAGGAAAGAGGAAGGCGATGCTGAAGAAATCAAACGTGCTGCTCAATCAAGTGCCGTCAATCAAGGAGCTTGGAGGCCGAAGCCTGTGGGACAAACAAAACACCAAAGCAAAGAGGAGTAGCCGACGTCGAGTACTAGTAGGCGGAGGGAGCCGTGGCCCCGTGGAGAAGTACTGGAGCCTAAAGGAGCCTCAGACGAATTGACAAATGAAGAGTACTGATGCAGTGATGCTTGAATACTGATACTCGGCAGTCGACTAGGTATATAATTAAATTGCCCCAATACGGCAATGCTCCTCTTTGGCTTTTTCTAATACTAATAATATTGATTCTTATTGTCTCTCCTTCCTATTCAATTTGTTTGATCACAGTAAACTAAGTTGCAAAAATAGAGAATCAAACATTGCACAATTTTTTTTGACGAAGTGCAAGTACTAGTAACCCACGAACCAATGAGAGTAATATGGCTCAATATGTTTTTAACCCCAATAAAATTGTTGTTGATCCAATGCGTCGCAAACAAATTGAAGATTATCCTAAAGAGATTAGAGATTAAGTGAGGAGGGCGTATATGTTAAAGGGTCCAACTCAACCAATCGGTCATGCTTTTCCAAAAAAGATTCAACATGGAGAATCAAGATCGTTTCAAGAATAATGATACATGAAGTTCGATTGGTTAGAATATAGTGTGGAAAAAGATGCTGGCTTTTGTTTCCATTGCTTTCTTTTTAAGAACCGAGACAACCTACTCACTTTGGGAGGGACGTCTTCACAAAAGTTGGCTATATAAATTGGAGAAGGGCTATGGAAAGTTTCAAAGACCATGTTGAGGGACCTAATAGTGTTCACAACATTGCAATACAAAATTACAAAGATTTTCTTAATCAAAGAGCAAGTATAGAACATAAATTAAATGTTTATAGCAAGGACTCTGAATTGCATACAAGATTCATTTGACTGCTTCGTTATATTGTGCAAAATATCTCATAATGCAAGATGATGCTTTCTGTGGACATGATGAAACTTTTACCTCCATGAATAAGGGCAATTTTAAAGAGTTGTTGTAGTGGTATAAAGATAAGGTGCCGGATGTCAATGCAGCATTTGAATTTGATGGTGGAGGGAATAGTTTGATGATTTGTCTAGAGATACAAAAGGACCTTACGAAATATTGTGCACAAGAGGTAACAAATATGATTAAGGATGAGATTGGACATAGGAATTTTGCGGTGCTTATTGATGAGTCACGTGATTCGTTAATAAAGGAGTAAATGGCCACGATTGTCAGGTTAGTAGTACATATTATGTTTGTTAGTTATACTATTTATGATTTATGTTAAGTTCTAGCCTTGCATCATTAATTTTGTTGGAATGTAGATTTGTAAACAAATAAAGGAAGACTGTGGAAAGGCTTCTTAGTATTAAGCATATCACTTACTGTACATCGGTCGCATTGAAAGAAACTATAGTTAGTTTGTTTGTTGATCATAATCTACCTATTTAGGGCTGGAAAATTAGATCGTGACTCGTGGCTCGGCTCGGGCTCGTCAGAGCTGGCTCGCTTTCAAGACAGCTCGTGGCTCGAACGAGCTCGAGCCGAGCCTGCTTTTTAGGCTCATAAAAACCGAGCCGGCTCGGCCAAACCGGCTCGGCAGCAACCCGGCCAGGCGCCTCCTGACCTCGAGCCCAGCCCACCCAATGGCCAACGCTACCCGAGTCTCGCACCAGGTACGGCGGCAAAGCCAAAATCCTTCCCTAACCCTAATCCCTCCCTCACTGGCGCCGGGCGGCTTGGTGCCTTGGTGGCGATTCGCCCGCCGATTCCCCATTCCCGTGACACTCGCCGCAGATCTGCTTCCGCCCTCTGCTATTCTTCCTCCTCTCCATGGTGTTGCGCAGCTTCGCTCATGCGAGATCTCCCCGAATCTCTGGTTTGTCCTTGTCGATCGATCGCATCTGCATATGCGTGTGAGGTTTCTCGATTGGCTTGTTGTCGTTTGCAGGAGAGCAGAAACAACAAATTGCGGAGAAATTTTGATGGTTATTATTTCCTTGGATATACTTATACTCGTGTGAAATCTTGATTGAACCACGAGTCACGTGTAGTGTAGATCAGTAATACCTTTGTTTTTTCGACCTTCAATCAATGCTTGTGTGCAAGTATCTTGGTTAATTCTGGGGAGGTATTCGTCGCATTGATCCAAGAACAGTGCTGCCTGGTCGTGATATTTGTATATGTGTTAAATGATTACAGGTCAAACTGTCGCTAGTATATTGGTTGTGATCGAAGAACAGTGCTGCCTTGTTGTGCAAGTATCTTGTTAATTGTCCCAGTTTGATTTTCACTGATTCTTCATGAATTCTTGGTGTTGTTTGATGTTTGCTGTTTGATGTTGAGCAAGTGTATAAACTTACTAACTCAGAGCATGCCTTGGCTCGGCGAGCCAACGAGCTGCTCATGAGCCGACCTCGAGCCGAGCCGAGCCGGTTTTTTGGGCTCGTCTCAGAGCCGAGCCGGTTTTTTAGGCTCGTCTCAGAGCCGAGCCGAGCTCGGCTCGGCTCGCCATTAGACCGAGCCACACCGAACCAAGCCGAGCCTGGCTCGGCTCGGCTCGTTTCTAGCCCTATACCTATTTCTATATTATGCGGGTAGGGTTATGATGGAGATTCAAATATGAGAAAAGAATTTAATGGCTTGCAAAGATTAATACAGGATGAGAGTCCGTATGCTTTCTATATCCATTGTTTTGCCCATCAGTTACAGTTAGTGGTTGTCACTGTCGCAAGTTGTAGTAGAGCTATTGCTAACTTCTTCAATTATGTTCTCTTGATAGTGACTACTGTGAGTGCATCTTGCAAGAGAAAGGATGTTTTGATGGAAAAGCATCAAGAGAAAGTATTGGAGAAATTGAAGAATGGCATGCTTTTAAGTGAAACAAACTTGAATCAGAAAAATAGTATAGGTAGACCTGGAGATACTAGGTGGGGCTCTCATTTTAAAACCTTACTTCGCATATACCAAATGTGGGAGTCAGTGCTTGAGGTTTTAAAGATATATATGAAGATGCATCATATCTTTCAGGTTATGATGGAGTAACAGTTTGATACAACAGATGGAAAGATCTGGATTTGTATTCGTCATAAATTTTTTGATAGACTTGTTGGGCATTACAAATGAGCTTTCAATTGCTTTTTAAAAAAGGATCAAGAAATTGTAGAAGCCATAGGTTTAATTGTGGATGTGAAAGTACACCTACAAGACAAGAGAGACAATGGATAGGAGCCATTGTTTAACCAAGTCAAGTCTTTTTTACGGGGTAAATAAGATTGGTGTGCCATATATGGATGATTGCGTTGGAGTTAAGAGCAAATCTACACGTCGGAAGTATAACATGACTTACTTTTACTATTATCGTGTTGACATTTTCAATGTTGCTCTTGATGCTGTTATGAGAGAGATGAATCATCACTTTAATGAAGTTTTTTTCGAGTTATTGATATGCATGTCTTGTCTTAACCCAAGCAACTCCTTCTCTAAGTTTGATGTAGATAAATTTGTTCAACTTGCTGAGATTTACGCTGTTGATTTTACCATAGCTGATCATTTGTTATTAAGAAATCAACTTTAAACTTTCGTTCTTAATGTTAGGAAAAGTATTGAATTTAATGGTTGTCGTGATCTTACAAAGTTTGCTGAAAAGGTGGTTGAAACTGGAAAGAAGAGAACTTTCCCATTGGTCTATCATCTTATCAAGCTTACATTTATCCTTCCAGTAGCAACAGCATCAGTAGAAAGAATCTTCTTAGCAATGAAAATTATTAAGACAGATTTGCGTAAGAAGATAGCAAATGGTTGGTTCAATGACCTGACGGTGTGTTATATTGAGAAAGATATTTAGAAACCTTGATAATAAATGAATCATTTGACGCTTTCAAGAGATGAAGAATCGTGGAGTGAAATTGCGTCGTACTCAATACTAGTACCTTCGTAAGTTTTATTTTAATTTCTATTTTTATAAGTATTCACAAATTGAAATTGCATAACTAAGTTTTATATTTTTATCTATAGGTCGAATGGTCGATAATCTGTCCTCACATATTTATGTCATTTTATTTATTAGTAAGGTACCACACTTGTTATATTTTAATTATTCACTTTTGTTTCCTTTCTATTTATGTATGAATTTGAAATTTGGTTGGTAATAGAATGGTAGATATACCATTAGTATGCTTGTTTTTAAGTTAGAACTTAGACATAGGAACTCGGAAAAATATCCTGTGCAATCACCCCTCTCGGTGAAACCACCGTGCAACTGAACTAAAAAAAGTTTCAAAAAATTCTAAAAAAATCATGGATGTACATCTCAACTTACCCCACCTACATATAAAATTTCATGATCAAATTCATCCTATACTAGCAGTTACAAAAAAGACAAATTCAGCATAAACAGTGATTTTTTTACTGTTCATCACTATTCATTTTTGCTGTTTGTTTTTTTCATATCTTTGAAATGCGATTGGGTTTGGTCTTCAAATTTTGCACGATTGTAGAAGCTCACCTCCCCTACATATGGTAATTTTTTGAGAATTTTTTAAAACTTTTTTTAGTTCAGTTGCACTGTGGTTTCACGGAGGGGGTTGCACCGGATATGTTGCCTAGGAACTCTCCCTCTATTTTCATTCTGGATTTGCCACTGCTTCCCCTCTCTCTCGAAAAAAAACTAATGATTTGTGATGGGGTACTTGATTTTTTCGGACACCTGCAACATTTTTTCCCATACGTGCAACATTTTCTTCGATAACAGTACGAATATCGACTTGGATCGCCACAATATTTTCTTCCTATGCGTGTAATATTTGTAATCATTGTGTGCAACAAATACGCTCGATAACAGTAGAAATGTGCACATAAAAAAATATTGTACACATGAAAAAAAATGTTACACGAATGGAAAAAAATGCTGCGCCTATGCGTCCGGGGAAAAAGAGCTGGGTTCTAACTTCCAATTGCTAGCACTCGCAAAAAGAAAAAAAAATAGTAACATCGCAGTTAGTTGCGCGCGTCCGAATTAACGGTTCAAGCACATCTTAGCACGAGAAAATCTCACGGCAACACACGTCGAGCAGCGCAGCACCAGACTACGGAGTTCTAGTAGAAATTAATGTAGCGAAATACATTTAGTGAAGTACACTGTACACTCGGTGCTTCAGCCGATGGAGCTAGCGTCGCAAAACTGTTGGTGCATTTGTATTATCGGTGAACGTACCACAGTAGCAACAGTGCCACGGTAGTTTGTTATCACTCCTAAGAATTCTCAACCTGCGAAAGTGACAACTCAAGGCGGCCAACACCAGCCCACTGCAAACGAATTTGCTTATTGAAAGATCCGAATCGTTGCTCCAGAAAAAGTTTGCATCGATCAGTGGTCAGTGGAGGAATTCTCATCGACACGCCAGTGAGTCCCACAGCCTATGAACGCGACATGTGCGGACTGCGGCCAGTTGACCAGCCGTCATGGCCGCCGTAGAGACTCTACCTCAGAGGTCGCTGCGCTTTATTTTTGTTTTTTTTTTTTTTTGGTGTGTGTTTCTGGAGCTGGAGAGAGAAAGAGAACAAACCACTGTTTTTTACCAAACCGTGGGTTTCTGTTATGGTATGCAGTATGAACATGGCGTGATGTGCTCAGCCCTCAGGGATTGAATTTTGCGGCGAAAAAAGGTTTGCGGGACGAAAATTTCTACGACAATGACACATACACATGTACAAAAAATAAAAACCCACCCTAGCTAACAAAAATATTATAGAGTTTCTTCGACCCTTCCAATCACTTTCCCAAGAACGACTACTGCGGAGGAAGAAACAGTTCGATTAGATACCATTACTACTTGTGTAGGAGCATGCTCGACGTCGATGCTTTTTCTGGTCAAGCACATGAGCACAACTCTGATGGGAGACGTGCCGGTCCGCATTAGCGCTTGTATGTAATTCCGGAAGGGCATATACTTCAGAAAGAACCTTGCAATAATATGACATGAATGATATCAAGTTGAGTTTATGAGGTGCCCATTATCATTAGGTCGACTAAAAAAATCTAGGAATCAATTAGCATTACTAGTACTACTCCATACGGCATGACATTAGAGTCTAGCTCTGAAACCCATCAAGAATGCATCCCCGTGTACGTGTTGCTGCGCCTGGCAGGTGCCACTCTTTGATTTTGAGATCAAGCGGCGCTTGTTGATCTCCATTAAATTTCGGTTTTCGCCCTCCGAATTTATATATCGGCCGAATTCAAAATTTTAAAAAATTTGATTTTGCTACAGTGCTGAACAGTAATTTCGGAAATTTCAAGAAATTTCGGAAATTCGCCGAAATTTCGGGTTTGGAGTCCGGATTTTCAAATTTTTGGCCGGATTTGAACGGAATGGGTCCAATAACCCTTAAGAAGGTCTTGTTCCATGAAAATTTGATGAAAAACTAATTTTTGAGATTTTTAAAATTCGGGCAGAAACACTGTCAGATTTTTAAAAATTATTCAGGCCTGATGATCATCTGAAAAATTATGGTACCATCCCTTGTTGTTTGGGATCATAGACAAAATTTTCAAAATAATTTAACATCATTTTCTATCTTCAAAAATCAAAACAGAATGGACATAATTGGGACAGTAAACTTGTTAGATTTTTATAAATTTTATCGAATGTGATCATCATCTAAAATTTTTATCAAAGATTAAAAACTTCCTCAGTACCATTCTATAAAATTTTCAAAAATTTAAACTTTTTGGTTTGCTCAATAAAATCTATCAATGCAGTATGCACTAAACTTAATTTGTTGTATTATATTTCAAAAATCAATTCATTTGAGCTAAGGATTTATCAGGCAATTCAAATATTTTTAAAATTTTTGAAATTTTGTTTTTCAAATTTATTTGAGCTAAGGATTGTTATGTAAAATTTTCAACTCAAAATATTTCTCCAGGAATTTATAAAAATTCCGACATTCAAAATACTAGTTTTCAATTCTCTCCGTTTTTGAATTTTTAAATGTCTTAAATTAATTTATTAATTTATGATATTTTTAATGTTGATGCATTTATTGTTGGGGAAGATAATATAAAATTTTCAGATTGAAATTATGAGAGAATATTTTCATTTAATTCTGAAATTGAACTTAATTTGTTGTATTATATTTCAAAAATCAATTCATTTGAGCTAAGGATTTATCAGGAAATTCAAATATTTTTATAACTTTTTGAAATTTTGTTTTTCAAAATTATTTCAGCTAACGATTCTTATGTAAAATGTTCAGCTTAAAATATTTCCCCAGGAATTTATAAAAATTCTGACATTGAAAGTACTAGTTTTCAACTCTCTCTATTTTTGAATTTTTAAATATCTTAAATTAATTTATTAATTTCTGATATTTTTGTTGTTGATGCATTTATTGCTTGTAAAGATAATATAAAATTTTGAAAAAATTTCAAATTTCTTGGTTTGCTCAATAAAATCTATCAATGCAGCAAGCACTAAACTTAATTTGTTATATTATATTTTAAAAATCAAAGAGAGAAAGAACATAAATGGCACTGTGCCTTCTATGAATTTTATAAATTCACTGGTGCATGATCATGATTTAAAATTTTTATGAGATATTAACCATTTCCTTGCCACCCTTATGTCAAATTTTAAAAAATTTAAACCTTTTGTATTGCTAAATTAAATCTATGTATTGATCATCGGCACATTAATGTGATAGTAGTACTGTTTGTATTTTTTAAAATTCATGACACTTTATCATCACTTGAAAATTTTATGAGAATATTATGGATGTGTTAGGACCATGCAGAAAACTTTTCAAAATTTTACAAGCTCGTTTGTTTTAATTTTCATTCGAATGAAACTTGCCGCTCAGGGCTTTACCAAGACAGTACCAATGTTTGAATTTTTAAAATTTCTCACATTTGATAATCATCTGAAATTTTACTTAAATATAATAAGTTTGTCAGGAATCTCCACAAAAATTTCAAAATTTTATAACGTAGTTTGTACTATTTTCATCCGGTTCAAACTTGCCGATCAACGCTTCATCGGGACAGTACCAATGTTTTAATTTTTAAAATCCACAGAACTGATAATCTCCTGAAAATTTTATGAGAGCATCTCTAATGTGCCAGGAACCTACAAAAAAAAATTCAAAATTTTTTGACATCGTTTGAACTAATTTCCAGTCAGTTCATTTCAACCGAAATTTCGGAAAATTTCGCCGAAATTTCGGGAAATTTAGCCGAAATTTCGGGTATTTTCACCGAAATTTAGTAAATTTCGGCCCGGAACAAACCGGATTTGAATTTTAAAATTTGAATTTTGAATGTCCTCCGTCCGAAAAAACGAAATTTCGTCCGAAATTTCGGATTTCGGAGGTTGCCGAAAATTTTCTTCAAACGAAATTTTGAACCCTGTCAGCCCTGACCTCACGCGCGGCCTCGGCAGCAAGAGCATCGCCTCTACGGGGCGGCGAGTTGCTTCGTGGGGACGGGCCGCGACGGTTGCTGAGCACAACCGGGCACGCTGTAGCGCGCGCGTCCCCGGCTGTAGTGAGCGCGTGCGGAGGGGGAGCCGAGCCGAGCTGGTGCGGCCGCCACGGACGACGGCCCAAGCCCACGCGCCACGCGGAGCCTTGTGCCGGCCTTGCCGTGTGATGGTACGCACGACGCGTTTTACTTTGTAACCGACCACGTTCTGGGCCTGGGCTGCCCAGCTAATTGCTCCCGTTTATATTCAACGTTTGCAAACATCAGGGGAAAAAAGGTTTGCGCACGGACGCTAGTAAATTTCCACGGAACAACTCGATTCGCACCTTTTCATCATGGCCTTCTCATTGTTTGTCAATTGACAATGACACATACACATGTACAAAAAAATAAAAACCCACCCTAGCTAACAAAAATATTATAGAGTTTCTTCGACCCTTCCAATCACTTTCCCAAGAACGACTACTGCGGAGGAAGAAACAGTTCGATTAGATACCATTACTACTTGTGTAGGAGCATGCTCGACGTCGATGCTTTTTCTGGTCAAGCACATGAGCACAACTCTGATGGGAGACGTGCCGGTCCGCATTAGCGCTTGTATGTAATTCCGGAAGGGCATATACTTCAGAAAGAACCTTGCAATAATATGACATGAATGATATCAAGTTGAGTTTATGAGGTGCCCACAGGGTTCAAAATTTCGTTTGAAGAAAATTTTCGGCAACCTCCGAAATCCGAAATTTCGGACGAAATTTCGTTTTTTCGGACGGAGGACATTCAAAATTCAAATTTTAAAATTCAAATCCGGTTTGTTCCGGGCCGAAATTTACTAAATTTCGGTGAAAATACCCGAAATTTCGGCTAAATTTCCCGAAATTTCGGCGAAATTTTCCGAAATTTCGGTTGAAATGAACTGACTGGAAATTAGTTCAAACGATGTCAAAAAATTTTGAATTTTTTTTTGTAGGTTCCTGGCACATTAGAGATGCTCTCATAAAATTTTCAGGAGATTATCAGTTCTGTGGATTTTTAAAAAATTAAAACATTGGTACTGTCCCGATGAAACGTTGATCGGCAAGTTTGAACCGGATGAAAAATAGTACAAACTACGTTATAAAATTTTGAAATTTTTTGTGGAGATTCCTGACAAACTTATTATATTTAAGTAAAAATTTCAGATGATTATCAAATGTGAGAAATTTTTAAAAATTCAAACATTGGTACTGTCTTGGTAAAGCCCTGAGCGGCAAGTTTCATTCGAATGAAAATTAAAACAAACGAGCTTGTAAAATTTTGAAAAGTTTTCTGCATGGTCCTAACACATCCATAATATTCTCATAAAATTTTCAAGTGATGATAAAGTGTCATGAATTTTAAAAAATACAAACAGTACTACTATCCTGTTAACAGGCCGATGATCAATACATAGATTTAATTTAGCAATACAAAAGGTTTAAATTTTTTAAAAATTTGACATAAGGGTGGCAAGGAAATGGTTAATATCTCATAAAAATTTTAAATCATGATCATGCACCAGTGAATTTATAAAATTCATAGAAGGCACAGTGCCATTTATGTTCTTTCTCTCTTTGATTTTTAAAATATAATATAACAAATTAAGTTTAGTGCTTGCTGCATTGATAGATTTTATTGAGCAAACCAAGAAATTTGAAATTTTTTCAAAATTTTATATTATCTTTACAAGCAATAAATGCATCAACAACAAAAATATCAGAAATTAATAAATTAATTTAAGATATTTAAAAATTCAAAAATAGAGAGTTGAAAACTAGTACTTTCAATGTCAGAATTTTTATAAATTCCTGGGGAAATATTTTAAGCTGAACATTTTACATAAGAATCGTTAGCTGAAATAATTTTGAAAAACAAAATTTCAAAAAGTTATAAAAATATTTGAATTTCCTGATAAATCCTTAGCTCAAATGAATTGATTTTTGAAATATAATACAACAAATTAAGTTCAATTTCAGAATTAAATGAAAATATTCTCTCATAATTTCAATCTGAAAATTTTATATTATCTTCCCCAACAATAAATGCATCAACATTAAAAATATCATAAATTAATAAATTAATTTAAGACATTTAAAAATTCAAAAACGGAGAGAATTGAAAACTAGTACTTTGAATGTCGGAATTTTTATAAATTCCTGGAGAAATATTTTGAGTTGAAAATTTTACATAACAATCCTTAGCTCAAATAAATTTGAAAAACAAAATTTCAAAAAATTTTAAAAATATTTGAATTGCCTGATAAATCCTTAGCTCAAATGAATTGATTTTTGAAATATAATACAACAAATTAAGTTTAGTGCATACTGCATTGATAGATTTTATTGAGCAAACCAAAAAAGTTTAAATTTTTTGAAAATTTTATAGAATGGTACTGAGGAAGTTTTTAATCTTTGATAAAAATTTTAGATGATGATCACATTCGATAAAATTTATAAAAATCTAACAAGTTTACTGTCCCAATTATGTCCATTCTGTTTTTGATTTTTTGAAGATAGAAAATGATGTTAAATTATTTTGAAAATTTTTGTCTATGATCCCAAACAACAAGGGATGGTACCATAATTTTTTCAGATGATCATCAGGCCTGAATAATTTTTTAAAAATCTGACAGTGTTTCTGCCCGAATTTTAAAAAATCTCAAAAATTAGTTTTTCATCAAATTTTCATGGAACAAGACCTTCTTAAGGGTTATTGGACCCATTCCGTTCAAATCCGGCCAAAAATTTGAAAATCCGACTCCAAACCCGAAATTTCGGCGAATTTCCCGAAATTTCTTGAAATTTCCGAAATTACTGTTCAGCACTGTAGCAAAATCAAATTTTTTTTAAAATTTTGAATTCGGCCGGGATATATAAATTCGGAGGGGGCCGAAAACCGAAATTTCGGCGAAATTTCGCCGAATTTCGCCGAAAATTCAATCCCTGGGTGCCCATTATCATTAGGTCGACTAAAAAAATCTAGGAATCAATTAGCATTACTAGTACTACTCCATACGGCATGACATTAGAGTCTAGCTCTGAAACCCATCAAGAATGCATCCCCGTGTACGTGTTGCTGCGCCTGGCAGGTGCCACTCTTTGATTTTGAGATCAAGCGGCGCTTGTTGATCTCCATTGAAGTAAATTCAGGCCGGAGAGCTGTTTTAGAATGTTGGATGGTGCCAACCCAGCAGCGCAGACTGCAGAGATCAATCGCTTTCGCGGGCCCCCAGCCTGTCGTTCCTCGTACGGACTGCACAGTCTACAACTTAAGCTGTCCCTGTGGGACTGTAGGATAAAAAACGGATAGTTCAGATCGGCTGAAAAAACTGTGCAAATTTTTCGCTATACGGAAACATTATTTATGGTACTGTAGTGAAACACTGTTCATTAGATTCTATACCGACCCAGACCGTCCGATGCCTCAATCGAACAGTCTTTATCTATGAGGACTACTTAAGTTGCAGTTCTCATAGGGATTGCATGGGAGCCATGTCCCCCTCGTACCTATGGAGCAAAAATACCTACTTTTCTTCCACCCCTTACAGAAACCGTGCTCAACAAGAAAGATTTTAGACTGCAAATACTGTTCTGCATATTTTCTCCGAAGTTACCCGCTGTAGTTTCTTTATGTCTTTTTTCAAAAAAAAAGTTTCTTTATGTGAATCAATCACACCGGAAATAAAATTTTGGCCAGTCCTAATCGACTCTGAAGTTATCCCAGTCAAATGGTTGTAGCAGCAGTTTAGCAATCTGAAGACTCTGAAAACTTGAATTAGCCCCTTTTCTTGTCAAGCAGAGTATTTTTTTAAATCAAGCGAAGATCTGTCAGCCGCAGAAACAGTCTCAACATGA
This sequence comes from Guadua angustifolia, assembly GCA_036346375.1. Classification (NCBI taxonomy): domain Eukaryota; kingdom Viridiplantae; phylum Streptophyta; class Magnoliopsida; order Poales; family Poaceae; genus Guadua; species Guadua angustifolia. Next base: position 22,368 of record JAYEVE010000999.1, on the reverse strand, counting down.
CTGCGCAACTACAACAAACACATTGAGAAATATGTCTTCCATCGATCCTGTCAGCATTTCAACACAAGCTGGGCAAGAACTAGGAATCAAATGTAATTTTATGGCAAACTAAAGTGGGGGCGTACATGAAACTAACTACCCAACATAAACAGTTATGCACGGGACACGATAACACATCCAGTTGGAACTAGTAGGCTAGTGGCACAAGAAGAGCAGGCAATATTAATTTCCTGTGACTTTCCGAAGTAAATAACGACTATTCCCTACAACAGTTGTACACTCTAGCAGAGGCTACAACTTTGTTTTTAATTGATACGAGGCGAATGCATCGAGGTTTGTACTGTGCAGTTAGCCAGATCGCAAGCATCTGAGTTTCACTTCACAAATCACTCAGGAACAGTCCAGTTGCCCAATAGCGTACTCAGGAGAAAAATTGAGAGGATGCTAAGTGTTACTGCGCTTTCTTGTGTCCATGATGGGTGGTGCCTATAAATCCATCGGAAAAAAAACCACAGTATTAAAGGAGTAATAGGGGCACGACAGTCGAAACCAATGTTTTAGTCCTATCGTACCCTCTCCTTGAGTATGATGCTACAGTTGCCTAATGCCTACCCACCCAGGTTCCTAGAACTGGCTTGAATGCCAAATTTCTTTTGCTAGTGAATGCCATCCTCGCCATTTTTTAAAAAAAAAAACACTCTAACAAATCACTCATTCGGACAGACTAGTAATTGCCACATCAGCTCTTTCACAGTTGTGAATCTCGATCACCCATACTGTTTCAGAGATCAAACAGTAGGACTTATATCTTACTCACCGAGACGTCACCTTACCTGTCCTTGGGGAATCTGAGATGAGTCATCACTGGTGAATAAGCCGAATGCAGCGTAAGACTCGACGGAAACTAAATGAAGAGGTTTTGCGGAAACACAGGAAGTATCCGAGAAGTACTCTGTGACTTGCACGACGCCGTTCGACGACAGGCCGGAGACATTTTCCGGGCTAGTTCTTGGCATCCCAAGTACAATTTCCGTGCCAATTTCGCGTGGCCACACCCCTCCTTCCTACTAAACCCCACGAGCATTGATACATATAGAGCGATGCCACCTCCACAGCAAAGGAGTTACACCGACCACTGCCACCGACAATGTATCGTCCGCCCGGCGTTCGCTTGCCCCGTGATCCCCGGCGCATCGACTTCGTCGGCATGGGTTTGGCCGCTGTGATTAGCGCGGTGTCGTTCCTCCTCCTCAGCACAGTCGGCGGCGACGGAGCCGTTGTCCCCGAAAGTGATCGGTGGCAAGTCATCCTGGCTTTCGCTCTACTGGCGACCGGCTTGTTGTCCATCATGCACGGCATGCGGCTGCGCGACGGCCGGCCGCCCATCTTTGTCCGGCGCGTCGTGGACGCCGCAGCAGCGGTGCTCTGGAACGCCGGGGGTCCTGAGCGACTGCTGCCACTGGTGATACTGCTTCTGTGCCCCTTTCTTGAAGCGTGGTTTGATTTCATCTGACGTTACACCCTATGTTTTTTTATGTTCTATATGTTCATCTCTTGGTATGTTTTTATTGTGGGGGCATATCCTGTGCAATCATCCATATATGTACAAGCATGCAATCAAGAAATCTGGAGCACCCAATCTATATTCAATGCTGGCTGCTGGCAGGGGGTGTTTAGCATGTTTTAGGGGCAGGGAGAAAAGAGATGGAGGGTGAGGTGGGAGGGTTTAAACATAAAAACAGCAGCCAGCGTTGGATATAGATTAAGTGCTTCCAGATCGCTTAATTGCACGTTTACACACATATGAGCGATTGCACAGAATATTTCTCCTTTTGTTATTGATTCATATTGCTAGAATAGAGGGGCCAGGATGCAAAAAAGGAACGCGTCGAGTATAATAAATGTGTAAAATCCATGGGCCACTGACGCTTAGGCCCCAGTAGCATTGTAAGTACGGTTGAGTCAAATCACTTGTACTCTGTAACATACCTGTATCATATTTTTGCAAGTGAGACCAAGAGTTCTTAAAAGAAATGCCAGATTTCACATTTCAAAAAGAGAGATTCATTGGTTCCCTTGCTTCCCACTTTCTCAGTGCTACACTGGTAAGTGCCACCTTAAGAAAAGAAATTTAAATACTGAACATACCAGAAGAAATTTAACTACTGAACCTGCCAGAAGAAGGCTTGTGTAAACTTGAAATGAAGAGCATACATCTACTTATTTATATCATTCATCCACCACAGTGAAGGTTCGTACACAAGTTTGATCTAGCTTGTCTACAACACAATTTTGTATGTGTGTTATTATAGTATGCTTCGGCATGTAGCAAAATAAATGAAAATGACAACATCGAAAAGAAAACCTATATATGATCCTAAGCCAGGAATAGGTAGGCCATTCTCTCTGTATCCTCTTCCAAGTGCTGAAAAAATCTGTATTCTTCTGCGGCTGTCTGCTATATATCTATGGTGAAGAACCAATTTTCTGAAGGCTATATGACTTCACGTGGACCCATGAATCTGCGTAGGAAAAACTTTCATGAATCTGAACCTATTGTGCCCTGAATCAGGCTGATCCATATCCCTTGGGGTGTGTCTTCTGCCATTTCCATGCGGTCGAAAGGCTTTCACGAAGATCCGTGTGACGAGCTGTCCAGTTCAGCTCATCGCGGATTTTGGATGGGTCACTATAAACTTCTGCATAGTCTCCTGGTCTCCGGGCAAGGAAGTCAACCTTGATGCTAGCTCCTGTTGCCTTCTTGCATGCTTCTACAAACTCCTTCACTGATCTACCTGATAGAACATGAACGAAATACTATGTTCAGAAACAGGGAAATGTAGGAAATATATGATAACCAAACAAATGTGTGTATTATTCTGCATGTGTGGATGCGATTATTGATCTTTCAACAACCTTGCCCTGTGCCAACATTGTAGATTCCAACTTTGCTTGGCTGCGCTTTATCAAGAGCTTTGACATGAGCATCAACAAGATCTGTGACATCAATGTAGTCCCTTATACAAGTTCCATCAGCAGTAGGGTAATTGGTTCCTCGAACCTGACGGGAGAAGAAAGCCGTATACCATAATTATTTTGTCATGTCAAATTGATGTATACTAAAATGAGCATGTCGAGTACCTTTAACCCTGGAATGATTCCCAATGCTGCATCAAAGCAAGCACCAGAAATCCGTCCGTGTTCACGCAGCTCTGGCCTTGGAGCCTCCCCTAGCCATCCCTCCGGGTCTGATCCAATTACGTTAAAGTATCTAATTCAAAAGACACAAAAAGTGAGTTTTCTCTATGAATTATATTCTAGTCAAGGTTAGGGGAGGCAAACCTTAAGATCATGACAGCCATGTTCGATCGCTTTGAGAAATCTAAAATGATGTCCTCTGCCATCTTCTTTGCCTTCCCATATGGATTGATAGGATTCTGCGTTGGTTTACAGATTATATAGAATCAAACCATCAACTGACAGAAACTTTAGAAGTAAATTGTTGATAATGTCCATAAAATTTTGAATAAGAAAAGGTCATGCATTGAGAAGCCAACCTGAGGAGTTGCTTCCGTAATAGGCATTGTGTCAGGTTCACCATATGTTGCACAAGTACTCGAATAAATCAGAGTTTTTACATTGTTTGCCGCCATTGCCTCAAGCACTGTCAGCGTATTTGATGTTATGTTATGGTAGTACCTGTTATGTCAGTGTTAGCGTAGAACATGTAGTAGTAAAAGCATTTGCTGCAGATGATTTCTGCAGGATGCAGTATTACATGGAGAGCAATACATGAAGGAATTAGAGGAACAAAGTTCAAACTTTCAATACATCCATTTACATGATGTCTGTGAATTTTTCTTTAGTAACACAAGCTAACAAGAGTGACAAAAATAGGATGATTGTATTTTTCATTTTCATTCAATGCTATATTGCGAATATAGATTGCCAATTTGCCATACTTGGCAGTTTGTTCCAATAATAAAGGAAAAAAGGGGTACTTTGCTGCCTACATATCAAAGAATTGCACATGATGATACAAAAAAAGCAAGTGTTTATGTAGGATCATATAATCTTTTTAGAAATACAAGAAATCCGACATATTACATGCCTAAATTAAACATCACCTGAGTGGCTCCATTGTGCTCTCACCAACATAAGCAACAGCTGCAAAGTGCATAACAGCATCAAACGCATTCTCCGTAAATATTTTGTTCACCTGACTATTGGTTAAGTGCAAAACAGATCACACCAACGCAGAAATGTGGAACAAACCACTATAGTTATCAAAGTTTACGTTGTAAGGACAAAGGATACAGCTTTTGCATCGCCTAAGTCGGCATATATAAATTGAAGCCTCCCAGGCTCTGGAAACAACCGTTGAAGAATTCGGACAGCTCCCATGTTCCCTCTAGAAAGGTTATCCTGTAAAGATCACATGGCAGAAGTTGCTATCGCTATCAAAGCTCTCAAAGTTCGGAATAAAACATGAGTTATGATTAATAAATTTACCACAATGGTAACTCGGTACTTGTCCCTAAGGAGACGAAGAGTAGCATGCGAGCCAATGTATCCAGCGCCTCCCGTTACCAACACATGAGTCACCCCAATTTCATGGCGAGAGAACTGGAGGACACATGAATGTATCAAGAAAGAGCCTCAAATTTAAAAGAGTGAAACTGTAAACGAAAACAATTGTAAACTACCAGATCAGATGGCAATCTGAAACGTTTCTAGGAAATTGCTTGCCTCTGATGGAATCATGATTCATGACTACACAATATTGGGAAAATAACGCTAGCACAAAAGAAAAGGAGCAATGAACAATAAGTTTGTAAAATTAGATGGTAGATTAACATATTACATTGTTGCTTCCAATTGCCTTAATGGCACTTTTGTCATGGAATCAATATATTAATGTTTCATGTGAAACTTAAATTATACATTTAAATCAAGTCTGAAAGAAGGAAAATGACAAGTGCCAACTCATCAGCATGTGACAGTGGCATGAGTTAGTTGTGGAGAGATACAGTACATACCACACTGGTACTGCTAAAACCAGGAGACTGTTTCAATACAATTATGCACATGACCGTGAGGGCAGCAACCACAGCGACCTTCCCCATGAAATTAGGCTTGCGTCTCGAATCACCGAAGTCCATGCCTGCGAAAGTGATGGGGTGAATCTAAAAGTCTTGCAATTAAAGTCATAATGTGCTGGCCCCAACTATGGCTTGGCAAGCCAAGATCAGTAAATTCTACTGGTATACAAGCAATATTACCCACTGGTGGAATCAATCTTGCATTGAAATGATTATAAGTTTTTAGTAAAATTTGAACGGTATACGCACCGTAGAATCTAAATTTAATTGTACAACATTTGACCTATGGACACTTTAGAGTTGTAGGAACTTTCATGATCAAATGTTTGGGTCTATATTCACTCAAATTTCATGTCCTGATTGTAACCAGATCAGCTAAATTAGGAGCAAAAAGGAAAAAAAAAGTATCACAAACTGGGGAAGAAATTGATGTACCTGACAAGATCCAAGACCTAGTGGTCCTAGCTTGGCTTCTGCTCCTGGGGGTTGTTGGCATGTGAGGTCGGCCTCCACGGATGGAACCAAGAAGAATTCAACTTTCTCTCGTGCACCTACCTACGAATCTGTATTTACAATTCACAAATGATTATTTCAAGAATACACAACAGAAACATCGAAAAATTTGTTTAAACAACAACACTTTGCAAGTTAAACGAATCATCCGCAGTTTGCTCATGAATGAAATCAAAAAACAAAACAGAAAGCAGCCGCAAGGGCCAACCTGAAACACCTCGCAAGAACTCAAATCCTTGACCAAAGAAACGAAACGAAAAGAGAAGGAATAGGAATCAAGGCAAGAAACCCGCCTCACAAGCAGATCAACGTGGCCGGAAAAGTAAGCAGAACTCCCCAGCGATTTAGGGCAGCGCGAGATCGGCATGCGCCAGGAGGCGGAAACGGAGGGAGGGAGCCCAACTGTCCAAGATGGAAGGGAGGAAGAAGAGGGAAGGGAGGAGGAGCAAGTCGTCGGGGAGTTTCTAATTTCTATTACCAGGTCATAATAAGCTCGTGGTGCCTATTATATATGGAACCTCTTGCATATACTTAACTGGATTCTTGCGTATTTGCATAAAGTACTTGTCTTTATTATTTTCTGATGACAATTTACTTGTAGGTCCCTCATGCGAATTGACAATCTCATTGCCTAGATCCTTACGTGTTCTCTACTAAATAGCCAAAATCATCCTACAGGTAAATGGTAAGGGTAAAAACTGCTTACAGGCCAAAATCATCCTATAGGTAAATGGTAAAGGGAAAAATTTGCTAGCGCTATTCGAAGCGACCTATAAACAGTTTTAGTACCACGATTAGTGGCAAAATTTGTTCGGCGTGACAACAAGAGTAGTTTGGTTGCTATGCTTCGGGAGGAGTACGATCTAATTTAGAGATAACTTCACAACTTTAAGTATTTTCGAAGGACCCAAAGTTTGCTTGCGAGCAATTCTAATGCAAAATGGATAGCTTGGCTGCGAGTCAAAGCTCCTCCAATTCTGCCACGAAGCTCATGTGATCGAAGACGCCTTCCATCCACTGTTCCACACGGACTCCAAGTTTTTTTTTTCGTTTTTGGCTTACCGACCGATCCGAGGCTCCGACAATGCAGGTTTCACTAAAAAAAGAAACCTCATTGGAAGTAGCTCAAACAGCTGCAAAAATATACTAAACTCAAAATCAGCTTTAAGAATAACTTAAAAATAGTCATTAAGGAGTATTTACAGTACACATCGGTGGATGAAATCAGTATTTGCCGGTGAAATTAATTAACGGCAAAATTCGGTGACAGAGCAAGTAAGCAGGCGCTGATTGATTGATTCAGATCGGCGTGAGCTGAGAGCTGGTCAACACTTCTGCGTGCGAGATTGATTCATTTTATTTTTCCCCTTTTGTTTTCTCTTGTCTGGTTCGGGAATCTTCTCTCTGCTCACTGATTGGGCGTGAGATTGTACATGCGCTTTGCGAGTAGATCGCATCCTGCCTAACATTTGTAAAATAGCACTCGTGTTTGTTTACTCGTTAGATTTTCGTGCGTTTGGGAGGAATGCAATCAAGGAGAAATTTGGTCAAACTCAACAGTGCTACAATCCCAGACGGCCGGTAGTGCCTGTCTACGACGGAATCGTATCCTAATTCCTACGGCAGAGGCGCAGAGTTCTCTGCCTTGCCCTCTCCTCAGCCGCGGGATCAACGGGCGAACGGACGAGATGAATTGCCACGGCGCCATGCTACAACAAGGCTGCTTGAAGTGTTCACCTCAACCGGTGATTAATTCACTTAGGTTAGGTAAGGAAACGCAGGAGCTGTTAGCCTGCCGGTCGCGCTTCAATGGCAGGAAGCTGAATGAGACGGCTAGGACGAAGTGAAAGCAGACAGAATTTGACCTTTCCAGCAACAGTTCACTTCCAGGACACAATTCAAGCACCTGTCTGAATCTTTCTGCATCAACCCTTCCAGAGATCATCATCAGTCCACTTCCAGGACATAATTCAAGCGCCTGTCTGAATCTTTCTGCATCACCCTTCCAGAGATCATCATCACTCGCGCATAGCCAGCGTGCTGATCGCTGAATGCTGTGACTATGTCCTTTCCCTCACTGACAAGTTGGCATTCCAAGCCAAGCACCAGTTCATCAGCGTGGACACAGCTTAGAACAAGCAGCTGGAAATGGACACAGAAGTGAGCGCCTCCGATCTCCATGGCGGCTCCTCCACCGCATCCGCCTTGCTCATCTCAAGTTCCATTCACCCTTGGCAGTGGCAACCGTTGGTCCATTGGTCATGGCACGTCGTCGTCACATCTGCTGCCGCCCTCATCTTTTGTGAACCAGTTAAGATGACACTGCAACCGCTAGCTCTCTTCATTGGAGGCATACCATAATGGTCTCATCATCAAATTTATTTCACCAGGTCAAAATTTCACACGCCTCGAAAATGACTACTATTTTATCAGACCTACCGCAAGATGCAAAATTTTATTCTTGATTTCTAGTACAAGATTATTGACTTATCATAGTTTACACGGTCCAAATGTCCAAGACAGACTCACATGAATTGTTTAGTACAGTGTACTCATTAGTCGCTTTTACTTAATGAGATAAACTGAGTCATTCCGGACTACAGATAATCCTAGATAAAGAATGCATAGACAAACGTTTGATAAATCTGACTTGCAGATCTGTTTTTTCCACGAGAAAGCAAAGCAATTATGAAGGAGATGCTGTAGTGTTGACATCCAAAATGTTCTGCGGTTCTGCCCACTTCTCTGTGACTGCAATTTGTGAATTATCATAATTTTTCCCTTCCAGCACTACTTTGCAGACAAGACCCTATTTGGCTTGGCATATCTCAGCTCCACCTCAAATCTGAAGCTTGTAGCCTAAAATAAAGTGAATTAAGTTTATATTTTTATTCTAAAATGTAAACAAGATGATCCACCTAAACACTTTTAATATACCCATAGCTCTGGTTTAAGTAAATTTCAGAGCTTTGAATCATTGCTCCACTAACTCCATAGATTTTGATGAAACTAGAGTTATGCCAAACACCCTCTGAAATAGAGAAAGTGGCTGGATTCGACAACTCTGCAGTAGAGAACAACTGCATAGATATGTTTGCATACCCAGACAATAAATTGCAAATGCCGTCCAATCATGTACCAGATCATGGTAGTTTTCTCAGTCTTCTCCTTTCATTCAGAGAGCTTACAGGAGTTGTAATTTCCCTTCCTAAAATGTTTACATCACCATTGACAGTTCTACAAGGCTACAATGACGATCTCACAACTATCAGGGAAACCTAGGAACAGAAGTATACTAGTATTCTGGCTAGTTAAGCAATTAAATAGTGAAGGAAAGACACGAGAAACTATCTAGGGACATTATGTTTCATTGAGAGAAATATTATAATTGCAGCAAAAGCAATATCATGACGCGCACTTGAAGAATATAAAGGGAGAGAAACTACCTCGTGACATTCGTCTTTCAGATTGTTTGCCTAGAATCCAATAGCAGGAAGGTTCAGAGAAAATGATGTCATGAACTTTAGTTCATAATAGGGTAAACATCACCGGAAGGAAGGCCGGTGGCGTCGATTTGGTAGGATAAGAGATTAGACTATAGACGAGGGTGAAGAATCTTGGAAGAGAGGCTAGATTATTTCATCTTCATTACTTTCTCCTAATAGATGACAAATGCTTAGCCTTATATAGCCAGCATAACAAATTGGAAATAAATAACTAATTCCATCTATAAGAGATTGGAATCTAATCAAATCATAACATCCTATGCTTAAGGGATTGATATCTAATAAAATTATAACTTCCTATCCTTAAGGATTGATCTCTAATCAAATCATATATCTCTTAATTAATATGGCTGCTACCCTTTTCTTGTATGCTATTGCAGTTGGCTCATGTCCATGACACTACACCCCTCACGGACATGCAGCTCATCCTCGAGCTGCGGTGGCGGCCATGATTGCAACCCTTTGTAGCCCCATTTCAATGAGCAATTGCGATGCCTTACAAGGGAACTCAGCATGGTGTTGACGGCAGTTGGTGGCGAAGACATGAGGACCTTAGCGTTGCCTAACATTGAGGAAGTTGCCGATAGCGAGGGCCATTGGTGTGGGACACCATTAGCGCACTTCCCACCACAAGGAGTGGCGACGATGGGAGAGATATGACAACATCGCGATCCCCACAAGACACTCACTGTGTACCACACCCCAAAGGCACGACACTAGCCGGACACGTTGAGTAAGCAACTTGGCAACCGCCTTCTTCCTCGGCGAGGAACTCTTGGCGCAGCCACAAGTGGCGATGGCGGTACAAAAATCACAACATGTTGCGACTCCTCCTCCTTGACCAATGTTAGGGGTGCCACTGGTGGAGATGTAACTAATGCCGTGTGACGCTGCCTCTCCTTCGACACAATTTGCGCCTAAGCTTTCAACAAGAGGGCCTTTATCTCACCGAAATCAACTGAAAACCTCAAAAATCTTAGCATCGGAAGTCATAGTGAGTGGCTCTGATACCAAATATCATGAACCTTAGTTCATAACAGGGTAAACACCACCAGAAGAAAGGCCAGGCAATGTCGGCTTGTAGGATGAGAGATTAGATTATAGATAAGGGTGAAGAATCTTGAAAGAGGGACTAGATTATTTATTGAAAGGAAGAATTATAGGAAGAATAACACCTTCCGGCACAATCCAAAACCGCAACAACAAAAACGAAGCAAAACCAAGACAGCACTGAGGAGTTATCTGAGAACTGACGCTAGCTGTTCTCAGAAGTAATCTCCAACGCTCTTCTTCTGCTATCAACATCCTCCGTTATCGAAAAGACAGGCTAACTGGTAAGGCCTGACAGTAAACTCTGCTCAAGAATAACTCTGCTCAAGAATAATATACAGATAGTTTCTTTGACAGGTTACTGATCGAAGGTTATTCTAGAAAGGTACCTCCCGTGAAGAGATACCTTTTGGTGAAACGACACCTTTCGATCAGAAGACATCTTAAAGCATAACTATTACCTCTTCGCTCTGTATAAATAGAGAGGCCATTTGTACCACTGAGGTATTGATTAATTTTTGACAAACTACGTCACACTTGTACTCTGTTAAGCCGTTTGGCTAATAAAAATCAATCTTTTATCTCACCTTTCGTAATATTTGACCATAGAAGTTTGCAACTATTTTTATTCATAAGCTAAATCTAGAGACCCTGCGTCTTGAACATCGACAAACATACTGTAGGACATGGATGTAAGATGTTTTTTTTTCCAAGTACCCATTCGAGGAACAAAACCTTGGTCCACCATTTGCTTCAAGACAAGATGTGCATCTGAGGAGTAAACAATACAGAGGCCATCAATTAGCAACTTGTACGATGAGAAACTAGGTCTCAGACCTTCTGCACCCATCATGCTAACAAGGTCCTTCGCCTCTACGAACTTTCTTGAACTCGCAAGGCCATCGAGAAGTGCCTGATAAGCCCCTGAATTAGGATAACAGCCTTCACACGCCATTGACTTAAACAGGTCAAATGCCTCGGTCACCCTTCCCTCTCTGCAGAGACCTGAAATAAATATATTGTACACAACTGTATCTACAGCAACATCCTCCTCCTGCATTTTCTCAAACAGTTCAAATGCTTTATCTACCTGACCATGCTGGCACAAACCCTTGATAAGAATATTGAGGCGGTAGGTGTCAAACGTCACGCCCAACCTGGGCACACTTGAGTATGCCTCATGAACGACCCTGTATTTCCGCTTACACACTAGCATGTGAAGAACATAGTTAAATGTCTTGGTAGAAGGCCGACAATTATACCCAGGCATCGCAGAGCGTCTTGATGGCATCCTCCGGATGGTTTGCCACAATGCCGTACATCTTGATCAGCCTGTAGAAGAACTCATCGGAAAACCTGAACTTTTCAATCCTTGCCCTGGCCAGCAACTCTTCCACATCACCGAACCTCCTGGCACAGGCTAGCCTGTCAATGATCAAGCTGTAGAGGGCCTCATTGGGCTTGTAATCTCTTCGGATACAAGATCTCTTGAACGCACTGGCTATAAGATCAGTCCTTGTGGTCCAATCTACCCATCCAGTGGTTGTCATCACACACTGTGGAGCGCAATCTCAGGACAGGAGGAACCGAACGATGCGCTAAGGCTCTCGACATGCTGCTGCAAGGAGGTAGGACTCAGATTAGGCGGAGCTACTCCAGAGCTGGGAGGCGAAAACGATGAAAAGGATCTTGGAGACCAGATAAACTTGAGCGCGTCGGAGAGGTGGGGAATTCATAAGGCGCACCTTGCCAGGAGGCCAATTCCGCTCAGGGGATCGATAGCCGGCGGCGACAGGGGATGGAGGGGAGCAGCGGAAGCACCGCTTGGGCTCTGGCGGCGATGTGCCCGGACAGGACAAGGCTGATGGGCTTCGGACTCTTTCTTAGGAAAGCCCAAATGTTTGGGTCTATATTCACTCAAATTTCATGTCCTGATTGTAACCAGATCAGCTAAATTAGGAGCAAAAAGGAAAAAAAAAGTATCACAAACTGGGGAAGAAATTGATGTACCTGACAAGATCCAAGACCTAGTGGTCCTAGCTTGGCTTCTGCTCCTGGGGGTTGTTGGCATGTGAGGTCGGCCTCCACGGATGGAACCAAGAAGAATTCAACTTTCTCTCGTGCACCTACCTACGAATCTGTATTTACAATTCACAAATGATTATTTCAAGAATACACAACAGAAACATCGAAAAATTTGTTTAAACAACAACACTTTGCAAGTTAAACGAATCATCCGCAGTTTGCTCATGAATGAAATCAAAAAACAAAACAGAAAGCAGCCGCAAGGGCCAACCTGAAACACCTCGCAAGAACTCAAATCCTTGACCAAAGAAACGAAACGAAAAGAGAAGGAATAGGAATCAAGGCAAGAAACCCGCCTCACAAGCAGATCAACGTGGCCGGAAAAGTAAGCAGAACTCCCCAGCGATTTAGGGCAGCGCGAGATCGGCATGCGCCAGGAGGCGGAAACGGAGGGAGGGAGCCCAACTGTCCAAGATGGAAGGGAGGAAGAAGAGGGAAGGGAGGAGGAGCAAGTCGTCGGGGAGTTTCTAATTTCTATTACCAGGTCATAATAAGCTCGTGGTGCCTATTATATATGGAACCTCTTGCATATACTTAACTGGATTCTTGCGTATTTGCATAAAGTACTTGTCTTTATTATTTTCTGATGACAATTTACTTGTAGGTCCCTCATGCGAATTGACAATCTCATTGCCTAGATCCTTACGTGTTCTCTACTAAATAGCCAAAATCATCCTACAGGTAAATGGTAAGGGTAAAAACTGCTTACAGGCCAAAATCATCCTATAGGTAAATGGTAAAGGGAAAAATTTGCTAGCGCTATTCGAAGCGACCTATAAACAGTTTTAGTACCACGATTAGTGGCAAAATTTGTTCGGCGTGACAACAAGAGTAGTTTGGTTGCTATGCTTCGGGAGGAGTACGATCTAATTTAGAGATAACTTCACAACTTTAAGTATTTTCGAAGGACCCAAAGTTTGCTTGCGAGCAATTCTAATGCAAAATGGATAGCTTGGCTGCGAGTCAAAGCTCCTCCAATTCTGCCACGAAGCTCATGTGATCGAAGACGCCTTCCATCCACTGTTCCACACGGACTCCAAGTTTTTTTTCGTTTTGGCTTACCGACCGATCCGAGGCTCCGACAATGCAGGTTTCACTAAAAAGAAACCTCATTGGAAGTAGCTCAAACAGCTGCAAAAATATACTAAACTCAAAATCAGCTTTAAGAATAACTTAAAAATAGTCATTAAGGAGTATTTACAGTACACATCGGTGGATGAAATCAGTATTTGCCGGTGAAATTAATTAACGGCAAAATTCGGTGACAGAGCAAGTAAGCAGGCGCTGATTGATTGATTCAGATCGGCGTGAGCTGAGAGCTGGTCAACACTTCTGCGTGCGAGATTGATTCATTTTATTTTTCCCCCTTTTGTTTTCTCTTGTCTGGTTCGGGGAATCTTCTCTCTCTGCTCACTGATTGGGCGTGAGATTGTACATGCGCTTTGCGAGTAGATCGCATCCTGCCTAACATTTGTAAAATAGCACTCGTGTTTGTTTACTCGTTAGATTTTCGTGCGTTTGGGAGGAATGCAATCAAGGAGAAATTTGGTCAAACTCAACAGTGCTACAATCCCAGACGGCCGGTAGTGCCTGTCTACGACGGAATCGTATCCTAATTCCTACGGCAGAGGCGCAGAGTTCTCTGCCTTGCCCTCTCCTCAGCCGCGGGATCAACGGGCGAACGGACGAGATGAATTGCCACGGCATGCTACAACAAGGCTGCTTGAAGTGTTCACCTCAACCGGTGATTAATGCACTTAGGTTAGGTAAGGAAACGCAGGAGCTGTTAGCCTGCCGGTCGCGCTTCAATGGCAGGAAGCTGAATGAGACGGCTAGAACGAAGTGAAAGCAGACAGAATTTGACCTTTCCCAGCAACAGTTCACTTCCAGGACACAATTCAAGCACCTGTCTGAATCTTTCTGCATCAACCCTTCCAGAGATCATCATCAGTCCACTTCCAGGACATAATTCAAGCGCCTGTCTGAATCTTTCTGCATCACCCTTCCAGAGATCATCATCACTCGCGCATAGCCAGCGTGCTGATTGCTGAATGCTGTGACTGAATGTCCTTTCCCTCACTGACAAGTTGGCATTCCAAGCCAAGCGCCAGTTCATCAGCGTGGACACAGCTTAGAACAAGCAGCTGGAAATGGACACAGAAGTGAGCGCCTCCGATCTCCATGGCGGCTCCTCCACCGCATCCGCCTCTCATCTCAAGTTCCATTCACCCTTGGCAGTGGCAACCGTTGGTCCATTGGTCATGGCACGTCGTCGTCACATCTGCTGCCGCCCTCATCTTTTGTGAACCAGTTAAGATGACACTGCAACCGCTAGCTCTCTTCATTGGAGGCATACCATAATGGTCTCATCATCAAATTTATTTCGCCAGGTCAAAATTTCACACGCCTCGAAAATGACTACTATTTTATCAGACCTACCATAAGATGCAAAATTTTATTCTTGATTTCTAATACAAGATTATTGACTTATCATAGTTTACACGGTCCAAATGTCCAAGACAGACTCACATGAATTGTTTAGTACAGTGTACTCATTAGTCGCTTTTACTTAATGAGATAAACTGAGTCATTCCGACTACAGATAATCCTAGATAAGAATGCATAGACAAACGTTTGATAAATCTGACTTGCAGATCTGTTTTTCCACGAGAAAGCAAAGCAATTATGAAGGAGATGCTGTAGTGTTGACATCAAAATGTTCTGCGGTTCTGCCCACTTCTCTGTGACTGCAATTTGTGAATTATCATAATTTTCCCTTCAGCACTACTTTGCAGACAAGACCCTATTTGGCTTGCATATCTCAGTCACTCAATCGAGCTTGTTAGCTTAAAGATAAAGTGAATTAAGTTTATATTTTATTCTAAATGTAAACAAGATGATCCACCTAAACTTTATAATATACTGACTTGCAGATCTAGTATTTCCACGAGGAATAGCATAAGCTCAGATTTTATGAGAGGAGTATGCCAAACCTCTGAATAGAAAGTGGCTGGATTCGACAACTCTGCAGTGAGAACAACTGCATAGATATGTTTGCATACCCAGACAATAAATTGCAAATGCCGTGCAATCATGTACCAGATCATGGTAGTTTTCTCAGTCTTCTCCTTTCATTCAGAGAGCTTACAGGAGTTGTAATTTCCCTTCCTAAAATGTTTACATCACCATTGACAGTTCTACAAGGCTACAATGACGATCTCACAACTATCAGGGAAAACTAGGAACAGAAGTATAGTAGTATTCTGGCTAGTTAAGCAATTAAATAGTGAAGGAAAGACACGAACAACTATCTAGGGACATTCTGTTTCATTGAGAGAAATATTATAATTGCAGCAAAAGCAATATCATGACGCGCACTTCAAGAATATAAAGGGAGAGAAACTACCTCGTGACATTCGTCTTTCAGATTGTTTGCCTAGAATCCAATAGCAGGAAGGTTCAGAGAAAATGATGTCATGAACTTTAGTTCATAATAGGGTAAACATCACCGGAAGGAAGGCCGGGTGGCGTCGATTTGGTAGGATAAGAGATTAGACTATAGTCAAGGGTGAAGAATCTTGGAAGAGAGGCTAGATTATTTCATCTTCATTGCTTTCTCCCGATAGATGACAAATGCTTAGCCTTATATAGCCAGCATAACAAATTGGAAACAAATAACTAATTCCATCTATAAGAGATTAGAATAATCAAATCATAACTTCCTATGCTTAAGGGATTGATATCTAATAAAATTATAACTTCCTATCCTTAAGGATTGATCTCTAATCAAATCATATATCTCTTAATTAATATGGCTGCTACCCTTTTCTTGTATGCTATTGCAGCTAGTTCATGTCCATGACACTACACCCCTCACGGACATGCAGCTCGTCCTTGAGCTGCGGTGGCGGCTATGGTTGCAACCCTTTGTAGCCCCATTTCAATGAGCAATTGCGATGCCTTACAAGGAACTCAGCATGGTGTTGGACGGTTGGTGGCAAGACATGAGGACCTTAGTGCTCTAACATTGAGGAAGTTGCCGATGCGAGGGCCATTGTGTGGGACACCATTAGCGCACTTCCACCACAAGGAGTGGCGCGATGGGAGAGATATGACAACATCGCGATCCCCACAAGACACTCACTGTGTACCACACCCCAAAGGCACGACACTAGCCGGACCGTTGAGTAAGCAACTAGCAACGCCTTCTTCCTCGGCGAGGAACTCTTGGCGTAGCCACAAGTGGCAATGGCGGTACAAAAATCACAACATGCTGTGACTCCTCCTCCTTGACTGATGTTAGGGGTGCCACTGGTGGAGATGTGACTAATGCCGTGTGACGCTGCCTCTCCTTTGACACAATTTGCACCTAAGCTTTCAACAAGAGGGCCTTTATCTCATCGAAATCAACTGAAAACCTTAGAAATCTTAGCATCGGAAGTCATAGTGAGTGGCTCTGATACCAAATATCATGAACCTTAGTTCATAACAGGGTAAACACTACCAGAAGAAAGGCCGGGCAGTGTCGGTTTGTAGGATGAGAGATTATATTATAGATAAGGGTGAAGAATCTTAAAAGAGGGACTAGATTATTTATTGAAAGGAAGAATTATAGGAAGAATAACACCTTCCGGCACAATCCAAAATCGCAACAACAAAAATGAAGCAAAACTAAGACAGCACTGAGAAGTTATCTGAGAACTGACGCTAGTTGTTCTCAGAAGTAATATCCAACGCTCTTCTTCTGCTATCAACGTCCTCCGTTATCGAAAAGACAAGCTAACTGGTAAGGCCTGACAGTAAACTCTGCTCAAGAATAACTCTGCTCAAGAATAATATACAGATAGTTTCTTTGACAGGTTACTGATCGAAGGTTATTCTGTGAAGAGATACTTTTGGTGAAACGACACCTTTCATCAGAAGACATCTTAAAGTATAACTACTACCTCTTCGCTCTATATAAATAGGGAGGCCATTTGTACCACTGAGGTATTGATTAATTTTTGACAAACTACGTAACACTTGTAATCTCTTCGGATACAAGATCTCTTGAACGCACTGGCTATAAGATCAGGATCCCTGATATTTGCAAAGATCTTGAGGGCTTCATTTGGGGCAAGCCAGTCCTTGTGGTCCAATCTACCCATCCAGTGGTTGTCATCACACACTGTGGAGCGCAATCTCAGGACAGGAGGAACCGAACGACGCGCTAAGGCTCTCGACATGCTGCTGCGAGGAGGTAGGACTCAGATTAGGCGAAGCTACTCCAGAGCTGGGAGGCGAAAACGATGAAAAGGATCTTGGAGACCAGATAAACTTGAGCGCGTCGGAGAGGTGGGGAATTCATAAGGCGCACCTTGCCAGGAGGCCAATTCCGCTCAGGGGATCGATAGCCGGCGGCGACGGGGAATGGAGGAAGCCCCGGAAGCACCGCTTGGGCTCCGGCGGCGATGTGCCCGGACAGGACAAGGCTGATGGGCTTCGGACTCTTTCTTAGGAAAGCCCAATTGTCGTGGTAATAGGTATAAGTTTTTCTAATATGCAAGCTCCAGCTATATGACCGCGTGGCCTAATGGATAAGGCGCTCGCCTCCGGAGCGGGAGATTGTGGGTTCGAGTCCCATCGTGGTCGTTATTTTTTATTTTCTAGCTCGCAGTTTTTAATGGGGATTCCTTCTTATATGGACGACGACAGGACAGAGGAGGAGGATCATTGCTATGCAATGATTTGATAAGAAAATCTCATTAGCATCAAATCTCTGTAATTTGATCACTGATTTTAGCTACCATCGTCCAACCTTAACGTCAACGACTATGAACAGTGCATTGGAGAAGATGCTTCCCATCAACCAAGGTTGTCACAGTTTTGATTCAAGTCTTGGAATCATAAGATTTTACTGTCCTAGATTTAGCAGGCCGATTCGATCCCACGTAGGATCTTAATTTGTTACAATTCTAAAAAATTGTAGGATCAAATTTTACATATGATTCTACTCAATTCTATTTATCCTAGTAATTAAATATAAATATTTACTTGTATATGTCCTTACAATTGTAAAATTTCACCTTCAGTATATTCATATATATTATTTATATAAAAAACAATATATCTTTCATATAGAATATAGTTTATAAATAAAGTTCTTTAAAGTATAATTCCAAAATGATATCACCGTTGAAATACATGGCATATATGGAGGAAATGTATATTACGTAGAATCAGATAGGGTCGTAGTTTCTACGATTCGATCCTAAAATACGATCTTCACGATCCTCACAACATTGACACCAACTACCGTGATAATTCATCACTGTTTCGACTAATTTCCCCGTAAGTCAAATTCGAACCTAGGCACGTGGGAGTTGGAATTTAAATTCGTTGTCTCTTAACTCGTTTCTACACCAATATAGTGGATTGTTCTAAATGAATTGAATGGCTATAATCTAAAAAAAACACAATTATATTACCTTTTAGTACAGCATAATACACGTACATATATGCATGGCTTAACAATAGATGAAGGTTATGGAATCAAATCCGTAGCAATCCATAAATAAGCTCAGCTAATGTAAAATACTACGGCTCGAACCATTTACCATTAGTAACAAGGAGTGTTTCAAAAACCGATTTTAAAAAATCGGTTCGAAATTCGCCGTACGAAAACCACAAAAACCGCTAAAAACCGTTAGAAGCTGAAAGGTTAAGAAATAAAAAAATTGAAAAAAATAAAAAATCAAAAACTGCTCGGTTTTTACGAAAAACCACTTGATTTTTATTGAAAATGACCCAACCGATTAAATATTCTTTAAAAATGGTTTCACCAAAAACACATAAATTTTTTTCGAAATTTTTAAGTTTTTTATTTTGTTTAATTAGACCGATTTACCGAACTGTTTTGGATCTCGAACAGGAACAGTAAAATCGAAAACTGTGGTTTTCGCCGGTTTTTGAAACCCTAGTCACAAGATCACATGTGCAACGCTGCTGATTATAGTAGCAGCACAAGATACAGTTGGGAAGACAACGGAGCTGAGGCAGACAGCGGAAGCAAACCTGGCCAAACTTTTCTTTCCCAAAAATGCGAGTCCCAGGAGACATCCAGTGGTCGACACGTGTCCTAGGCTCTTAGCATCGCATCAAGAAAATCTCACAAGTCGTAGCCTCTACTACATAAACAAACACGCAAGGCTGGGTGCTATGTATCGCGGTTCCATGATCGATCCCAACATACGTGAGAGTGAGACTGACGCCCTCCTCGTTGCACAGCCGCCACACTCAACTTCGGCAATTAAAAGTCAAAAAACTTATGCACGATCGAGGATAAGCACTACAAAATGGTCGATGACCTAATGCCATTATTCACCTTATTGTTCCGGATCCAGTGCGCTGCTATGCATGCGTACGAATGGAATTAATTTTCACTTCAAAGCGATATATCGACACTGGTTGACGGATCGATCGTATCCAACATCACAAGTGGGGTTTTATAGAAACCTTTGTTAATGGATGCATGCATATATGTCAGGAACTGCGTGTGAAGATTTGCGTTATCTTCTTAGATTGCCCAACCATATCGGGCACGTATTCCACAGAGAGCGTATGTATAGTCTACGAGTACCGCTATGCGTACGAATGGAATTTTCAGTACAAAAGTGACACCTGTTGACGGATAGATCGAGCGTATCCAACGTCACAATGGCCGGAGTTTATATAAACCTCCGTTAGTGGATGCATGTTACGAATTGGCTGGTGTGAAGATTGTCATTATCTACCCAGATTTTCCAACCACATCCAACAGGTATTAATTCCACGTAGTTTGTATTAAGGAAGAAGTCCACTTTATCTTCTTAATTTATGTCCAGAGCCTGAATTACACCATCAACTACAAAACCTTATCACTTACCACTACTCATAGGCGGATCTATCAATGGGGCTGGGTGGGGCTGGAGCCCACCCCACCAGCCTAGCAAAATAATTTTGAGCTGCATTGTTTGTCTAGATCCGAAAGATTCATTTGCAAACTTTGATTATGACAAGCTTATGTGACTTTCAGAAATAGATTCTGATGATTTTTTTGGCATATAACCGTGTTGTTTTGAAAGAACAACTTCACTTATTTGTTGATGACATGAAAAGAGAATCAAGAGATGAATTTCAAAGTAATGATGATCTTGCTAGCTTCGCTGTAAAGATGGTTCAAGCAAAGAAGCACCTGGTTTATCCATTGGTCTATAGATTGATTGAATTGGTACTAATTTTACCTATGTGGGACAGCTATAGTTGAAAGACCTTTCTCGGCAATAAAGATTATTAAGACAGATTTGCGCAATAAAATAAATGATGACTGGTTGAATGATCTTATAGTATGCTATATTGAGCGAGATATGTTTGTAAAGATAGACATGGAAGATATCTTACAACGTTTTCATAACATGAAAATCTATAAATATCAACTGTCAACTCTTTTGAAGTAATGAATGGTATGTTTTTCTTCTTTTATAGTTAAATACTTATATTGCATATAATTTAAATTTCAACTATTTTACAATATATCGATAGTCATAATAGTTGATTTTGGATGTCTCTTTTTTAAGTCCCCTTCTTTGAAACTTTCTGGCTCCGCCACTGCCACCGCTTCCCCTGATTAGCAAAGCCAGTACAAATTACACCCAAAGCTGGTTTCATTTGTACTATGGCTTTGACCACGTGGTCAAATTGTGTATTAATGTTGCATCACGATCAACATTTTCCTTCTCTTGTTCTCTTTCTTCTCCCTGCCAAAATTCGATGAGCTTGAGCTCAGTCGCCGGTTGGACAACCGCTACTACACGAGTGCCCTAAGCCCACAACCACCAATTGCTCCTCATCCTCTTCTCTCCCTTTCTTGCTCATATCTCTGTCTTCCTCTTCTTTTCCTCTCTTTTGGGAAATAAAGGCGGTGGCCCGATGACAGGCATGCTTGGATCTGGATCTGGTGGGCAACAGAAGTAGCCCAATGAGGGGGATAAGGTGGGTGCGATGGAGTTGGTATGTGGTTTGAGGTGGAGAGGAGGATCAAAACAATGGGAAGTGATTGTAGTGACCCAGGAATGAATCAGTTGTGATGCTCTGGGCTTGGATTTGGCGGCGCAGCTCGCGATCGGTGGAGGAGGTGCCATACGAGGGAGGCGGGCAATGCGGCTTGTGGCTAGGGGATGCGGTGGCGCATAGCCAGCGGAGGTGAGTAGAATGGCTCATGGCTAAGGGAGGTGGTGCCGCAGGCGAGTGGAGCGGCTCACAGCAGGAGAGGCGGCGGTGCGGCATGGGGAGGTGAGTGGAGTGGCTCACAGGCAGGAAAAGTAGTGGTGCAACACCTAGGCGAAGGCGTCATGTGGCTGGGGGAGGAGCATGGTGCGGTTTGCATGCGGTTGGGGGAGGCTACATCGTAGCTCCTAGTTGGAGGCGAGGCACGACTACGAGAAGAGATGGCGTAGATCCAGCTAGAGCCAAGCCGTTGGCCACATATTGGGTCTCCTCCTTTACCGGCTACTATGGAGAGAGAGCAAGGGCACCATGGAGGAAGAAGGAGGAATGGTGATGTGGCTGCTTACATGGATGTCTTTTTTACTGATTAATGCCATATCAACACAAAAACCTGGTCACATGGCCAAAACCATCAATGAAACCAGTTGTAGGGGCAAGTTGCACTAGTTTTGCTAGTTGGATGGTGGAAAGTAAACAATTTAAAAGCGGAGCTAATTACGTTCATTATGGATTGATAACCAAGAGGTTACATATATAGGCTCAAGCCTTCCATATCTCAACCACTAGCTTATGGTAAAAAAGAATCCATGAGAATAGAAAGGGAGGTCCAATCCAAATATAGTCTAACACCCCCAGTTGAAACGGTAGTAGGATGAACGTTGAGACTAGACAAATGGCAGGAGGTAGGTAGCCGGTCATGTCATGTAGCCGGGACTGAGGCGCCATGCATGCAGGAGCCGAGGCGCTTAGGAGGCCAATAGCCGAAGACCAGTCTAACACACCCCGCAGTCTTAGCGTCGGCAGGGCGGACATTTAGGTTGGTTCTAAACTCCGTGAAGACAAAAGTAGGCAGCCCCTTGGTAAAGATG